>SKCR01031722.1:600000-772934 GCA_019454045.1 Zanthoxylum bungeanum | reverse complement strand
CTTTAGCCAATTTTGATACAATATACAAAAAATGACTTTTTTTTCTTTTGCTCAATACTATTCAATAAAAACCCACGAACAAACCATACCTTTGAATCAAGAAACCTGTACCATATCTTTGTTCTCTCAATCATCCATATCTCATCACCGAAGGAATAATTTCAATTACCTACATATTGTTGGACAATTATGACCCATAGCATCACTATTTGTACAGAATATTGTGTTGTACAAATTAACTATGTGACAAAGGAAATTGCTCTTTTATCATTTGTAATTGGATTACCAAGATACATAAATGATAAAAGTCAATATGATTAGTACCAGATTAATAAGATATGAGACAATATTAATCCACTAAGGTTTAATCATTAAATATCCCTAGTCGTAGTATTATCAAGACTGGACATCGATAATGCGGAATAGACTAGTATTGCACTTGTGCGCGTTGTAGGAGCATAACGACATAGTTCTCATATATTTAAGTATTGGATACTTATGCAAGTGTAATATGAGGTTGTGTTTACCAATGGTACGGAAACAGCTTCGCTCTAGATAGACCTCTCGGAATTCCATTGGTAGTATAATTATGTGTCTATGGGAGTCTGAATCAGGGTAGGTGTATTTGGTCTTAACCTGAGACTTGCATCACTAATACTTGCGACAATCAATATACTTTGGTTTTGGTCGTCCGGGGCTTTAACAGGTTCTGTGTACGCCTCTTCTGGGTATATTGAGAATCGTAGTGTATTGGGTGTGATGCAAGATGGAAGTATCACTTCAGTCATATGAAGATGATGATCACGTAGGATACGGAACTAGTACTCTTATGTACTGCAGTCATCGGGATAATATGACTCGGTCATGCTTATCCGATTATAGAGACTAGTTACCAGAGATCTGATATATGCTTCGTACGGGGCAGACACAATTCCAGCCCCAGACCTTGCAATTGGCATCCGATACTGAATCACAATATGCAATACTACGTATACTACGTCTGACATAGATTATATAATCCTTTAAGAATATTTCTGGAGAATTGGGTAGGCACGGTGTTTTGCTAGAAGCCAACCATGTCTCGTAAATCGGTAAAAATGTAGTACTAGGTACGTACGTGTTCGGATAGTCCGACGACCGGATTTACTGCCAACATATCCAGGGATCTCATGGGTCGCTTCCCGAAGATTCACCGATGATTTATGATTCGAACATAATTAATCTGAGATTAATTACAGATAGATTTTATCTAGGATAAAATACTATTTGAAGAGAGAGAACAATTAATTTGGAATTAATCGATAAAATAATATATTCGATATATTAAACGAAATTAGATTTCGACGCGGAATTAAAATTGTATTTTAATTGAGGCAAACGAATTAATTTAGAATTAATTCGCTAGCGACGTGAATAGTAATTTTGCTAGGCATAATTATTTAATTAAATTTGATTTAATTACGTCGCAACAGAAAATTCGTTAATTCGGAATTAGCGAACCCGAGCCCGAGAGTGTTTGCGGGCCTACTCAGATTTTGAATTAAAGTGGGGCCCACAAGTCACATCGCAAGTCACATCGCCAATCACTTTAGTGATGGAAGTCAAGTCACCTTTTTGTGATTGACATCCAGTCACTATTCATTATGGGAGTGGTTGGAAGCCTTAATTGCCTTTTTCCCTCCAATTTGCATTATTCTTTTTGGAAAATGATATACCAAATTTTGGTTTTGACTTTTCATAAGTGTATTTGGTTTTATAAAACAAAAACACAAGTCTTACTCTCTCTCTCTCCCTCACGGTTTTGAACCAAAATTTGACTCTCTCCATTTTTGTTCCTTGGCCGAGAGTTGCTCTTCACCAAAGACAAAAAATTGTTTCAATTTTGTGCTAGCACACACATAAGGAATCATATCAAGGTGTTAGGGAAACCAACCTTTGAGCTTGGAATCTCAAATCAAAGCTTGGAGCTTGGATTCAACACTTCAAAGA
This sequence comes from Zanthoxylum bungeanum, assembly GCA_019454045.1. NCBI lineage: Eukaryota > Viridiplantae > Streptophyta > Magnoliopsida > Sapindales > Rutaceae > Zanthoxylum > Zanthoxylum bungeanum. Next base: position 770,945 of record SKCR01031722.1, on the reverse strand, counting down.
GGAAAGCTTGGAGATCAACTTCAAAGGGGCTTGGCCGAAACTTCAAGGAGCAATTTTTTTTTTGTGTTCAACGCATCCAAAATCCGATCAAAGTGAGTATTTCCCGCATTCTTACTTTGTTGTATTCACATGTTTCATTACTTAATTTGATATTGGTTAGACCTAGAAAACCCAACAATGGTATCAGAGCGTTGATTAAGCATGAAATTGAATTTAGGGTTCTTAAACTTTAATTTGAGTATTTTTTATTTGAGCATGTTTTGTTCAAATTGTTTGTTTGAACATGTTTATTATATGTTAACTTTGAGTTGTGCATTATCAATTTGAAGAAAAATTAATTGGATTAATTTTCCCCAAATTTTGAGGCTTGGCCGAATGTGAACCCATTTGTAGCTGTTGGTGATTTTTGAATTTTTAGACAATTGGATGTGTTTAAAATGCATGAGATATATTAGTTTGTGATTTAATTGGATTGAAATCAAAATTGATATAAAAAGGTCCCTAATTGCCGAGAGCTTAATGAACATGTTGGATTGATTTTGCTTCAATTTGTGTTGGACATAAGTTGGTTAATTAAAGCATGATTAATTAATGTAATTGGTGTTTTGGAAATATTAATTTAACTAATTAATTATGGCTATTACACTTTAATTAATTAAATTGTGAAATTTGGAATATTAGAATTTAATTAATTGGGATTATTTTGGAATTGGGCTAAAAATGTTGTATTTGGGCTTAATGGGCTTGGTTGGGCCAAGTTTGGTTTAAGATTAATTGGTTGGATCCAATTGCGCCTAAAACCATTTCCATAAAGTCCAGATATGATAATTGGGCCTTTATAATTTAATTGGGCCTAATGGGCCAAAATTAATTTTGTGGCAAATGGTGATTCCTTATTGGGCTTTGGTTGCCAAAGTCCATGCCTTATGAATTAATTAAAAGCCCATTGGACTTTAATTAAATTGACATTGGATGTTAATTGGGCTTTGAGACCCATTAAGATTAGATTTGGAATTTAAGTCGCAAAGGCACATTAAAAAGTGTAATTATTTAATTTTGAATTAAATAAAGAATTAGTATTGAATACAAATTAAATTGGATTCAAGAATTCGTACTTTGAGTACTTATTCTTAAACGAGTTGGACTCGCGCAAATCAAATCGTTGTTTGAATATTGGATGGTCATTAATTAAAGATTAATTAATTGGATTAGATTGATTGATAACATGCTTTGTGTGAATACATGGATGTGATGTATGAATAATGTATATCAGATGGATATTAGATGAGTGAGGGAAATTTTGGAAATTGTTGTAATAAATTTAGAATTTATTAAATTGGACTTGCGTGTCCAGCCTATTACCTCTTGATTCTTTGTAATTTATCTTCTCACCTATTCCCCTCAATGTAAATGAGGTTTCTTTAGAAGTGTTATGTAATTGGGTAGAAGTAAGAATAGTGCTAGCCGGGGAGAGGAAATGGAGAGATTTGTTCTAGGAACAAATTGTATTATATATCCATCCGCATATCATTATTAATTTATTTATCGCGCCTTATTATGCTTTTAAAATGTATGTTTAAGGGTGTATGATGAGACCTAATCAAAGATAATTAATTGGTTGCCAATTACGCGAAAAAAAACCCTCAACAAATATTAAGCGCTTTCCTTCCATTGAATGATTCATTCTTAAGATCCAAGATTGGCACTGGTTTGTTGGCCAAAGTCAAGACCTTTGTCCATCGCGGATGTGTTTGAATCATGAAGGCTTTATTCCATATCGCATGTCTTGTCCAAGTTGTGATTTGTTGGCAAAAGTCAAGATCACTTCTTGTCCATCGACATCGATTACGAAGCTTTCCAAGGTCAATGGGTCCCGCTTAACTGGAATCATTAAGCTTGTTGTGCCAAAGCCAATGCTTAGTTGATTCAGAGGAAAAAGGTTATGGAATATATTGGATATATTGGCATATATTAGATATATGTTTCGGAATTGAATGTCCACCTACTGTAGGGGTCCGGTTGGAACCGGACCGGAAATATGGGTTTGGAACCGGAACCGGTTGTAACCGGTCCAGTTCCGGTTCCAAATATAAGGAACCGGTTTTAACCGGTCCGGTTCCGGTTCCAAAATAATCAGAACCGGAACCGGACCATAGAACCGGAACCGGTTACTTCTGTTATGCTGATAAAATATTTGTTGCTGTTCAACTTTTATTTTGCTTCAGTTTTGCTTCTGCTCTGCAGCTGTTTTTACTTCAGTTTTGTTTCTGTTATGCTATTGTTTAATTTGCTTCTAGTTACTGTTTTGCTTATGTTTTGCTTCTGATGCGCAAATGGCTGAAAAATATTGCTGTTGCAACATGTTTAGTGCCTGCTATTGTTTTTTTCCTGGTTGTGGGGATCTGTCTTTTGACTTGTTGATGTATTTTTAGTCTGTCAGCATTAATGAATTCCTGAACCCTGCTGAAGGAGGGTGGTATTCCAATGAATCCAATTTTTTGCATAAACAAAACGTACTCCCAAATTATTCTCAGCGAAGAAGCCAAGTGTGTCACCACACTTTATTCTGCATGATATATTAATTAATGCATAGGCTTATAATACAAGCAAATATCTTGACGTGTCATTGCCCCATCACTCACTTTTTTTTTATCTAACCAGCCAACCCAAAATAACAGTAAAAATAAAAATGTATCAGAAAATAATTAGCACACATAAAGAAACCCAGTTCTCATTTCACAATAATTTACAGAAACATACAAAGACACCAAGCTTTGCAAGCAACCTTAATCTACATTAATTAATTATAGCTTCATCCCTAATTAGTTAACCCATATAGAAAAATCATAACACAACAGCAAAAATACAAGAAACCAAATTAAGCACACATGATGGAAAATGAGCAAAAACCCTGATGTTTTGCAAAAATACAATCTATGTGATCACAATTGAGAGCATGTTAAGGTTCCATTTATTAGTATAATATAAATTATGATCATCACATCAATCTCGTTAATAGGGTAATTCGGAACCGGACCGGAACCAGACCGGAACCGAATTGGAACCGAATTGGAACCGAATAATAGGGTACCCTATTTAATTGGGTAGGTTCCGGTTCCACTCAATTAGGAACCGATTTTTTCCGGGTAGGTTCCGGTTCCATGCGGAACCGGAACCGAAACCGGTTTTGCTCACCCCTAACCTACTGGATCTAGGAATTGGATGAGATCCAATTGATCTTAGAGATCTACCTAGTTAAATATCATACAGTTTGTTGGCCAAAGTCAAGGTTGTGTGTTATTTAATGGGATCCTAGCCCACTAGGAAACTAGGTTTCCCGAGTACTCAACAGAGGGTTAGAGGCTCGCCGAAAAATAGTGGGAGGCAAATATTAAATTTGCAATTTCGTTTAGATACTTGCCAATACGCGCTCATTTCATTTTTCGTCATTACATGAATATATTAATTGGACTAATATTTAATTGTTGTTTTAAATTAAACAGTTAGACTGTATTCAAACTACTTCAATCTATAGTTGATTATATAATTGGATTATAGTAATCAATATATTTGAATTTAACCAATCAAATTATAGTTGATTATATAGTTAGACTATAGTAATCATTATATTCAATTGTACCTGAAATCGTTGATTGGATAGTTGGACTATAGCAATCAAGATAACTAAAAGATTAGCATTTAAAACATAATCCTGGGTGAAAATGTCTTTAAACGGCTCCAATTTTCAGATTGGGAATAGAACCTCAGGATAGTCCTGGGAACTGAGAAGTTATTCTATTTGTTAGAGTGACATCTCGGGCCTAAGCCTGGAGTTGAGCAAATAGCGGAGCATGAGTTTTGGAAGACTCATGGTGATAATAACTTTAGTGCTCAATCATTTATGCATGATGAAATGACACTTTAATTTCGTCGTCAAAACTAAGGATTAGATCCTTATACCATGATGTTGAAATTAAAGGATCTTCATAGATTTATCCTTAGATCTTAAAAGGATTAATTGCAATAGAAAAACTCTTGGAGAGTTAATGGCTATGCTCAAGGAGACAAAGCCAGAGTTTTCAAAAGGGCAAGAAGTGCAAGGCGCATCTTACTTCGACATCCTAGAAGGCCAAAGCTTGGCTGAAGGCTTCTGGGGTGTGGAAAAGAGCAAAGACAAAATCGTCATAGTCTTCTGGGAAGACAAAGGACATATCCCGAGATGTCTGCCTAAACTGTGGCAAACGGGGTCATTGGAAGCGTGACTACCGTATGGACAAGGTAGACATGAAGGAAATGAAGACGGGCAAGGCTCCGGCTTCAGGTATTTTTGTCATAAACATGTTCACTGCTGGTTTCAAAATTGGATTTTTGATACTAGATGTGGTATATAAATATGTACTGATGTGCAGAATCTGCTAATTAGCATGAGACTGACTTCAGATGAGATCGACCTGCGAGTCGGAAATGGGACGAGAGTCACTGTTTTAATCGTAGAAACCTAAGTTTTGAAACTACCCTTGGGGCATGTAATTAAATTAGGAAACTGTTATAATGTACCTAGTTTGACTAGAAATATTATCTCTATATCTAAGTTTAACCCGTTGCGGTTATACCTTTATATTCTAGAACACTAAGTGTTTTATTTTATAAAGATGATATTGAGATAAACACATTAGATGTGAATAACAGTATTTATATTTTGAATATAAATGAATCTCAAACGTATAACATGACAAACAAATAGCTCAAACTGATTTAATCAGAGAGACTTATTTGTGGCATTGTTGTCTGGGACACATTAACAAGACTCGTATATCCACACTTTCGAAGAGTGGGTACTAGGACGGATTAGATTCTAATCGAATGATGTCTACGAATCTAGTTTATTGGGCAAAATGCCTAAAACACATTTTTACTTGGTAAAAGTACAAGTGTCACCGATCTGTTAGCCCTCGTTCATAGTGACGTAAGTGGGCCCATATCTAGCTAGGCTAGAGGTGGATATGAATACTTTGTAACCTTTACGGATGTGGCATCGCGTTATGGTTATGTGTTTCTTGTGAAACATAAATCAGAAACTTTTGATAAATTCAAAGAGTTTCGACACGAAGTATAAAACAAACCGGCAAGAGTATTAAAACATCACGATTGGACCGTGATGAAAATACTTAAGCAATAAGTTTCTCAATTACTTGAAAGAGTATAATATTCTTTCAATGTGGACTCTTCACGGAACACCTCAATTTGACGGTGTGTCCGAACAGAGAAACCGAACTTCGTTGGACATGGTAAGGTTAATTATGAGTCACTCTGAGCTACCATTTTCCTTCTATGGATACGCATTAACCAGTGCAATACTTATTTTGAATAAGGTTCCATGAAAAATCTGTTAGACAGACTTCATATTAGATATGATCAGGAAAGAAATCGGGTTTTCTCATTCCTGAAGATTTAGAAATGCTAGGCATGTGTTTGGATGATACCAAACTAAAACCTAAATCGGATAAGTGCCTAATCTATAGGTTATCATAGGGAAACCAAAGTATAATACTTATACAACTCACAAGAGAACAATGTAATTATTGCTCTCCATGCGGTTTTCCTTAGAGGAATACCAATATGCAGTGGTAAGTGTGAGGAAAGTAAAACTCGATGAAAATCGGAGTAATACTGTTCTAGGCATCGATTCCTTAATGGAACACAAACAGTTCATTAGGGATGAAACTGTACCACAATCTTCAAATACACAAGAACCGCACAAGTCAGGAGAGAGTCAGAAAACAACCTGGGAGGTATGGGTTTCTGATCTCACCTCATGAAGATGCCAATCTTATTGAGGAATATGAACTGGCTACGTATGAGGAAGTGATACAAGATATCGACTCCATATTATGGCAAAATGTTATGATGTCCGAAATGGATTCCATGTATACCAACCAAGTTTGGATACTGGTTGTTGTATCATAAGGCATTGTGCCTAATGGTACTATGTGAGTCTTCAAGGAAGACAAACATGGATGGCAACATACAAACGTACAAATCTAGGCTTGTAGCGAAAATGTATCATTATCAATATTGTGTCGATTACGACGAAACTTTTTACTCGTTGCCATGATTAAATCCATTTGGATAATGCTTGCTAATGCTGTATGTTTCATTTATGAAATATGGCAGCTGAACGTCAAAATCGTTTTCCTTAAACGGAAACCTTTTGGAGGATGTTTACAACATCCTGACGGTTTTTTCGTACCAAAACATGCAAACAAGGTTTGAAAGTTAATTCAATCCATTTATGGATTGAAGCAAGCATTGCGTTATTGGAACCAACGTTTTGATGTAATCATAATGGTATATGATTTAATTCAAAATGAAAATGATTCTTGTGTATATAAGGAGGTTAGTAGGAGCGCACTGGCAATGATTGTCCTATATAATGATGACATGTCATTTCTTGGAAATGACATTCACATAATATAATCGGTGAAAGCTTGGCTTTCATGAAAATTCTCCGTAGAATACTTGGGAGATGCAACCTTTATTATAGGAATAAAGATCTACTGGAATAGATCTAAAAGTTGTTGGCACTCTCCGAGAAATCGTACATTGAAAAATATGTACGTGACCTAGTGTCTCATATGTTTTGAGCATATGGAATCACAATCGGTCCAATCCAAGTAATAGTCACTGGATTGATGTTAAAAACATCTTTAAGTATCTTAGATGAACTAAGGATGCTTTCTTAAGCTATGGAGAAAGAGAACTTGAAGTGACTGGGTTCACTGCTGCAAGTTTCCAAACCGACAAAAACGACTATAAGTCGTAGTAAGGGTACTATATAGTTTGAATAACGGAACAGTAAGCTGGAAATCTTCCAAGCAAGATATTGTTGCCGAATAAACAACAAAAGTGGAATATTGCTGCAGCTGAGGCAGCAATAGAAGCGTTTTGGATCTATAATAATCCTAATTAGATTAGGTGTAGTTCTGTTAGCGGCTGAGCTATGCTACAGCACAGGCTAAAGAATTAATGGTCTCATCAACGATCCAAATATATACTTCAATTATTTCATCTGATTCGTCGGATCATACATCGTGGTAATGTGATGATCGAATAAATCACATAAGATGATAATCTTGCAAATCCGCTGACGAAAGCAGTTTCTCAGCAGAAGTTAGAGCGAACCGTACATAGTTCAGGTGTAGGACACTTGAGTGATTGGCTATAGGCCAAGTGGGAGATTTTTGGACAATTATGACTCATAGCATCACTATTTGTACAGAACATGGTGTTGTTGTACAAATTAACTATATGACAAAGGAAATTGCTCTTTTATCATTTGTAATTGGATTACCAAGATACATAAATGATAAAAGTCCATATGATTAGTACCGGATTAATAAGATATGAGACAATATTAATCCATTAAGATTTAATCATTAAATATCCCTAGTCGTAGTATTATCAAGACTGGACATTGATAATGCATAATAGACTAGTATTGCACTTGTGCGCGTTGTGGGAGCATAACGGCATAGTTCTCATATATTTAAGTATTGGATACTTATGCAAGTGTAATATGAGGTTGTGTTTACTGATGGTACGGAAACAGCTTCGCTCTGGATAGACCCCTCGGAATTCCATTGGTAGTATGACTATGTGTCTATGGGAGTCCGAATCAGGGTAGATGTATTTGGTCTTAACCTGAGACTTGCATCGCTAATACTTGCGACAATCAATATACTTTGGTTTTGGTCGTCCGGGGCTTTAACAGGTTCTGTGTACGCCTCTTCTGGGTATATTGAGAATCGTAGTGTATTGGGTGTGATGTCAAGATGGAAGTATCACTTCAGTCATATAGAGATGATGATCACGTATGATACGGAACTAGTACTCTTATGTACTGCAGTCATCAGGATAATATGACTAGGTCATGATTATCCGATTATAGTGACTAGTTACCAGAGATCCGATATATGCTTCGTACGGGGCAGACACAATTCCAGCCTCAGGCCTTACAATTGACATCCGATACTGGATCGCAATACGCAATACTACATATACTACGTCTGACATAGATTATATAATCCTTTAAGAATATTTCTGGAGAATTGGGTAGGCACAGTGTTTTGCTAGAAGCCAACCATGTCTCGTAAATCGGTAAAAATGTAGTACTAGGTACGTACGTGTTCGGATAGTCCGACGAACGGATTTACTGCCAACATATCCATGGATCTCATGGGTCGCTTCCCGAAGATTCACCGATGATGTATGATTCGAACATAATTAATCTGGGATTAATTACGGAGAGATTTTATCTAGGATAAAATACTATTTGAAGCGAGAGAACAATTAATTTGGAATTAATCGATAAAATAATATTTTCGATATATTAAACGAAATTAGATTTCGACGCGGAAGTAAAATTGGATTTTAATTTGGGCAAACAAATTAATTTAGAATTAATTCGCTAGCGACGTGAATAGTAATTTTGCTAGGCATAATTATTTAATTAAATTTGATTTAATTACGTCGCAACGGAAAATTCGTTAATTCGGAATTAGCGAACCCGAGCTCGGGGAGTGTTTGCGGGCCCACTCGGATTTTGAATTAAAGTGGGGCCCACAAGTCACATCGCAAGTCACATCGCCAATCACTTTAGTGATGGAAGTCAAGTCACCTTTTTGTGATTGACATCCAGTCACTTTTCATAAGTGTATTTGGTTTTAGAAAACAAAAACACAAGTCTTACTCTATCTCTCTCCCTCACGGTTTTGAACCAAAATTTGACTCTCTCCATTTTTGTTCCTTGGCCGAGAGTTGCTCTTCACCAAAGACAAAAACTTGTTTCAATTTTGTGCTAGCACACACATAAGGAATCATATCAAGGTGTTAGGGAAACCAACCTTTGAGCTTGGAATCTCAAATCAAAGCTTGGAGCTTGGATTCAACATTTCAAAGAGGAAAGCTTGGAGATCAACTTCAAAGGGGCTTGGCCGAAACTTCAATGAGCAATTTTTTTTTTTTTTGTGTTCAACGCATCCAAAATCCGATCAAAGTGAGTATTTTCCGCATTCTTACTTTATTGTATTCACATGTTTCATTGCTTAATTTGATCTTGGTTAGACCTATAAAACCCAACACATATAGAAATGGTGCAAATAGCAGCTAAACCTTTGTTTAAATTAGGTTTAGATATTCCAATATTATTTGCATTACGTGATGCTCGTTTTATGAATTTTAATGATTCATTACTTGCATTAATAGAATCAAATCTTGCTAATGGTCCTGTTTACTCAAATTGTTATCCAAATTTTTCAATATCTTTACATGATCCGCATATTATGCATGCTTTAACTCTCAATGTTCAATCAAATAATTTACATGTTTTAGAAAATGTCAAATCAATAGCTATTATTTATCGTGTTTATTATAAAGTAATGGGAAGTCAAATTAATCCTAAGGCTATGCGATCCAGTTCTAGAAATGAATCAATATTAATTGAAATAAATCCTTTAAGATCAAATGGTATAACTCCTAAAAGACTCAAGTGGAATGAAATAACTCAAGGAAGTACTTGGAACCTTAGAGAAATAGTTCATCCTTCACCAATAGAAAGACGATCTAGTACAAGTATAATAAGTCAAGATTCTGATGGAAAAGTCAGTAACTTAAGTTGATGATCTACTCTTCTAGTACGCCCAACAACACCAAATTTTTTGAGAGCCAACAGTTGGTATTTAGAATTTCTAATCCCCAATGAAACTTTTTAAAAGAGTAATTTTTTGAAAGAAATAATTAATATTACTGACATCTACATTTTCAGAATACATTTTGGAAAGCACTCACAGCATAAATGTTATAAAACTCAATAGATATTTCTATTATTCTACATAAATTGTCTTTTTTAAAAATAAATATATTAAAAAAGTTTATGGTCTTCTCTATATGATTAGTTTATAAAAACAAATATTTTTTAATTACAATAAAATAATGGGCGATGTGCAAATATTTTCATTTTTTTACAATATGAAAAATACATCATGGAAAAGAGTGTTAGACCGATTAATTCCACCATCTTATGTAATTTACATGACAGAATGATAATACCAATATATAATAGACTAAATGAAAGTCTGTTTTATGTGTCACCATTTCATAAATTGAGAAATAATAACTAACTACAATAGTATTGGGATGTAATATTAATTTTATTATTATATTTTTATAAAACTTACATTTGTCTATAAAATCGATTAATTTTATGATTTTTATTTTGATTTCGTATACTTGATCTCATGTAATTGATGTTAGATTAAGGGAAATTTGGTTTGACTAACTAAAATAAACTGGGTTGTCCAACCCACAATATAAACACTTTCTCACAATTACATTTACTCAATCTGAGATATGAGATATGAGATTTTCTGCATCATTTTTGCCCTCAATAAAGAACATGTGCCATGTATGTATATGTCATGCATCTTATGTGCATATCCCATGAACATGCATGCATCCATCGTCAAGCAAATATGAGATCTGATATCAACTAATGTAGATTGAGTCTAACTAACCAATAGACTAGTCTAACTGATATGGTTGTCCAACCCACACATAAACACTTTCCTATAATTACATTTAATCCATGTGAAATATGAGATGATCATGGTTATTTTCGTCATTTGTTAGATTGTTTATATATACACACATACATGTATATTAAATGTAAACATCAATTAATGATTATGTTCATGGTGCACATTTTGCTTGCATTTTATTTCTTTATGTGTAATTATTTATAAAAATGATGCTATTCAAAAGGAAATCAAATAATCAAATATCAATGGCAATGATTATGGTGGCATGATTCATGAATAGTCTACATTCATGCCTATTGCTTTTTTATCTTATCATTTTCTCGCGGGAGATGAGTCTTAAAAGTCTGCTTTCAAAGTAGGAAAGCTAATTGTCTACGATTTATGAATTTATTAAAGACATTAATGATAAAAGAAACCAAAAAATATATTTAAAAAAAATAGTGGGCCTCTCTTATTATTATTAGTTATTGCCTACGATTTCGTTAGTTGATTTTATAAACATTTCAGTCATAGCTCTATTAATCTAAGTAGAGGTGGTAAAACAAATTAATGAATCGAATTTGTATCGAATTCTAAACGAATTGAATCAAAAAGTGATGCATTCGTATTCGATTCGTTTATTAAACGAATCGAATACGAATATTCGTTTATTCGTTTAGTCATGATATTATTTAATAAAATAATTTACCACACTTGATTTATATTAATTCTTCATAAATATATACATATGAAATATTTAATTAATATATTTACTAAAAATGTCTCACCAAATATTGAAAATATTATTTTTTTCTATGGTAATTAGCTATAATTTCTCGAATCTTAATTGAAAATTAACAAGAACTAGTAAATAAAAATAATAAAACGAATAAACGAATCAATGAGCTTAAATTCATATTCGATTCGTTTAATAAACGAGTCGAATCGAATTGACTCATTTATTAAACGAATCCATTTTTTTAAACCCGTATTCGCTTTAAAGTTAATCGAATCGAACGAATAAACGAATCCTGACCCAAATTACCACCCCTAAATCTAAGTGTTTTGTTCTCACAATTTTGAATATGATTCCTTATTTTCCGAAAATTAATCTCTATAAATACGATAAGGGTGCTCAGATTTTCTTATACCAATAATAATAATAAAGATCACCAATAAAAAAATACTTATAGATCCAATTTAGGAATACATTTCTAAAATGCATAGATTTTTTTTTCCTAAAAAATAATTATAGAAATAATTATAAGATACCAAAACCAACCTTGTTTTATTAACAAAGAGAGACTTTTAGAACAAGTATTTGGATTCTCTCATTCAAGCATTTGCCTAATGTGGGCTGATTATTTCACCTAACCATCATATTACACAACCAAAGATACCAAACTTGCTTTTAGACTCTACCAACTAATAAATTAGAGTACTAAATGACAATTAAATCCCCAAAATTTAATTTTATAACCATTGCATTCATTATATATTGCCATTAAGTTTAGCATTTTAGTTAAAACGTCGATTTCTTTTTTCTTTTTTCTTTTTTTTTTTAAATCCTTCTAACAGTCAGTGATATCAAAGTATCAAATTTTATTGAAAAATGAGGTGTTCTTCTCGATGTGTACTCTTTTATATATATATATATATATATATATATTCAATTCTTGCTAATGTCAGTGAGAAGTAGAGTTCACAATTGGTTGGTACAAGTCAAAATTTATCAATTTGGTTCAGTTTTTATTGTGGATTCAAGACTATATATATTCCTGTATTGAATTAGTTGGGATCACGAATCTTTGATCAAAGTTTGAGATTTTTATATAAAAAATAAAATTTGAGACGAAAAATCATCCACAAATCCGTCTTGATTTTTTATATTTCGAATCATGAAATGGGTTTCTACCATAACAATGATGTAATTGGTAAATTAATATTTAAAAAGGAGAAATTATCAATCTTATACTCAAAGATTGACATGTTATAAAAAAAATACACAAATTCTTAAGTTTTGTTCATCGGTTCACCCAAATATTACAAAGTATATCAAAAATTTGAGTATACGATTATAACATGTGTCAAATATTAAATATACATCTTATACAAAATATGTGGGCGTTTTCTATACTTTTGACATATGTTACAATCATATATCCAAATTTAATACTCTTTTTATTATTTGGGTGGACCGGTGAATAAAATTTTAAGATTTAAATATTTTTTATAAAGTGTCAAACATTAAGTATATCAATGAGAATATCTCTTACAAAAAGGTTAAAAAAAAAAAAAACAAAGAGAAAGGACTTAATTGTTGTAAGAACAAACTGAAGTGGGGTCAAGTGTAATTAAAACTAAACTGAATAAGGTCATGACCGTTAATCAATAGCCGATCCCGGGGGCATTAAAGTAATTCAAGAGTGATAAGACAAGTCGAAACGTACCGTTTGGCCAAAGCTTACGTGTTAAGAACCTGGATAAATAAATTCCATTTAACAACACGCACGCGTCGTCACTAGAAATTACGAAACCAAAACTCATTTTCTCTTCTCAAATTCTCTCTTTAAACCAAAGCTTTCCAAAAAAATTCGAAACGTTTCACTATTTTATTTTTTGCAGTCTTAATTTGCAGTTATCGGTGGAATCAAATTTGATTTTTTTTTAAAAAAAAAAAAAAAACTTAAAGAGTGATGGAGTTGTCGGAGACGGTGAGACCGGCGGGGATAGCGATGGAGTTTCCAGTGAGTGACGAAACGGTGGAGACGAAGTCGTTTTCGTCGCCAACGAGGGTGCCGAGGAGGTTAAGGAAGAGGCTTTTGGCTGACTGCAAGTCTCCGTGTACTGTTGAAGAAATCGAAGCCAAACTCCGTCACGCCGATCTTCGCAGACAGGTCCTTTTTTTAAAAAAAAAATTTATTTATTTTGGAGGAATTAGGGAAAAATAAAAATAAAAGTAAATTTTGGATCTTTTAATTGCTAATTATATACGGCGATGAAGTCTTCCAGATATATAATTAGAAATTAAATTAAATTAAATAAATTTTATTAAATAAAATTCGAATAACAAGTTTGATCGGACTAAAAAACGAAACGGTGTCGTTTTGAAAATACTTTCTTGGAAATATGAAACGGATTGAACTTATTTCTCAATCTTTGTAAATTATTAATTTGATTTCTCGAAATTAGAAGATTCAATATCTATAGTTTTTTCGTCTTTTTTTATTTTTTATTTTATTTTATTTTAAGTCTTTCTTGTAAAGGTTTTTACTTGGGTTAGGCAAGGGGTGTCTTTGAATTTTTCTGTCTTTTTTTCCTGGTTACCGTTTTGCACATGGGCTTTTCTCTGTGGAAACTTGAGGTTGAATTATTATTATTTTTTGAATATTCTCTTCACATGGTTGAATTATTATTATTTTTTGAATATTCTCTTCACATGTATTAACGTTCTCCAATTTTAAAGAAATTCTCATTTTGTATTATTTTGTATTAACTTGAATTTAACTTTTAAGTTTAGTAATTTATTAAAACGAACTTTTTTTTGTCATTTCCTTTGTGTAGCAATTCTATGAGAAGTTGTCAAGCAAGGCCAGGCCGAAGCCAAGAAGTCCTTCACACTCTTCATATCATGAGGAGGACCTTGCTCAACGTCTTGAAGCAAAGCTTCAGGCTGCTCAGCAGAAAAGGTACAATTTCCTTGTTTATGTGCTTGAAGTTAAGAGTTTTGTGGATAATTGGTGTACTGATCCTGCTTCTGATAAGGCTGGTTTTAGGTTTTAGGAGAAAGCAAGTCTACTTTGTTGATCGTATAGTTCTCTAGATGTTTTCTGTTTGATATTGAGTAACCCCCACATGGCATCATTCTTTATCAAAGCCTTAACTAAATTATGTTCTATTGATCATCCTACTTTACTTATGAGGCATGATATTGTTTTGTGGGGTTATTATGCCAAATTCTTTTTCTCCAATACTTTGGTGGCCCGCATTCCCTGAATGCCTCCTTTTTAGTGTTTACAAAGGCTTGTAATCTGGATTACAGTTCACATACATAAAAGGGGTGGACCAAGCTAAAAAGACAAGAAAACCCCAAAGTATTTTTTTCTTTTTCAAGTAACTTATAAATTTATACTTTTTTGTAAAACATTGTAACTACTTATTAGTGTGGCAATGAAAAGAAAAAATCCCAAACAGTAATCATTGCTGCAATAACTTATGTCAAAACTGACATTGCGGGTTGAGTTACAAGGCAACTCACTATTGATTCCACAGGTTGAGCATTTTGGCTAAGGCTCAAATGCGCCTAGCTAGGTTGGATGAATCACGGCAAGCGGCTAAAACTGAGGTTGAAATGCGTTTCGAGAAGGAACGTGAGATGCTTGGCTCAAAAGTGGAATCAAGGGTTCAGCAGGCAGAGGCAAATAGGATGCTTATCCTCAAGGCTTACAGCCAGAGAAGGGACAAATTAAAGGAGAGGTCGTCTCAGTCACTGTTGCGAAGGATGGTTCGTGAAAGCAAGTATAAGGAGCGTGTGCGCGCTGCCATTCACCAAAAGAGAGTAGCTGCCGAGAAGAAGCGACTGGGACTGTTAGAAGCAGAGAAGAAGAAGGCGTGTGCAAGGATCTTGCAAGTTCGGCGTGTAGCTAAGTTTGTTTCTCATCAGCGTGAGGTTGAGAGGAGAAAGATGAGGGAGCAGTTGGAAGATCGACTGCAAAGGGTATGTTCTTTCTGTTTTTTAATTTATTAGTTTATTTTTTCTTTCATTTCATCAATGGAAAGATCCATGTAGCCGGCCCCACATAGTGGGAAAAGGCTTGGTTTGCTTTGCTTTGCATCAATGTAAACCAAACCCCCTCCTGAAACCTCCGTACTACCCTAAGTGGTTTTGCCCGTTGAAGCATCCACAGCTTTCTGTACATCTTAACCATATATTCATTTACAATTTTTTCACTTGGAGGCTTTTCGGTTACTTTCCATATTCGTTATTTTCACACTGCACTTTTTATATCAGGCAAAGAGGCAAAGAGCGGAATATTTGAGGCAGAGAGCAAGGCTACATGATTCTGTTAGGGTGAATTGTAGTAGGATGGACAAACATGCTGATGTCCTTTCCAGAAAATTAGCAAGGTAGCTAAATTCGAATTTACATTTTGAGAGTTTCAAAGATTTGTTGCTTTCCGGGTATTAAATCTTAGCTGACCTTTATCAAGCCATGATTTTTGTACAGTATCAAAATTTCCTTGATGAACTTATGTGTGTGATTGTGTTTAATTCATTTCAATTTTCTTTTTTGAGTATGAAGATAATATCTCAAGCCTGACATTAATTTCGTTTATCAGGTGTTGGAGACAATTCGTTAAGCATAGGATAAGTACCTTGAATTTGGCTAGATCTTATGATGCCTTGAAAATTAATGAGATTTCTGCCAAGTCAAAGCCATTTGAGCAACTGGCACTTCTGATTGAATCTACAACTACCCTTCAAACAGTGAAAACTCTACTTGACCGGCTCGAGAGCCGCTTTAAAATCTTTAGTGCTGTTGATGCGGCTGGCAATCAACCATCTTGTTTGGATAACATTGATCACCTTCTTAAAAGAGTTGTCTCCCCAAAGAAAAGGCCTACTCCCAGGACACCTCTTAGGAACAGAGACGCAAAGAAAGCAAGCTCTTCTAGGGAGGCAGGTAGAACCCCGGTTAAATTATCAAGGTATCCAGTCAGAGTATTTCTTTGTGCTTACATGATATTGGGTCATCCTGATGCCGTTTTCAGTGGTCAAGGTGATCGTGAGATTGCCCTTGCAAAGTCTGCTGTAGAATTTATTAGACAGTTTGAGTTATTGATAAAGGTTATATTAGAGGGGCCCATACAAAGTTCTGATGAAGAGACCAACTCTTTGCCAAGACGCTGGACCTTCAGGTCTCAGTTTGCTGCATTTGATAAAGCATGGTGCTCCTACTTGAATTCCTTTGTGATGTGGAAAGTTAAGGATGCTAAGTCATTGGAAGATGATTTGGTGAGAGCAGCTTGCCAGCTTGAACTCTCTATGATTCAAAAGTGCAAGATGACTGCAGAAGGAGAAAATGGTGCTCTTACTCATGATATGAAGGCTATCCAGAAACAGGTCTATACTGTAGCCCTCATTGATATTATTTCTAGATAGATCTACAAACATGCATGATGCATGGCATAAAAGGTTTAAGCAACCCAACAAAGTAAACTGAAGAAAGCCGCAAACTTGATTTAGAATTGCCTCATTTTTCACCTAGTCTTCTCTGTTTTATCCCCATTGAATCAGAGTGAAGTTGGAGTTACATTGTTGATTTCTGATTGAATATACTTTTTTATAAAGAGGAGGCAACGCTGTTTTTTAATTAATTTTTTTTTAAAATAAATGAATAAATAAAAAGAGGCTTCATTATGGAGTTGTTGCCTAAGTATCGTACTATATTTTATTGTTTCGTTTCGTTTTGTATTTTTGCTCTCCCAGCTCCCAACCAAATTCATTTTCATAGGTGTTTATAGCTTGAATTTTTGATTGATGCAGGTTACAGATGATCAGAAACTTTTAAGAGAAAAAGTTCAGCATCTTAGTGGAGATGCCGGGATAGAGCGTATGGAATGTGCATTATCTGAAACCAGATCCAAGTACTTTGAAGCGAAGGAGAATGGAAGCCCAATAGGGTCGCCAATCACAAACTTTTTATCTACTAGTCCACCTAGTTCCTCAGCTGCTCCTGCATCTGTTACTAGCTTGGATAAAAAAAGTAACCAGATTAAGGGTATTGAGAGGCCAAGTCATGTTGTTCGCTCCTTATTTAGGGAGGAAAATCCATCTGCAACCAAAAGAATCAATTCCTCTGCTTCTGGGACCATCTCTTTCAGTGGTCAATTGGGTTCATCTGTTGAAAGACAGCCTGTTACAGAGAATGAAGTGATTATCAATGAATATGTCCACAATCAGCGCTATGCCGCTCTTGATATATTCAGTTTCAATGATGAAAATCCAAACATTATCAAGGTTAGTGCATTCTCTCGTTTCTTTTAAGTTTTTACTAGCTGTTAGCTGGTGACTATTATCTTTGGAAGAAATCTTCCCGGAAAATAAGGGTCTGGTTTATAGTTTATCTAGTGTTCTCTTATGTGATCAAATGGATGAGATAGATGGTAGGCTATTACTGAATTGTCTCATTACTTTTGTTGAGGAGGCGCCAGACAATGTAGAAGACTCTTAATCCAGTTATGTCCTCCAGATTTGACTAATCCATTGGCTGCCATTGATGTGCAGCAGTGGAACTCACTGAACTGAAATTGTGACGAAAATTGTGTAAATTGCAGTGAGGACGAGTTTAAAAGGTTATGTTTGATATCTCTTCACTTTGTAGGCCAAGATAAGAGAAACAATGGAGAAGGCTTTTTGGGATGGTATTGCAGAATCCGTGAAACGGGATGAACCCAACTATGACCGGATTCTTCAACTTGTGAGGGAAGTGAGGGATGAAATTTGCAGGATGGCTCCCCAAAGCTGGAAAGAAGAGATTACTGAAGCTATTGATCTGGAAATTCTTTCTCAGGTAGACATCATTACTGCTTTGTATCATTGCCTCTGTCTTACACTCTGATTTTAATTCTGTTAAATTCTCTGCAGGTGTTGAGTTCAGGGAACCTGGACATTGATTACCTTGGAAGGATTCTAGAGTTTGCATTGACCACTTTGCAGAAACTTTCTGCCCCAGCGAATGATGATGAAATGAAGGCTAATTGCCAGAAGTTATTGAAAGAGTTAGCTGAGATATGTCAGGCCAAAGACGAATCGAACTATTCACATGTCATGGCAATGATCAAGGGTTTGCGCTTTGTTCTAGAGCAGATTCGGGTGAGTTCTTATTCCTCTTTTTCCCTGTGTGATTTTGTTGTCTTTTTAACTAAGGCATGCCCTATGTATGAGTGTCTTTTGAAGGTTGAAAGTTGCAGGTTGCCAGGTGATGTTGGATTGTAGTGGTGAAAATCCTCAGTGTGGTGGGACGTGTACTCTTTTTGCATCCTTTTTAAGTAGTATAACATGGAATGATTATTTTTTTTTCCAGGCTCTTCAGCAAGAGATAATCAGAGCACGTATGAGAATGATGGAACCCTTTTTGAAGGGGCCTGCTGGTTTGGAGTACCTTAGAAAAGGTTTTTCTGACCGTTATGGATCGTCCTCTGACTCGCACACCTCTCTACCGTTGACTTTGCGGTGGCTTTCATCTGTATGGACTTGCAAAGATCAGGAATGGGAAGAACACAAGAGTTCTCTTTCAGCTTTGATGAGCCAGGAAAGTTCATCTGGATCACATCTGCCTTCTACCACTCTTAGAACTGGTGGAAGCTTTCGAGTCAAAACGAGTGGAAACCAAATCACATCTCAAACTTCTGATGCTTCAAATATTACAGGTATGGATGAAGAAATGAATCTTGTTTGCATTATGAATTGAGTTATTATGTCACAAGAGAATGTAGTTGCTGCTGTTCTAAATCTTCTCGGTCTTCTGTTTTTGGATCAGATAATCAGCAGCCAGAATGCAAGGGTGAAATACTTGATTTGTTGGTGAGGCTTGGACTGCTGAAGTTAGTAAGTGCAATAACTGGTCTATCACAAGAAGCTTTGCCCGAAACTTTGATGCTCAACCTCCCGAGGTTGAGGGCTGTGCAGGCTCAAATTCAAAAGATTATTGTAATCTCCAACAGGTAAAATCTCTAATTGTCCCTCCCTCTACATAAATTCGATCTAGGATCTCCGGTGCTTGGGCACTAATGCTGAAACATTCCAATTTCAGCATTCTTGTGTGCCGACAAACCCTCTTAAGCGAGCGGGTAGTGACCGGCTCCACAGACATGGATAATATAATATCAAAGTGCACTGAAAGACTCCTGGAGCTCTTAGTTCGTGCTGAAGACGCAGGTATTGAAGAAATTGTTGAAACAATTAGCAGATTTTCAAGTGATGATGACAAGTCAGTCGACATGGAGAAGCAGCTTCAATCGAGAAAGGCAGTAATGGGCAGGATGTTGGGAAAGAGCCTGCAAGCTGGAGACCCGATATTTGAAAGGGTATCTCGAGCTGTATATTTGGCTGCAAGAGGACTGGTGCTCGGGGGAACTGGTCCAAAAGGAAGAAAACTTGCTGAAATGGCTCTCCGGCAGGTCGGAGCCATTACACTGACTGAGAAGGTGGTGGAAGTTGCAGAAGTGCTCGTGGTTGCAGCCAATGTGACGGTAAGTGTTCATGGACCGTGGTATATAAATCTGATCGGAAAAATGTGAAAATAATTTATTGAAAGTAGTTGCAAATAAGTGTGTAAATAGTAGTAATATGTGTAGAGCTGTGTTTAAACGTTTAGTCACCGAACTCTGTTGATTGCACAAATATTAATTAATTGTTTGTGCAACTTCTTTTTTTTTCGTTAATTGAATTATATCATGTCATGGCTGTACGTATGTATAGGAGTTTGGACGTGTAAATTATTCGGATATTAAATAATGTGATTGGGATTACATTTTTATATCATCTTATGTTTTAAATTTGGTGTAGGAACTAGATAGAGTGGATGTTATATACCAAATTAAGTTTATCTGTAATAGTCAAATGTAGAAAACATCATATTAGATATAATCATCATCAAAAGGAAAAAGGGCAAAAGCTTGCTAAAAATATTGTGACCAATATTCACATCATTGATTCCCATTTTACAAGCTACAAAGCTAACAATTTTATCTTGTAAATTTAAAAGAGTTCAAAAACAAAAGGATGCAACTAAAAGAAACTAACAGTACTTACTGCAACCACACTATTTCGTAGGAAATACTTGCCAAGAAGGCAGGGCTCTTCCTCCGCTGGTTTGATCAGGCTTTGTTGTCGAGCCATTCATTTCATAAACATAATCATATTCATCAAAATCTAAGGCATCCACATACTCGTTGTAGGAGTCTGGCTCTTTTTTATCGATAACTACCCCAGGATTTCCGCTCAGATTCTTAGGTGCCCTTTTTTTTGATCGAGCAGTGCTTTTAGTGAAGTCATCATCGTCCTCTTTGTTTGTGTTTGGAGCCTTGTTTTCATCTCTTCTCCTCTTTCCTGAATCGTTGCTGTCATTGCTACTGCTACTGTTTTTGTTGGTCTTGTAGAATTCATTAATGGTAGATTCAATGGTTTCCAACAACCGGTCACCATACTTGCTTACCTTAGCCCTGAATGAAGACAATAATGAAAATTAAAAATTATTCAAGAAATTAACATAACCCAACTACAGAACTTACTTTCCAATGCCATTGATCTCTAGTAGTTCTTCCTTTGTTCTGGGTGCCCTTTTGCTTAAATGCTGCAGAGTCGCATTCCTGAGCAAGATGGAGCACCAACTTATCAGGCCATACCAAAGAAATATAGCAACTTACAAGAACATATTACCAGGAAAAATTTTCATAGTTATAACTTGTAAATCTTCATACGTTTTATTTTCCCCCACATTTTAGTTTCTGAAAATGCAAGGGATGATAAAACTCACCCAAAGATGTGGTAGGCCATGACCCCTTCCCCAGCTTCTTTAACAAGAAGAGTTCGAAGCATTCGCAAAGAAGAATACAGTTTGGCGCAGAGATTCTGTAATCACATCAAACCCAAAAAAAAAAAAAAAAAATTTATTTGGCAGTTTAGGGCAGACGGATCTCATGAAGCAGATATGACAGAGATTAAGAAACATGTGTCGATATACCAAGTCTACTTCATTTTGAGGTTGGGCAGGACTGTCGATTCGTGGAGGACTGAGCTTCCCAGACATAAGTGAGCCTTTCGCCGGGGTCACTTCAGATTTGCTGAACTTAATTGTGTTTATGGCAGAAGGGAATCTGCAGAGTACATCAGATATCAGTATCAACATCATAGTTGTGCTTGCCAGCTATGATATCCGACTGGAAATGTGAAGCTCTACAAGCTTCAGCTACTGGTTTAATCCCAAGGGTAATTGACTGAGCCAGCCAGAGTTAAATCGGTTGCTATTCCCGATCTCAAGTCTAAACATTCTAGTCAACAAAATGCCTTAAATTGTTTCCATGAACTACAAACAGTTGATTGAATAAAAGATAAAAGAATCAGGGGTTAAAAAAGACATTTAAACCTCCACAGAGGAAGGAATCTCTTAGATAATTCTCAGTGTTTGCACAAGACTATTAAAGTCAAAAGTAATTTCAATATAAAGCAAGAAACAAATCAACAAAAAGGCTGAACCTTAATACGATGTTCTGCCTGCCAATGATGAGATTGTGGGACTTGGATTGATTCACCTAAACACAAATTTAAATTACAAAAGAAAAAGTTTAAAATGTCATTAACAATAAATAGATTAATAGCAAAGCATCTTCTCCCTGTTCTCAACTACAATCATCAATTTTCACAACTTAATGCTGAAAATTTTGGAGCAGCTAGAAATACCTTTAATACTGATGATACAGATCCATAAATATCACTTTTTTTCACCTCCTCCAGAAGAAAATCCGCAACAACAAGATGACGTAATATTCGGGAAGCTTCACCTTTGGCTAGACATTTTCCAGCTGCATGCAAGCTCAACGTCTCATGTCTGTGTTTCTTGACCTAGTTTTGGCATAAAAAGATGCTAGTTAGGAAGACACTACAAGGAAAGAAGAAACCAAGCACCAAGCATATAATTTATTCTTTTGACATACATGTTGGCTCAAGGAACCTCTGAAGACTTCTAAAATATGAGAGGATGAAAACTGCTGCCCTGTTAACTTTACCAGTTCAACCTAAGAAACATGAAGACAACTCAAATTTTAGAAGTCCAAGAAACTGCTGCCCTGTGACGGGATAAGCAATGCACATACTATATTTTAAAATGTGACAACTCAAATTCAATATAATTTTGAAAAAGAAATATGAGAATCAAACCAATTTCTTTGCAGTCTCAGTGACATCCTTCTCAATAAAACTTTTAATCTTGGAACAATTGTCACATGTTTTTTTGCAATTTGCATTATCAAATTTTTCTCCAAAATGCACAAGCTGAAGAAAACGTCTACAGTCAACATCATTTTCACAATAACTGACCTGAAACAGTGAAATCATAATTATTAGTATATCTAATTTGGATTAGAAGGATAACAATAGCAGAAATTGCAACAAGTAGAAGTTTATATCATATACCATACGCAGAAGATTTTCAGTATTTGTTTCCACCCTCCCAGAATTTGCCACATTGAAACGATTATAGCCAGGGGTAAATGGACTTTGTTCAGCCACTCCTTGGCTAATCATATGCTTGACTCGTATCTGCAAAAAATGGAAATGGATATCAAGCAATAAAGTAAAGCATAAAACAACAATTAGAGAGAGCGAAAAGGAAAATAAATAAATAAAGAAAGAAAGAAAAAGAAGTGGCCACTGTCAGCATGTTTCGCACTATCAAATGTCCAAATGAAAACTAATGCACTAGTTAGACTGAAGTGGCTTACATAGTCACCGTAACTGTAATACAACAAGCAAGATGAGCGCTGACCATCTCGACCAGCACGACCGCACTCCTAAGACATGGTAAAAGCACAAAAAGCATAGGAATGATTATGATAATTTCAGCTATTGTTACTCAGTTGCCAAATTATCAACTATTGACTCAACAATGACAGTTCTCAAAGGTAACAATAACTTGTCAGTCAATACCTGATGGTAACCTTCAATAGATTTTGGCAGAGAATGGTGAATTACAAAGCGAACGTCTGGTTTGTTGATTCCTGTAAAATACCTAAATAAATACATGATGATCTTCATTAATCAACCAATCAAGTCACCAATCAGCAGCAATCAATGATTACCCATTCCAAATGCAACTGTAGCACAAATTATATTGATTTCGTCTTTGCTCCATTGCTTTTGAATATTGGTGCGTTGTGCAGGATCCATGCTACCATGGTAGAATGCTGCCTTGTGTCCACATTCCTGAACAATGCATGCATATATCTTAAGCTAACAAAATTTGGAAGCATTAATAAATGAAGCATTATAACTAAAATTTTCTCTGTAAAATTTCAGCTCTTAGCCTCTTACCAGGGAAAAACCAGGAAATTAACAGAAAATAAACATTGTACAACAAGATTACAAAGGCAAAGATGTCATGAAAATCTCAAATGATTTGCAGTTTCTGAATTGTTTGATAAAAAGCAAAATACAGGGCATAATAATGAACAAAGAGAAAATAAATCGGGAATTTAAAATGAAGACGACATTTAAGATAAGCAGCCTTGGTTTGATGCACTAGCAAGGTTCGAAAACTTGGTATGCGGTGCGAGGCGATCCCGCGTGAAGCGAGGCAGGTAGCCTCAAGGCGGTTGAGACGACAGCCTCAACCTAAAAATGAATTTAGATTTAATTACATTTTAAGTACAAAATAGACAAATTACTTTTTAAAAAACAAATAATTGTATTTTTAAAAAACTAAATATCATATTACTATATTAGTTGCCTCTATTTTCTTTTGTAATTTTATTGTTTTTACTTAAAAAAAAAAAAAAAGCAAATAAAGCCGGCAATAAAACCCTATTTTGCCCTCCCAATGCAATAGGGATACAAATGCAATAATCAAAATGTGATATTTCTATTTTATAACATTTTCTTCCTATAAATTACAATTATAATCTTTTATTTTATAGATAGAGAGAGATTAACTTAACTGCTTCTAATTATTTAAATCAATTTAAAAACAGGAGAAAAAAAACTCAATATAATGAAGCTACAAATCTGATTTATTTGCTTAAAAATTATTATGGTTGAGGACAAATGTTGATGCCATGAGTCGCGTCCACCATGCATAAGATTTTTTTATAAAAAATATTTTATTCCAAAATTTGAAAATGGTATAAAATAAACATGATAACATTTCAATTTTAAGGGTTTCTTTTTCAAATAATCTCTTCTTTGTTTCATCTTCATTTTCTTTTTTATTTTTACAGCTCCAAGGCTGCAGCTTCTTCTCCCTCCAAATCTCATGCTCATTTTCCATCCGGGATCTCCTTCAAATTAAACGAGGAAAATAAAACTGAAAAGAAAAGGAAAAAAAAACAAACAAAACTGAAAAAATGAAACAAGTGGGTTTTTGCGGGCTGGAGTCGGGGGCATCCGAGTTGACCCGCCTCGCAACGCCCTGACTCAAGGCTACGCCTCATGCCAACGCAGCGGAAAATCAAATTATCGGCTTGAGGCGCCGCCTCAGTCTGATTTTTGAAACATTGTGCACTATTTTATTGGCTTCGAAATAAATAAGGAACATATGGAATCTTCTTATGCCACAAGAAGTACACACTCTTAAAGAATTTTAATATGTACAAGTGCAAGCCAGTGGCTACTCCACCTAATCAATAACAATTAACTAAGCAAGGAAGATAGCAGATCCAATAAAGCAAGCTCATCAGTCAAAAGAATTCGTACTAAGGGTTTGCTCTATCAAACAGCAACATGAGCAGAAAAACTATAAGACAAATATCAAGATTCATGCATAACTTATACAGATTAAGAAGCAACAACACAGATAATAAGATACTTCCTCTGGCATATGAAAATTGCACCTATATCTTGGATTTTCGTGATTCCGAGAATTACAAGAGTGGCTTACTCTCTTATCTGTTTCAAAATTGCACACTTAACAGTTATATACATATATGGTATGCATATTGACAACCACCAAACTCTAACTATAAGTTGAAAGTATTACATATTGAAAATGAGATCATTGATTTGCCAAGAAAAGATTCACGAGTCAGTCATATTAAACAATCTATAACTATCAATTTTGACAAGTATCTATCCATGGTCCTCTCTAGGGGTGGCAATTTGGGTCAGGATTCGTTTATTCGTTCGATTCGATTCGCTTTAAAGCGAATATGGGTTTAGAAAAATGAATTCGTTTAATAAATGGGTCAATTCGATTCGATTCGTTTAATAAACGAATCGAATCCGAATTTGAGCTCATCAATTCGTTTATTCGTTTAGAATTCGTTTATTAAACGAATCATAAACGAATCGAATACAAATCGAATTCGTTTAGTACCCATTTAATTATATTACAAATTTACCCTTAAATTTTTTATTATATTTCTTAAACTCGAAGGATATTTTAGTAATTACTTATGTTTAACCTAAAATTTTGAATATATAAAGTAAAATCTAAACCTAAACTTAACCTAAATCTAAAATTTTCTCAGCAGCCGCCTCTCTCAAATCTCAATCAACCCTAAAAGGCTAAAATTCTCTCAAATCTCAATTGAACTCAGCCGAGTAGTGAGAAAGAGAGAGAAAGAGCATGTGACGCCAAGTAGCCAAAGGCCTACCAGAGAGAGGAAAACCGTGGAGTGGTACTCTGCGCCTTCTACTGGAAGGTTGGCGAACAAGCCATTGTCTATTGAGAAGGTAAGGGGGTCAACATTTTATTTTTATTATTATGTAAGTATGCTTTCTATTCCAGGGTTTTGATTTTGTTTTGTTTTGTGGATTTTACAGGATAGTGGAACGCAACTTAAAAATTAACGCAGCTTAAAGATTTCGCCAGGCATGCTAATAGCATGCCGGAGTCTTTTCTTTTCTCTACTGTTCTGCAATTATTTTCTGTTCTGTTCTGCTTGTGTTTTTTATTTTTTCCTGTTCTGTAATTTTTTTTTTTTTTTGCTGTAATTTTTATTTATTTACATTTGTGATTATTTGGGTTGTGGAATAATGACATATTTACAGGAAAATGGAGTCAAATGAAAATGATTATGTAATTGATTATGAAGATTTTGAAGATTATGAAGATTGTATGAAGATTATGAAGATTGCAGGAAAATTATGAAGCTTACAAGAAAATGGAGACAAATGAAAGTGATTATGAAGATTTTTAAGTGTTAATAAAAATGCTTCTCTGTAATTGATTATGTAATTTGAAATTTGGAGCTTGTTGTAAGAATTTTAAGACTATATCAATGTACATGTTATTAAATATGGTATGAATGCTTAGATTTTGTATTTTAATTTGATTAAACGAATCGAATTCGAATATTCGATTTTTAAACGAATATAAAATTCGATTCGTTTAATTTGATATAAACGAATCGGATGCGAATAGTAAACGAATCGAATGTGAATAGTAAACGAATAATAAATTCGTTTCGATTCGTTTGATTTATGTAAACGAATAAACGAATCGAATACGAATATTCGTTTATTAAACGAATCGAATCCGAATCCTAATATTAGGATTCGTTTAATAAACGAATCGAATTCGAATTCAGTACATTACAATTCGATTCGTTTAGAATTCGTCACGAATTCGATTCGTTGATTCGTTTTGCCACCCCTAGTCCTCTCAGTGTTGTTAAAGACACAAGGGGTCCTAGGGCCGAGAGACGCACCTTAAGGCACAAGGCACACGCTTGATGAAAAGGGATAACAACATTTTCAGTCCTTAAAGTTTTAAGTCCTAAAAGAATTTTTTTTATTATTAAGTTCTATAAATGAATAATTTATTTCTTTTAAATCCTAATCCGTTAACTCTAACGAACCAGCTGACATGGCATGACAAAACGACACGTCAGCACAAGCATTACATCAATCAGCTGTCATTTCAGATTGGGATAACAACTTCCGAAGTCCTAAAAATTGTACTGTTTTTACACTAAGTTATAAAAGAAAATTGTGTTTATAATTAAGTCCTATAAGTGAATAAATTTATAAGTGAATAAATTTATCTCTTAAATCATAATCTGTTAACAGTAAGAGAACTACTGACGTAGCATAACGAAACAATACTACATATAATAGTTATTTAGGATCCTGTCCACAAACAGTTTAAAGAACTCCATGTTATATGTAATTTGACTGAGAGAAGTCTTGAGATTACTTTCCTGGAGCGCCATGACAAATCTAAAAATTGTCATCTTCTAAGTCAGAATTTGGGAGCACAGCGGATGGAGATAGTGATATCGAGATAGATAATACAGACACAATGTGGTAAACATAGAATAACTTTTTATGGAGAAAATGAACAAGGATCTTCCTTCAGTTGATCTAGAAGAGCCATTTTGTTGGCAAGCATTTAAGTATGTCAAAGTATGTAGTGAAGAAGTATCTTTACATCAGTAAGTACATTACAGTTAAGGATTATGACTAAAAAGAAAAAACTTATTCACTTATAGGACTTAATTGTAAACAAAATTTTCTTTCAAGACTGAAGTGAAAACAACACAATTTTTAGAACTTCAGAAATTGTAATCCCAATCCGACGTGGCAACTAATTGATTTAATGCTTGTAATGACGTGTCGTTCTGTCATGCCATGTCAGCACGTCTGTTAGAGTTAACGAATTATGATTTAAAAGAAAAAACTTATTCACTTATAGGACATAATAATTTTTTTAAAAAAAAAATCTTTTAGGACTTAAGTGTAACGACGACATAATTTTTAGGACTAAAATGTTGTTATCCTCAAAGAAAATTTTAAATATCCAATCAACTGAAATAAAGAGAAATCACTGAAAATATATAAAAAACAATTACAATAATACAAATACTAATAATATAAATTCATGTGTTTGTCGAAATTTAAAACTCATCCCATAATCTATCTTAATTTATTAAAAAGTCATATCATTTGATTTCGGGTTAGGTGGGTCAATTCGGGTAGGGGCTTTCTCACATATTTTTATGAAGCGCACCTAGACGCTTCTCAAAAGCACGCGTCTTTGATCCTAGGCGCGCCTGATAGAGGTTGCCTGACGTGATCCTTCACGAGGTGTAGCGGTTTGTGATGGAGGCGCGCCTTTGACATCTATGGCTTCTCTTGAACACCAATTTAGTTTAGCATCTCATGCTACTAGCATAGATGCAAGAAACTCGGGGATTTTAACTAACAAACAGTAAGCAATCATAATAAGTTTTGGAAAACCGCTTACAAATGAAACAACTTAATCAATAATATCAAAGCAAAATCCATTAACCAATAGGCAATAACATGTCAACCAATCATTTAAAGTATTAACATAATATTCCAACCACTTACTGAAATTACATAATATACAATAAAAAAATATCCCAATTACGATGAAAAAGTCATAAGAAAGACCAACCTGTAACCTTTCAGCAACTTTTTCGCAGTCCATTCTTGAAAGACAATAAATAATTCCACATTCATCAAAATGGTTTTCTTTAATAAACTTGTCGATGTCATCCAGACATTTTTTTGTCTTGGGTATAACTGAATACCTGCAATTCATTCAGAATGAGTAATAATTTCAACATTCAAGAACAGTACATCTTCATTCACAGCTTACCATAGATTAGGGCGATTAAAACTTTGCCGGAAAATAATGCAGTTAACAAGACCAAGAGCTTGCACAACGTCTTCTTTGACACTGGCTGTTGCAGTAGCTGTTAAAGCTAAAACTGGAGTATTTGGAAACTTCTGTTTCAAGATACCAAGACCCTGGACATTTAACACGATCACTTGCTGTTAAATGCTAAGATATATGTGGCACAAAGTGGAATAGGATTTTAAGGTTAAAATCACAACCTGGTAATCTGGTCTAAAATCATGTCCCCACTGACTCACGCAATGAGCTTCATCAATAACAATCCGCGCAAGCAACTCACGGGCATTTAAACTCTCCAAGTGTCGCAATAGAACATCACTTCTGCAGTCAAACAACAGAACATACCAAACGAGTTAGCAGCAGAAAAAGACCAAACATGGTTAATATCAGCTTTTCATGAACCCATTAAATTAATGGCACAGGTCAATTTATTAGATTCAGCAGTCTTTTCAAAGTCCAGATGTTTACACGTGTCATTACTATTATTTTCTTATTAGTCAAGTTAAATGAATTATGATCATTACTTATTTTAACCCAACATAAAATGTATATTCCTTGATACAAGTTACATAGAGCTGCAAATTATATACATTGTTTAAAAATACGGGGCGGCGCCTCGAGGCGGCCGGCCATTGAGGCGCGAGGCGGACCTCCTCGAGGCGGTGAGGCAGGCGCCTCGATCCGAAAATCGGAAAAATAATCCAAAATACATTCATTTCTTCATAATTCATAGTATGTTCAAAAAATTATTGATAACTAATCCAAAATACATTAATAATTTCATAATATGTTCAAAAAATTATTGATAACTAATCCCTAAATAAGCTATCATTAGTGTCTAGCGGCATGAAGCTTGGGTCAAAGGAATTAGACAGTTTAAAATCAAGAGTTCAGATACTTGCAAGCTACAGAAGATAACGTAACTTATTACAGAACCATTAGTCTAAACGGTACAAAAGAAATCAATTCTCTAACACAAAATCGAAAAAGTTATTGAAATTATGAACAGTGCGAACCATTAGTCTAAACTTGTTGTATTCAAGTGCAACCTGTTTTATATTGTATCCTGTTTTTTCTTCAACAATTTGATTTTTACAATCAATTTCAAAGATTAACAACAAATTCACAATCAATTTCGAAGATTAACAACAATTTCGAAGATTAACAACAAAGACTTTTATCAATTTCGAAGATTAACAACACTCAGAATCTGAAAACCTAAATTGGCAACTCAATTCAACGAACAGATATTTGAGAAACCAGATGCGATTCACTCGATTTTTATCATTTTTAGAAACCAGATGCAAAGAGAAGAAGCCGAGAAACCAGATGCGAAGAGAAGAAGCCGAGAAACCAGATGCGAAGAGAAGAAGCCGAGAAACCAAATGCGAAGAGACGAACACGAGGAAGAGAAGAAGCTGAGACGACGACGACGAGGAAGAGAAAAAGAAACCAGATGCCTTTTTTTTTTTTTTTGGTTTATAAAGATGCCAAAACGTCGTCGTTTTGGCCGGTTAACCAAAAAAAAAATTTGATCTTGGGTGAGGCGGCCACCTCAACCCGCCTCACGCTCACTCGGCCAAATGCGGAAAAAACAGCTCAGGCGCATTGGCGCCGAGAGGCGGCGATTCGGCGCCTCAGAACGTATTTTAAAACAATGATTATATATAGAGCTTGCATGCTTGCTAAATACATTAAATATCTCTAGAATTATGTACATAAAGACCACATGTACAGAAAAGGCAACAAAGACCAAATAAAAAGGAGAGAGAATATATGCAGCAATTCATTCCATGAATAAACTAGTTAACATAAGATACTACTCATCTGCTCTTAGATATATTTTATTTATCATCTAGCACTATTGTAAACATCAATTTATAATAAACTAGAACTCTTCTGGTGCTTCTTTAATTTCAAAGCAATGGTATGCAAGTAATGCTGCAGAAGTAATCATCAGACATTAGTGAACAGTATTAACAGAAATGCAAGTGATACAGGTAACACTTACCTGGCAACTTTCTCTGGTGTGACAAATAACAACTTGTATTTGCAATAATCAGAGTTAAGTTCTCTAAGAATTTCCTGTTGTGCAGTCCACTCCATATTGCCACTTAGGTAAGTAGCAGGTATATTTGCCTATAGCGAAAACCAAATCGTCAGATAAGAAGCTGATGATAAAAGTGATTACATCACAAACAAAGCAAATATTACCTGCAATAGATGCATTATTTGATCTTGGATAAGTGACACGAGGGGAGAAATTACCAATGTTATACCCGGACATATAAGAGCAGGAAGCTGCAAGACAAGAAGAAAAAATGTGTAAAATCCTATAGTTTGAAGTGTGAAAGTTCTATATCGGTATATACTGGTATTAAAGAAGAATAATATGTTAATATTAGAAATTTGAAAATAAACACTGAACTTAGAAAATTATTTCCACAAATATATTAATATTAGAAATTTGAAAATAAACACTAAATAATATGGTAGATTGAGACAGCAAAACTATACGACCGTAGAACAGACACCAAACAGGAATCACACAACAGAAGAAACGCTCCTTCACCTGATAAGTCAGACTCTTTCCCCCTCCAGTTGGCATTAGAACAAAAACATCATGTCCACTCATGGTAGCATTAATGACCTCCCTCTGATTGGGGCGAAATGAGGGGTTGCCGAAAACTTTTTTATTGTTGGCCTAAAAGTTGAAGCAGGCAAACCATAATCAGGACAGACAATGCAGGGGAAGACTAGCAATAATTCTGACAAAATACCTCCAGATTTTTTGTCCATGGGAAATCCCGACTGCTCCATTTTTGATCATTGGAACCTTCTATATAATTAACTTTGATAATTTTAGGAACGTATGGTTCCCTCTCAACAGGATATGATGAGATATCAAGCCTGTCTACAGAAGAGAATGAAACTGCTGAGGAATTCCACTTTCTATCCCCTTCTGACTCATTATATATATGAACCTGTGTATCAAATCTCATTGGATCTATCTTGCGCATTGCTGGTTGAGGTGTTTCATACTGATAAGTGCGAGTTTCCGAAGCAGAAAAATGCGACTTTTGTCTTTCCTCATCATGAAGATGCCCCTCAAGCTGCTGAATCTGCTTGTTCAGCTGCAACCTACAGTGATCATATGCACAGGCATAAAACACAATTCTAACAAAATTTTAAATCACAAGTCACAACCCCTCCAGGTGCAGGGTAATTTTACAAATGAGCAATGCTTGAAATGTACAATATCCAATAACATTTTGCAATTAGTTACCATTGCCTACTCTCTTTTTTTCACTATAAATTTGATTGTTATTCATTTTTTCTTCTGAAATGATCAAAATTAAACATTCAAACAAGTCATTTTTGTCTCCGAAAATATCAAAATTAAACATTCAAACAAGAAAAACAACAATAGAAGAAGACAGGAGTCTGGAACCTCTCCTGGCGAAGCTTCTCTGTCCGTGCTGGACTCAGGTTGGTTGCATTGTCAAGCAGTTCATTTGATATGGCAATTAACATGTCCTTCATTTCTTGTATATGACTAGCTGCTTCTGGGCAAAGTCCTAGCTGTATTGATCTCCAAAATCAGACATAAACTAACAACAGTCTCAGAATTGCAACAAGGAACTATTCAAATAATATACATACCTTACATCCATGATTACAGTTTGAGCACAATTCAGGAGGTAAAGAAGTCTCGTCTTGCCTAGCAAATTTATCAATACCTGCATTGGGATTCATGGGTAGAAGCTTAGAAATTGATGGTTGAGGGGTGCTTGATTGGTAGTGTTCCATGACGATTTGGTCCACGTCAATATTCTGACACAAAAACACAAAATCAATGAAAAGGATAGATGAATTCAGAAAATTCAAAAGGAAGAAAAAATACACCATAAGTTTGACTTTGGATCGGATCAACACATGAAACCTCATTCACAAATTACCGAGTAGTATTGCTCAATTGTATCAAATCAGAAGTCACAATGGAGAGAAAAAGCCCAAAACTAACTAAATGACTGCTATAGGAAAACAGTATATGCAGGTTGAAACGTATTACTACAATCAATGCATGTGCTATTTATTTTAACTAGTAAAATCTCTTGAGGTGGTACAAGAGTTTGGGGTCTAAAACCCGCTCATAGGTGGGGAGGGAATTAGGTTGCCATCAATCAAACTATTAAAAAATTACTTTAATCAATCAGAATGCATTCCCAACTCAAAACTATTTATGGTTGACTACATCAAGATACCGTAACTATTCCAATCAGAATGGCTTCTGATAAAGTCAGATTGACTCCATTGATTTGTATTACCCCATTCTATTTCTATACCAAGTAATATGAGTTACCTCAAGTATTTCATCATCGTCTATGTCATTAGCCAAAACTTCTACAGACTCATTTATTTGGCTAGCATGTGTTGTGTGATTGCTGAATGATCCATCTGAAAATTTAATATGAGTATTGCTTACAACTGATGCTTTAATCATATTCTGCCCCCTAAGTCCCTTTCCAGCTTCTGCATCTCTAACATTATTCGATGGAAGAAAACTGCCCATGTCCCTTGCAGGTTCGTTAACATTGATATTGGTTTGACTGCACTTTTGATGGTTATGTGTAGGTTCATTAAATTTACTGCCGCCAGATGAGCTTTGTAAAGTAGCTTTTCTGCTGACATCATGTGAATTATCATTTCCAGCACGCTCAACTGGAGCACTTACTCCAGGTCTTATGTAGTTCCTGCAAGATATCTGAAGACTGGAAAGAGTGCGCCAAGCCTGCCAAAAACATTCCAGCAAAAAGCAACATTTAATTGGATAAAACTACAGTAAAATCTATCTCTGAATCTCCACAAACTTTAAATACAAGTCGTAAGTTCAAATGTATCCATCATTTATAGAAATTTAGTCAAGGAAAACAAAAGGCTGGGCAACTTTTTCTGTAACAAACGAAAGAGACTACTGCTATCGAAATTAAAAATGGACAGCACATTCATAAGTATAAAGAATCACTACGGTAGGAATTTGCAACCCATAAAACACACACAGTAAATAGTACTCCTTAAGAATATAGTGTCAAAATTTTACCTTTTCAACTTCAGCATTCGGTAATCTTGGAAAGTTCTGAATTTGACCCGCCATTAACCTTAAAGACATAAAAAGCTCTCAGTCAAAAGTAAATATGGGTACCGCTGTACAAGTAAATCTTACTAATAAGCATGACAAATTCAGTAAATATTATTTTTCTAGAATTCTTCAAATGATCGCTAAATCAAAAAATAAAGGTGCACAAGTTAACATAAAGAAAAAACAATTTCAAATTCAAGGACAGTGATAAGGGGGTGTTTCTTAGATAACAATATCATTCTCTGATAATTGCTAA
The DNA here is from genome assembly GCA_019454045.1 of Zanthoxylum bungeanum. NCBI lineage: Eukaryota > Viridiplantae > Streptophyta > Magnoliopsida > Sapindales > Rutaceae > Zanthoxylum > Zanthoxylum bungeanum. The sequence goes on along the minus strand of SKCR01031722.1, from coordinate 736,596 downwards.
TGAAGCAAATTGGCATGATAAAGTGTCTGCAACAACGTACACAGATGGCAATCAATTGCTCCTTACCTTGCACCCATTGCTCCTTTAGTATGTGGTTTTTGTGTTTCCAAGGAGTAAAGAAAATTTGAAGTCAAGAACATATTTTGGTGTGAAAAATTGTCGTGTGCATTGGCATGTTGTAACCAATTTACTCTAGGAAGCTTGTCACCGCATTTGTAACCTTCACCTGAATCACTCCGACTTCATATCAACCAAAAATCAGTCAATGATCAGTAAAGGACCTAGAAATAGATTGAAGAGAAAAGCTGCTCTTACCTCATGTTTTTCCCCAGTCATGGCTCAACAAATACTAGGATGATAAGCCATTTCAGTGTCTATTAACCTGCTACACAAAATTTTCTCAGTACCAAGAAAAGTAGGAATGTTGCAAGACATCAAAAGCAAGTAAAATTTGAAAAACTGCTAATTCACAACTTGAATCAAAACTTAAGCTCTTAAGTAAGGACATAATAATTATTTTCAAACTATAACAACCTCCCTCACATTTAACATGGACACGAACAAACAAATAAAGCAATGTAGACTCAAAAAATCTGATAGTCAAACTGACACTGATACAATTCCAGTGCCACCCAAACTTTTAACCTTTTAGCTAATAATCCAAGAAGAATACATAACAATAACTAAAGATAAAATGTTTAAGCAACTGAAAAAGTAAATAAATTACATTTTAACAGCAATCACTTCTTATATGCTTTGTATTACAATTAAGGATTTGAGGACACCAGATAAATGTGACTCCAAAATATGGGGAATAAACAGTAACCCGTTAAAAATTAAAACATATAAAATTGAAAATTAAGCATTGAAATTGAACAATCATATTTCAGCGTAAAGCACAGTCAAATACATGAATGTTGCCAATAGAAACAAAATTCAAATGCGCCCTAATGACACCCACAGAAATTATTATCGTTACATATAGATAATAATGTATGAAGTAAAAAAACAAAACAAAACAAAAAAAGTAAAAGTGAAACCCTATAAATGACCTTTTTTCGAAAGAAGCAAGTGATGGAATTGATTCAAAAAGGAACTTTACTGGCCTTAAATTTGGTATTGAGAGAGATATGCTCCGGCTGTGACGATTAACCTTGGTGACCGACGGTGTACGGAACAAGTTTTTAGAGAGAGAACGGGAGGAAGAGAGTCGATAGTGAGTGAGAGGTTTTCAAAATATACATTGTTGCGCGGTCACGAGTGGGAGTGGCGGGACAATTTTGCCTCATTTTTTTGTCTTTGTTATACGACGACGTTTTGTTTTTGTTTTTTTTTGTTTTTTTGAGAAAAATATTATTTCTAGGGTTGCCGAGGGGATTGGGCTTGGGGACGGACCCGGGCCCGTTTTCAAATAAAAATCATAATATTTTTATTATTATAATTGAAAATTAAATTGGAAACGTGTGGTTATTAATTATTATATACGGTATCAATATAATTTTTTATTCATTAGTTACATCTATAATATCTTTTTGTAAGATTTTCCAACTAGCATACCAATTTTCCTTGTAAATTTTATTACATTAAGTTTAATATTATATCAAATAATTAAAAGTTTTTGCCCTTGATATAGTGATTTTCGTTTCATTTAACTTGCCATTTGAATTCAAATTTTGGAGGAAACAAAGGGAAAAAAATTAAATTTATATTTTTACCTACCCTCTTATCTTTTAGGGAAAAAAATAATAATTAAAAGATTTTACCATCTATAATTTTAATGTATTAACAAAACTAGAAATGTCTTATCATATATTGTCATGAAATAAGAAAATTCTCTTATATACTTTTTGATATAACAACTTATCCTTAAGAAAACAACAGAAAATATTATTTTTGTTGCTGTACGTGCTAGCTAGTAATAATACTTATTGAGTGGGAAAAACGAGGTTGAGGTTTGAACCTGACTGATATGGATATAATGATTAATGTGAATTCAATTGTCATAAGATAATAATTTAAAAATATATATATTTTTAGCAAAATAAAGAATAAAATAAAAGGCGTGCTTAGTAGATAATATTACACGGATAATATAAATTAACTTATAAGTTATGGAACAAATGTTAAAGTGTAAATTAGAGTCAAAAAATAATATAAATGATAAAGTATGAATTATAGTCAAAAAAATAATCTTATATTGTGAAATTATGATTTTACGAACGTTAATATTAGCATTGAAGAAAACGTTCGGTGAAATATTAAAACATTAATGTTAATGTTACACTAAACGGGAGAAAAATATCGTTGATATAAGGGGTTAGAAAAACATTGACCGAGTTTCTTTGGCCTGAATTTATTTCTACCAACACCAAGGATTAAACTGAAAAACCCCTGAAATTTAGTCAATTTACTGTTAAGTCCTTGTTTGTTTAATAACTCGTTGGCCATCGACGATTGGTTAACAGAAGGTTTAATGGACTATTTTGCCCTCGCTATACAAAAATATTAAATCTATCTTCGTTGACCAAATGACTGGAAGACTTTTGAGCTCTTCTTTCATGGCCTGCTCCGTTTCCCTCTCCAGTAACTTCTTCTTTCACAAGGTACATGAAAAGAAAAAGAAAAAGAAAAAGAAAAAAAAAGTTAATTTTTGATTTAATATTATTTTTACAAAAAGATTAAATTTCACGCAACTACAACTTTTGCAATGATTCAATGAATATATCCACTCACAGTGACAGAATCTTATCAACACTCTTATCTTTGCGATTAATAATATTTACGAATTTATTCGTATTTATTTTCTGAATTTGTCAGAAATCAAGGGTTTTTATTTTGAGTTTACAGTTGTCGAATTCAAGATACAGAACGCGGACGTTCGTTGCAATGCAAGGCGATTGTGATGCTTCGGCGACAAAACAACACTCTAAGATGAAAGTTCCTCACGTTCTTACTGTCGCCGGCTCCGACTCTGGCTCTGGCGCCGGAATTCAAGCCGATCTCAAGGCCTGCGCCGCTCGTGGAGTGTATTGTTCTACCGTCATCACTGCCGTTACCGCTCAGAACACTGCTGGAGTTCAGGTTTTGCTTACACTATTTGCTTTTTATTTTTGCTTTGAACCACATTTTCTGGCTGTTAATTTTATTTTCTTTTTCTTTTTTCTTTCTTCGTTTGATGATCGGTAGGGAGTAAATATTGTACCTGAAGATTTTGTTGCGGCTCAATTGAAGTCTGTGCTCTCCGATATGCAAGTTGATGTGGTAATTCAAGTAATTGATTGCTGTGCTTACTTTAAAATGGATTGGTGAGTTTAATGAACAGGAAGAGGAAGAAAAGTTGTTTGAAATGATTCATAAATTGTAATTAATATTTTGGATATTGGTTAATAATATTGGTGTTTTGGATATATATGTTACGTTTTAGTCCTAACAATCGGTGAAATATTATGTGAAATATGAATCTGAAGACATAATAATTATGTCATAAATGTCATTGTAAAATGCCATTTGCCAGTTATTCGATTGTCGGCTAACTATGAACTGTTCTTAGGTGAAAACAGGCATGCTACCTTCTACTGACCTAATCAAGGTTCTTCTACAGAGTCTTAGGGAGTTTCCAGTTCAGGGTATGCTGTCAAATTGAATGGCCTGTTTTTGTGATTGCAATTCTAGTTGCTTTTAAGTTGACTTTGTCATATATAATTGAAGGCAGCTTTAGTAGTTGATCCTGTTATGGTATCTACAAGTGGAGACGTGTTGGCTGGCCCCTCCATTATCACTGGATTTCGGTATGTGAATGCTTCTTTCGTTAATAACAAGTAACATACACAGACTGGCCAATTGTTTGTACTTGGTTTTATTTTAGCTCGATAGTGTCATTGACATTATCGTGGAAGCAACCTCTTTGCAAAAAATACAAGGGTAAGGTTTCGTACATATTGAATCCTCCCCATGGCCCACAGTGTGGGAAGCCTTGTGCGATAGCTATCCTTTTTTTTAGTGTCATTGACATTATATTATTGTCTTGATTTTATATTTTATTTTAACTCATTAGTGTCATTGACATTCTTGATTTTTTTGTTGTCGAGTTTTGATGTTTGTAGTTTTTAACTCATTAAGTTGGACTTTTTTTAATCAAATATTTCCTGTTCGGGTTCCTTCCTGTCTTTACAAAATTTAAGACCCCTCCTTTTTGTATTCTTCAACCATTACTCCTTTCAAGCACCTTTCTCTATCACTGCATCTCTTGCTGTTCCTGCTAGATTTTGTCTCTGGTTGAAACCTGCCTTAAATAATGTGCCATAGAAGAGACACGGCAGTAGCTGTTGAGTTCTTTAGTTCCTCTTTATCAAGCAACCTTAGCTACAAAGGCCTCATTTGCATTTATGTGTTACCAATAGAATAATTTGACAGATATTGCTCTTTATACCCACTGCAGTAGCCATTTTAATCTTTTTATTTGCTGTTTTAGTTTTCAAATTTTGAATGTGCGCATATGAAACTTTTGGGAAAAGGCCTATTATTTTTTGCTTGCTTGTTTCTTAATGCAGAGAAAACCTTCTTCCCATGGCTGACATAGTAACCCCAAATGTAAAAGAGGCATCTGCTTTACTTGGTGGTATGCAACTGGTGACTGTTGCAGACATGTGTTCTGCTGCCAAGTTTTTACATAATTTGGGCCCACGGTTAGTGCAAAATTCTTTAAGAATATTTCTCTCCAATAAAAATTATTGTTAGTACTAAATCTGGATTCATTTAGATTACAGAGTTAACAATATATAAAAATTCAAATTGTACGTAACAAATGGAGTTGCCAATGCCAAGTTTTGGTTACCTTCTTGGTGATGGTGATTATTGACCAAAATAAATCATCATTAATTTGATTAATTTTATAAAGAGCTTCGATGGTTACTGACCAAAATAAATCATCATTAATTTGATTAATTTTATAAAGAGCTTCGGTGGTTACCATTTTGTTTCATATGTGTTACAAAGATCATTTCATCTTTGGGGTCGCAATGATAAATTAAAAAGGGAATTTTCTGCCATTATTTAACAAACTAGCTGCCTAGTTTTACAGTTGATCATGAGCTTTATGTTTGACACTACTTTTTCTTTCCTTCTTTCTTTCATTTGTATCATAGTTGAGAATTGCAAAAGATTAATGGTTTAGTGGATGTTAATTTAGTTGGGATGGCATGTACTAAAATAAAAATGATGCAATTTCCCTCCCTTATATAGTTGGTGTGTATATTTGTCTGAAGTTGCTCTAATTAAAGATGCAGAGTACGTCATTTTAAGTTATGATGTGTGTATTTATGTCAACAAGTGTTAGCCCACTTGGTCAAGACACCTCTACTCCATAAAGTAGGTCTTGGATTCGATTTCTCTCAGTGGCGTGAATGAATAAAATAACTCGTGTAATTATTAGCCTTCTGGCATGTTTCTATTAGCCTATGGGCCTTGTTCTGATACCCCTTGGGGCCTAGCCAATGATGATCCGTCAAGCGAAAACAAATATCTATATATGCGATAGGGATGTTCGGATTCTCTTCTTCTTGCAGTGAAAAAATAATTTTATATATATGTAATGATGCCATTGCTGTCGAAATATGAAAATAATAACAAATTTTCACTAATTTTAAGTATTTCGAGAACAAGGAAAGGGGAAGGAGGCAAGGGCTGTTGTATATAGATATTTTTTTAACAGCGCCTTGCAATAGGCATTACTCTAATTGTCATAAATCTTCAGTTCCTCTAATACATTAAACTCTGTAATTTATTATTCACTTTTGCTCTTATGGAGCGTAAATTTGTTTTACTGATTCAGCTTCATGAAATGAATTTTTGTTGGAATAAGTTTACCTTGTGTTTGAATGAACGGAGAATAAAGTAAAAAATAGAAAAATGGTCCTACTTGAACAAGCAATGTGATGAAACATGCTGATGATTTTAATTTTCAGAAACGTGCTTGTCAAGGGTGGTGACCTGCCTGATTCATCAGATGCTGTTGATATTTTCTTTGATGGTAAGCTTATGCTCAAAATTCTTGAGGAATGCCAAAATCCAATTCCTGTATGTATGTGTATTTGTGAAAAGTTCATGTTAATCGCAGTCTCAACTTTTTATTATTGCAGGTGAAAACTTCCACGAACTGCGTTCTCCTCGCATAAAAACTCGCAACACTCATGGTACTGGTTGCACGTTAGCATCGTGTATAGCAGCTGAGCTAGCAAAAGGTTCTCTGATGCTATCAGCTGTTAAGGTGATTATTTTCTTCATCATATGTGCTTTGATGATCTGGCACATGGTGTCACTCCATTTTTGTGAGAACCAGAAAGATTCATGTAATTTGTGTGCCCAATCATGTTCCTAATTGTCTCTCTATCTCTATCTCTCTCAGTGTATTTGTGTTTCATTTTTTAATTTCTTCATGTCAACTCTCATATCTTTGACTTTTGAGTTTTGACAGGTGGCTAAACGTTTCATTGAAACTGCTTTGGATTACAGCAAAGACATTGTAATTGGAAGTGGGCCTCAAGGGCCCTTTGATCACCTTTTGAGACTTAAAAGTACTTCTCACCATTCTCATAGGCCAGAGGCATTCAATCCAAGTGACCTATTTTTGTACGCCATCACTGATTCAGGGATGAACAAGAAGTGGGGCCGTTCTATTACATATGCTGTTAAAGCTGCCTTGGAAGGAGGTGCTACCATTATTCAACTAAGGTTCGTTTCTGTGGAAACGATTTCTCATTTATGCGTCTTCTATTTTTCAACAATTTTAGGCATGTAAGTTTTATTTCTCACCCAAGTAGTTTTAGAGATCAGCAAGATCTACACTCTCTGGCCATTTACTTTTCATCGGTTAGAGTTTTTATCATGTGCTGGCTAGATAGTACTTCTATGTTTTTGCTAGCATCGTCGGCTTTAAAATTTCTCACAGATTGCATACGGCTTGCTGTTTTGGTGTCCCTTATTACGATATCACAAGTCAAATTTATGGCTGCAAGCCTAATTTCACCCTTGCATAATGACCACCTTGAAGATGTTTAATCAGATATGTGATTGTTTCACACTTTTTTAGCTTCATTTGGTCTTAAGAGCAGCCGCCTATGTGCATGCAAATAAAAGATCTCGTTGTGGTGTTGATTGCAATTTTTCACTTGCTTCTGCAGAGAGAAAGATGCTGATACAAGGGACTTTATCGAAGCAGCAAAAGCATGTCTTGAAATTTGCCGATCCCGCAGAGTACCTCTACTGATTAACGACCGTATTGATGTCGCCCTTGCTTGTGATGCTGATGGTGTGCATGTAGGTCAATCTGACATGCCCGCTCGTACTGCCCGTGCTCTTCTGGGTCCTGAAAAGATCATTGGCGTGTCATGCAAAACACCGGAACAAGCACAGCAAGCTTGGATTGAAGGTGCCGATTACATTGGTAGCGGCGGAGTATATCCAACTAACACAAAGGAAAATAATCGCACCATAGGTTTGGATGGATTGAAAACCGTCTGTTTGGCTTCCAAGTTACCAGTGGTCGCCATTGGTGGCATCGGCATTTCAAATGCATCTGCTGTGATGAAAATTGGTGTACCCAATCTTCAAGGTGTTGCAGTTGTGTCAGCTCTTTTCGATAGGGAATGTATATTGACAGAGACCAAGAATTTGCATGCTTTACTAACAACAGACGCAAAGCAAGTGATAAAATGAAAATCAGATACTTTTACACTGTTTGGTAGAGTATAGATTGAGAGTATAAACTAACTTATAAGTATTGCGTTGAGAGTACAAGCTAGTTTATAAGCTCATCAAATTCTATATCAAACGCTCGATATTTTTTAAGGATTTAGGAGATGTAGGAATTTAATAAGGCCTTGTCCGGTTTGAGAGAGATCCCCTCGTCCTTTAAATTGAATTTTAGCTTGTTTCTTTGTGTATTTTATTATTTGTCCAAATTCTATAGTGATACCTTGGCGTAGGGGTGATCACGGTTTCGGGTCAAACCGCAACCCAACCCAAATTGCACCGCGCAGTTTGAAAAAAAATTAAAAATGATTTTGGGTCAATCGGAATCGAACCGTAAATTTCGGGTCGGTGTGCGGTTTTGACCCAATCGCAACCCGAACTGTCCAAAATCGTAAATTTTGACTCAAACCGCCGACCCGCGTTCAAATTAGATATTATTTTATATTTTCTTCTTCTTTAACCATGAAATTTAAGATATTTAATGATCATATGCAATATATAAATGAAATTGGGTATTTTTTCTCTTCAATTATTATGTGAAAATACATAAAATTTCCTTTAAAAAATTTATAATCCAAACTCGAACTGCCCAAACCGCTAAACTATGAACCCGAACCGTCGCGGTTTTCCTTATCAAATTTGCGATTTCGGTTTCTAATTTCTCAAACCGCCAATACGCGCGGTTTGAAGTAAAAAACGAAAAAACCGACCCAAACTCCACCGCGAACACCCTACCTTGGGGTTGTACTCGTCCCTTATTTGTTGCAAATGCAGAGGATGAACAAGGAAACCTAAACATATAGATTCATTTTTTCCGAAAGCAATCCAAGTGAAGGTGAAAAGGCATTGAATGACAACTCAACAGTCGAAAGACACATCAGCAAGGAGAAAAAGTTGAACGCGGGAAGCACTTTTCTTTAAGAAATAAGCAGCTTTATCAATTAAAATCATTTGTGAAAGGTAAATAACCTTCACCAACCAAGCCATGTTTGTTGGCATCTCCATTTGCTTTTTCCTAAATCCAAAAGCATCTTCCACTTAAAATTGGAAATGAGCAAGACTATAGTTAAATTTTTCTATCATAGGAAAAAACCTAAATGAATACTGCTATAGTCTTAACCCTTGTAAAGGAAAACTGAAACAAAAGTGACCTTTTTTTTTTTGAATTCGTTGGGAAATCCACCGCCAAATCATTCCTTCAGGGTTTAAGCGGAGCATGTAAAACTCCTGACTGTCTCAAGCTCTTACAAGAAACGCACTCCTTGAATTCGAACCCAGGACCTCAATGTGAGATCCTGAACTCTACACCACCAAGTCACGCCCCTTGAGGACGAAACAAAAATGACTTGTAAAGTGGTTTTGTCATGTTTTTTGTCCATGTCAATTTACGTATTCTAACTTGTCTGATCTCGCTTAACATATGATAACACAATTTGCTCTCATTTTCTCATCAAGGCATTTAGAGGTCTACATTAGACATGTCCAAACTATCTTAATTATGTTTCTCTCATCTTTTCAATCGATACTACATCCACTTTTTCGTAATTTCTCCATTTCTAATTCCGTCTCTCCTAATCCACTCATACATTCATATAAGCATTCTCATCTAAGTTAATAAATAAATAAAAGAGCAACTAAAATTTGAGGTAATTTCAATCATATTTTATATTTTCCTAAAGCTCTTATTGATATTAGTTGGAATATCTAATGCACATAAGATAGGTGCAATTTGCATGCATGATCCTAAAACCTTATTAGAAACAACATTTTCTCTCTTTATCATTGATTCTTTGGCATTGAATAAAACAAATAGCATATTAGACATTTAGCACAAAGTCTTAAATTCTTCCTCTCTATCATTGATTTGATCTCTGTCCCAAGAAACATATTGATTTCACAAATATAAACATATTTAGCATGACATGAAAAGGTGACAATGATGGTGCCGGCAATCCAAAATCAAATCAAGTGCACATTCTTAATTCTTGTAGAATATGACATTCAATACTCTGCGTTTTCTTGGCTAATTAAAAGTCTCTTCTAACCTGAGCTTCTACAAAGCAAAATATAACATTTAAGTATACAAAAAGAATTGCCAATGGGTGTGTAGCCCATTGGTAACCCATGGGTTCGAGTCCCGGGTCTGGAGGAAAATTTTCTCATGTATGGGAGTTGATTTCCAAGCTGTGTCTTGGTTAATTGAAAATAAAAATTTCGAGCTGCGTCTCGGTTGATTTCTGGACAGTGTTATAACATGTATGTATCTAGAGTCCCAGTTGACAGCATATTACAATATATGTAGTTTGTAATAATTCAAAAAATTATACAAAAAGAATTAAATATTACTCAACACATATTGTCAATGAACACATGGCACAAAGTCTTCAAAGGCTCAACATTAGAAGAGAGAAAATCAAAACTCACTACAACAACAAAAAAGATACACCAGATAATAATAATATTCTCCAGAAACACACCAACTTTACCATAAAATCTCCTTACAAGAACCATGTTTCTTTAACTGTACCTCGACAAACAAAACCCTTGAATTTATGACGCTAATATTAACCCTGGCAAAGAGAAATCTGAATTAATCTTAAAATCCTAATATTTCCTAGATCAAGAACGAACACACCCTAATGTTGTCTTACAGATGTAGTAGTAATACTTAAAAACTCTCTTGTCCATACACACTAATATACAACACATTTATTCTCCGCCATGTCCTAAATAGAAAACCGAATTTATACACACTCTAAAATAGGAAGCATGCTTTAAGTACAGGTAATTCCAGAGGCAAAATTCCTGACTAAGATATTTGGAAGAAGGATAAGTTAAATCCTTAACTGACGTTAACTTCTCCACTTTGCTGTGCCTCCTTGACTGTCTTCTCGTACTCATCTTCTTCCTCAGCATCGGTTTCCTCTTCTTTCTCATCACCGTCTTCTTCTCCTCCCCAGCCAAAGCCTCCGATTGATCGAGACACAGAAGGAGTAACTTTGGCCTCTTCCACAATTTTTGTGATCTCTTCAACACTTTGGAGGGAAAAGGTTGGGTTTTCTTTCCTATAGTATATGGCTTGAGCTGGCTCCATTAGTTCCCTGGGCAAGTTCTTTAAGAACCATGGATGGGTCTTGATTTCTTTAATGGTGATTCTCTGGAAAACGAAGAAAGATACAAACAGTAACTACATAAACTAAAGTTGTTCATGATCAAGAAGCTGCATGACAGTGAAAATAGGATATCAAAATGCTAACAACGGCAGAAGGTATGAGCTAAAATATCATTACAAAAGAGTCCTTTTAATCAAATACCAAAATTTCCCCAGGCATCACCCCTCAAGCTCCCTTGGCAATTCATCTTAGGTTAGGGTTGAATTATAAAGTTCCAACTGCAGTTAAAAGCATATGGAAATTCCATAAAACTGCACTTCATGGAAATTGAGAGTGGTACATAAGTTTACATACTTTCTCGATTTCCAGCTAAATAGGAAACAAAGACGCAACAATTTGACCTCACCACATAAAGTGACACCGTAACATAAAGATGCTGAAAACAATGCAATCACAGAATGTAAATTAAATCTCAAACAACCAAAATATCTGACACATAATAGTTAAGAAAACAAGTAAAAAGCCAAACCGACAGACAGCATAATAAAGTAGAGTAACGATAACCTAAGAATGAATGTGCACTATATTAGACTATGGAAGTTTTCAAGTCTCCCATCAAGTTTGGACATTAGCAGACTTTGTTGTTCTGTACTTTACTCTCTCTATATTTTATTGTTTTCAGCATCAGAGTCCCAACCTACGCATCCCATGCTGTGTTAGAGAACATGAATAGAGGTTTACCCTCTCTTTGTTCAAACACTCATGATATAAATAATTAAGATTCCCTGGCAGAGTTGAGGCACTCCTAGTCATACATACCCTTGATGGATTGGCAACAAATATGCGAGAAAGGAGATTTCTACAGTCGAGAGATATGTGAACATAGTCGGGGATCTTGTATTGAACAGCCATTATTCTCTGCAGAAAAAAAATGACAAGTGTTTGAAGAACAAAAAACAAATACTTTTGTGCATAGGTGGGAGAACAATGAGAAGTTATCTTACACTAATGGTCTTCCTGAAATTCTTTGGGTCCGCCTGGTCTTCAAATGGGTATGCTCCCACCAGCATGACATAAAGAGTCACTCCACATGACCATACATCTGCCAACTGAACAAACAAAAATCAATACTAAACTGACGCCACAACGTGTAATTTTCTTTTAGACTTCTAAAAGTGAAGTCTAGAGATTTATACGTCTCCTGTTATTTGCAGAAATAATAGAGTAATTAATCATAGCATAATTGTATACTTTAGAAGCTATATGGCCAGCAAATGGAATTGTATTATGCTAAACCATGGAGAGATGGACATGTGAAACTAAAGTTACATGAAAAGAAGACACATGATAGGAGCAAATACCAAAACTATAAGCACAAAAGAACATCAAAGGGTGAAAGTGTGAAACGCATATGATAGATATAGGAATTGCTCCCCATTATTTTGGAATTGTTGCCCTTTAATCAGGCAGGCCACAACTTTGATGACTAATTAGTAATTACTCATGCCAATGGCCCATAATCCATATCTAGTATATTATCCACTGCCCAATTGCAAAAATATTATCCAATGTCAAATAGAAAACCATGGAAGTGGCATTCTCAAATCAACTCAGGATAAAAGATGGGCAACAGAAACAAACAAATCATGCTGGTGTGGGAACCCCAACAGACTGGCCATATTTACAATTTTAGGTTGTAATCATCAACCGCAGCAGAAAGCCCCAAATCACAACCTTTGATCTACCACAAAAAGAGAGAGAAAAAAAAAACTTTGTAGCTATGCTTGCAATTATGAAACACATTGCCCCACGTGGAATCATCTATGCAATTCTAATTCACACTAGTTAACTACATTATAGATGAAGCATTTACTGAGTATGAAATATGAATATGTCCTACAACACATATGAACAAAGTTACCTTGCCATCATATTCTCTCCGAGAAAGAACCTCTGGAGCAATATATGCTGGAGTACCAACAGTCGACTTGGGCCTTGAATGCAACAAAGACGACTACAAACATCAAAGGATATAAGCTTCATCAAATTAAATAGAGCTTATAACACTGATCTAATTATAAAATCAGACCTTTGAGTAACCAAAATCACATATTTTCAGGCGTGGTGCTGGGCTTCCATCCAGCAAAGTGTTTTCCAGCTTCAAATCTCTATGACATATTTGCTGCAAAGAAAGAAAACAAAAAAAAAAACAGAAAAAAATTGAGACAAATTCACAAATAAATAAGAAATAACATCTTTCTGATATTTTATAGTCACTTTTACCATGGAATGACAGTAGCTGACACCTGAAATAAGCTGCTGAAAAAAATATCTGGCCTGCACAAATACAAATGTTTAACAACATCAACAAAATACAACCTCTTCCTTTCCTAAAAGAATTTCAGACATCATAATCAAATTAAGCAATTTTTTTTCTGTTTTTCATCCTTCTCACTTAACCACAGTGAAAACGCTAATCAAAGTAATGAAAACACTAAGATAAATCATACTTCGTCTTCGCTAAACCTTCCAGCATTGCAAATTCGCTCAAAGAGCTCACCCCCAGCTGCATACTCCATCACAATTGCCAGATGCGTTGGAGTCAAAACCACCTACAAACTCAAATACCCATCAACCAAAATTTCAAAAATAAGCATATACAACATTGGTAACCAAATTAAACTCTTTAACAAGCAAACAGAAGGGGGAAAAAACACTAACCTCCCTGAAGCGAATAATATTCGGGTGGCGAAGTGATCTGTGATTGATAATCTCCCTAGCCACATTTGCATCAATCTGAAACCCAGTAATTTCAACAATTAGACAAACAAAAAGCATAATTCAAAATTAAAAATCAAAACTTTACCAAACATGACCTTCTTTCTTGTCTTTTCCTTCAACCCCAGAAAATAAAAATAAAAACTTTTACTCATCAACATTTACATGCATGCAAAAAACTGAAATGGGTTTAATAATCAGTCACTTATTAAAAAAAAAAAAAGGAAACCTTGCGGCCACGCTCGATGTACTTCATGGCAACGAGTTCTTTGGTGTCTTTGTTTCTCATAAGCCTGGCCACCCCAAAATTCCCAGATCCTATATCCTTAACAAGCTCATACTTCTCCATTTTCATTCTCTTTCTGTTTTATATTTTGTATATATATGTGTATAGTGTATGTATGTATATATAAAGCTTGAAGAACAGAGTGAAGTGGAGGGATTTGAGTTTGGAGAAATTTGAAGGCAAAGTAAAGAATCTGAAACACTGAGTGGGAGAGAATTAGAGAATTGGGATTATTTATACAATTTTATTTATTTATTTATTTATTTATTTTTGGAAAGGGGGAAATGGAAACAGAGGCAGACGTAATGGTACTGTTGTGAAGTGAACAGAGAGAAAGGGAGAGAATCTTTTTGTTCTTATTTTTACTGTATATATAGAGATATGATGAGTGGATGAATTGTGAAAATTGTTGAGTTTTTGTGTCAATTTTGAATTTAAAGAGAGAGGAAGGCAAGTGTGCATATTTTCTTTTTGTTGAAAAAATATCAGCCTGATCCTTAACTTTTATAGATATTACAAATAAGTGCACGATTTACACACATTATGACTTCTATCCCTCCAATTACACTATTCGAAATACTGTCCTATACATACGGTATTGAATTATTTTTCTTAGGGTGTGTTCGGTTGGGGGATTTTGGAGGGGAGGGGAGGGGAGGGGAGTAAAATTCCTCCTAAGCCAATTTTAGCTCCCCTCCAAAAGTGGGGGTTTTGGAGGGGAGAGAAATTGAGCAATTAAAATTTTAAATACATTTACTAAATTATCCATACTTATACATTAAAATCCAAAATTATCCTAATTACAAATCTCTCTTATATTTGCTTCACTATTCAATTCTTCTCATTCTCTTCTCTTATATTTGTTTTAATTTTATTTTTAATAACACGTATTATGTAGAGTTTTTAATTTTAATTTTATTTTTTGTTTAATTTAAAGATAATATAAGTCTATATTGTTTTAATTTTATTTATAAAAGACTACAAGGATAAAATAGTAAATTAGTTTTAAAATATCTCATCTCCCTTCTTGAACCAGACATATATCTAATTAAAAACTCTCTCCTCCCCCCCTCCCCTCCTTTGAACCAAACACATATTTAATTAAAATCTCTTCCCTCTCCTCCCCTCCCCTCCATTAAAATCTCTTCCCTCTCCTCCCCTCCCATCCGTTGAACCAAACAGACCCTAAAGGAATTTGACAATTGGATTTGTGTGAATAATTTATAATTTTTTAAATTTATATCAATATGTGATATTAATAAAATTAAGGGATCTGACTGTTATTACTCTTTTTAATTTTTATAAATATAGATTTTAATAACATGCGGGGACCCCCGGGGTGCTTATCATGAGGCTTGATCATCATCAAATTTATGACTTTTATATAGGCCTAATATAAAAAAAAAAAAAAAAAAAAAAAAAAAAAAAAAAAGCTCCATCTACCATAGCCTATTACACGTTTAAAATTGCAAACTCCATGTACAATGATCTATTATAATATATTTAAATGGGAAATGCTAACGAGTTAGGACACTTATTAATGATTCATTTTTTGAAAGTTTTTATGGGAAAAATGAAAAAGTAATTAATATTTTGATAATTTTTTACATTTTTCATAAAAATGATGTGAAAATTTTCCAAAAATTGGATCATTAATGAGTGCCCTTAAAGCACTCGTTAGCATGACCCTATTTAAAATTTAAAAATGGGTGGATGGGCGATGACATGTAAAAGCCATCTAAAACAATAAGTGATCATAGGTCACTATTTTTTATTTTTTTTAAGAAAAAAACAATCACTAAATGTTATCACGTTAGTAAAATGAAATTGAGAACAATTACGAGTTCATGATGCTTTATCTATTATATAACAATACAATAATAAATAAGAGATCTAGCTTACCATAAATATTAATAATAAAATAAAGTAACGAGATACAGATTTAACGTGATAAAACCTTCAATGTGAGGAAAACATCCACGGATAAATATAAAATGATTTCACTAAAAGTGAAATCATTTTACAACTTCTCTCTAAATACAATGAGTGAACAACCTCACATTCTCTTATAATATGATAATTACAACTCTCTCACAAACTCTTAAGAATAAACGATATTTTTATTTCTTAAAATACAAAGATTTTGGTGGATAATAGAATGAAAAAATAATGAAATGAGTTATCTATTTATTGACATGAAATTCACTATATAAATAATGAATTTTAATTTTTTATTATTTTTTATATGTGAGACCCACTCACATGATAATTAAACACCTTTCGGTACCAACTATATTTGACTTTAACAATTTATTGCCCAAATAAATAATTGTATATATGTAATATGTCATTTTGAAAGATCATGCGGTTATTAGACTTTTCTTTATAAGTACATTAATTTTTTTTATATATATATTAGGCCCTTATATAATTTATATACATGGCATCAATCAAATGTGGTGTCCATATATGAGAAAATCTGAATTAAATGGGTATGTTTTGAATATTTATATCTAAAATAAACACACTCTGTCTAAAATATTTGGACTAAAATCGTTTTTCCAATTTTGTATGATAACTTGAACACATTATTTTGTGTTAGTAAACGCGTATGTTACCATCCTGCTAATTAATAGTTCTTTATATTTTTTTTAAACGTTGGAAATTCCGATGTCAAACTACTTGATCTGAGCTTAAGCGGAGTATGTAAGACTCTCGACTGTTTTAGGCTCTTGCAAAAAATGCACCACTTGGAGTCGAACTCAAAATCTGATTACTAAATTCTAAGCCTTTTGCCACCATTGGGGACAAATAGTTCTTTATATCATAAATTCAAAAATAATGTCTTTTAATTTGGTCGTTAATTTAATAATTTATTGATTTTTATATATCTATATTGTAAAGTATAATAGTGTGGGTGAAAGAGAATATAACGAATGGTAAGGATTAAGAGAGATAATGTATTCAAATGTTTGTGTTTATGTGGCTTAATTGGCGGCTCAAATCATTTCAGTATAATCTAATGACTGATACATAATCTCTAAAAATGATAATTATAGGTTACCAAATAAATCAAATAACAAAATCTTTTCATTATAAAATCTCTCTGAAAATGGAAATTGTATATTACCAAATAAATTAAAGAACATAATCTTAAAATTCCTATGAAAATGGCAATGGTAGATCATGCTAAAAATTATATAATCTCTGATGTTATTTGATTTGTTTGCTAATATCATAATAGACTATCTGTTACTGTTGCTGCAGCTTCTGTGTGGTTTCAAACCACTTCAATTTTTTTTTTTTTTGAAATTATTATTTATTATTTTCTAAACTGTCGTAAATAAGGTTTTTATGAAAACTTTCAAGTTCGATTACCATAAAAATGAAAATTTTGAATTTATTTATTTTTCATTTATAATTTGAAAATTGAAAAAATTAGATGTTTTCCACATGATAAAAATATAAAGTGAACACATTTGAAATTATAAATGAAAATGTTGACGGCGGATTTCGGTCTCAGGGGCAATAAGAATTTTTTACTCCCGAGACAATCCTCCTGCAACTGTGAATTTATTTTGTTTATGGGAAACCAAAAGTAAATTTAGCAAAATATAGATAAACACACCAATCAACAAAGAGATTTAACGTGGTTCGGCGGATCAGATCCAACCTACATCCACGGGCACAGAACGGACGATGTTTTATTACCGAAATATGTTTTTTCTGGTCTGTCTTGTGTTTACAAGCCTTATGATAATGATCTTGATCCCACTTACTTACACTTTCACATTCTATTTATAATAGTGAAGAAATCAAATTCCTTTTCCCATAAGAATTCCTAGTCAAAACTACATTCACTTCCCATATCCTATTAGGACACTGACTCATTCACTTCCCATATCCTATTAGGACACTGACTCATTCACTTCCCATGAAAATAGGATAACTTATATTCTTATCCGTAAGAATAAGATGTCTTATCTTCTGGAGCATATCTCGTCATATTCCCGGTCTTCATGAGGTCGGTCATGATGATATTTTGAACTGGGAATGTTGCTGTCGATCTGATAATGTCCGGTCATCCGATCTTATGTGGTCGGGTTACAGATCATAAGTGCTCGGCCCCTAACTCATGTGGTCGGGTCGGTTATTAATGATCTCGATCAACAAGGGAGTTTACCCTTTTTACCCCTGCCGTATTGCTTAAACATCATAGGACCTGAAAATACCACCAACATCTGTCCCCTAGTTCTCGGTTCCAACAAGTGTACGAGTTGGTGCCGGGAACTATATAAAATAGTGGTACGGCTGATGAACCGGTGGCCGATCTTCGAATGAGAGAATTCGTCGGCCTACACTTATCTCATCCTCAGTCTGACTCAAGTGTTCGGTCTGTCTTTCTTTCTCCCGAAGCGAAATTCTTTTATTGCCCTTCTGTAAACCGCCCCTCGAGACGCGCAATCGTCACATCCTCTTAAATGCCCATCAGATTACTTATATGGTTTAATGGGAGCCTGCCACTTGTCAACCATCCGTCGTTCTCCCGCCAAAAAGCAAAACAATCCGACCGCCATTGCCAACTTAAAAGACACCCAATCTCAGTCGTCCATCCAATTCTGAAAGATCATTTAAAAAAAAACGACACGTGGTGTATATCTGATGCTTTCGTTCAATCCAACGGCCACAAGTGCACCGAACAGACTATAACAAAACGGAGTAAACACTGTTGCCTTCTTTCACGAACTCTTCGATCTTTCCCAACCGCGAGAACTCTTCTCTTTCAGCCGTGACCAGTGAATTCAAAGAACAACCAAATCGTACCGAGCAATCTCCAATCCCTCCGAAAGAAACAGGTAAGTCCTCTGAACGACCTCTCTGCTTTGCTTTCCATGAGTTGCGAATCCCGCCCTTTTTTTTCTGTGTGTTTTGGCTTTGTGTTGCTAGGGAGAGATTTATGGCTTGACTGATGTTGTTAGGGCATTTAGAACTCACAAGCTTAGCTTCAAAAATTAGCTATAGACTGACCTCCCCAATTTTTCTTTTATTTCTCGGATGTCAGGGATGTTTGACACCAGGTCTTCCTCTACAAACCCTGCTTTGACTCCCCCGGCTGAAGAGCTCTCCTCAAGCTCGGGGGCACCAAGCATAGAGGACATTGATACTACCCCCACCCCTTCCGAAATTGAACAAGATACTTACCATCAGAGAATTCCTCGGAAAGACCCAGAGCCCGGTGATTTTGACTGCTCGGCTTTGGACATGGACCGTCCTTCCAAGATAACTGAAGACGACCTAGCACTGCTCCGGCAGCGATATGACATTCCGATAGATATCGCTCTTGAAGTCCCCGGGCCAATGGATCGTTCTAGTCAACCCGATGAGGGTTCGGTGGCTCTTCTCCCGGCTTTCTTTGAGTGTGGACTTCGGCTGCCAATTCAACGTTATTTCGCCTGGATGCTGGCCGAGATGGAGATCGCCCCTTGCCAATTAAGCCTGAATAGCTGGAGGATTTTGGCCGGGCTACATGTGATTTGGAGTCGGGCGGGGCTCGACGAACCCTGCCTCGAAGAAACGAAGAGGTTGTATCGACTGAAGGCCAACCCAAAAACGCATCATGGTTGGTACTACCTTTCTGCCTATGCTGACTTGTCAAACATCATCGGTAAACTCCCCGACTCCAACAAAAACTTCAAAGATTTATGGTTCTGGGCCACATGAGATTGGGGACGGGTCTTGAGATCATACAAAGAGGAGGTTTCCGTCCCATATATCTTTAGAGCGGGAGGTTAGGAATCTAACCCTTAGTATTTATGTTCTTGATTTTATGATAGGATTTTAACTTCTTTGACTATTCCCAGCTTGTTGGAGGGATGCTCCCAAGGTCTCCCATCAGGTCCGGGCGCGGGTGCGCTGGGCTCAGCGATACGCCGACCATTGGAAGCAATTGGTTAATGATGTGGCTGATGAGTGGTAATTATATCACTATTTCACACTCATTTAACCTAATATTGTGTATATTTTCTTGAGTCTTGTGAATATTTTAATGTGTTTTGTGTTATTTTGTAGATAAATAAAGTTTCAGGACATTCTGGAGGTGATTTGGACCAAAACAGTGAAAATTGGAAAAAATGGCATTTTGGTAATTTTCCGCGTTGCGACGCCAAGACCTTCAGAGTCGCGCCGCCTAACGTGCGCCGAACAGTGCTAACGTGCGCCGGGTCTACAAATTAGAATCTGTGAAAAGTTTGACTTTGCTAACATGCGTCGTGCCACGTGCCAGCATCCTACGGTGCCGACAGTCACCATCGCCACATGTCGCTCCATGTCATTGACATGTCATCATCCACATCACCAGGTTGACCGAGTCAAACAGCCACGTCACTGCCACGTCATCATCAGCCAATCAGTAAGTGCCACGTGTCGCAATTATATGGTGCCGACAGTCACTTTGTCACGTGTCGTCACGTCACCGCCACGTCAGCGCCACATCAGCATCAATTATTGGCTCTCGAATCCTTATCTGACACGTGACGGATAAGAATCTAGCCGACCAATCAGAAGCCGCCACGTGTCACAATAATTGAGATCCAACCAGCATGCCACGTGTCACATTATCACCTTATCCAGAATATGCAACCGACGAACCAGAGCATGCCACGTCGACAAAACTTGTGTCGCGACGCGAGACCCCTACTAACCCCTATAAATAGAACGCGAAATTCCAGTTTCAGTTGTACCACTCTCTCTCATCTCTTTGATGTAAAGATGGAGTTTCTCTCTCTACTTTCTTTTAGTTTTTAGTTTTTTTAGTTTTGTAATTAATTTTAATTACGTTTTGTAATAATAGTAATTTACTTTTTTACTTTTTACAGTTTTTACTATTTACCATGAGGAGGTAACTTCCCCAGCTATGGTGAAAGGTAATTCTTTTACTATTTCTATTTAGATTAATCTCCCTTAAATATAATATATTCACTATTTAAAATATTGACTTAAAAAGGATACCGCCAGATTGGTCGGTTGGTAATTCATTTTAATCTGGTTTAAACCTGACTAATCAAGGATACCGCCAGATTGGTCGGTTGGTAATTAAACTTTCTTACCGCCTATATGGCAGGTTCATGGACAAATCTTTTTACCGCCTTAATGGCTGGTTGGACTTAATTTGACTTAATCGGGATACCGCCTATATGGCTGGTTGGTAATGTTATCACAAGTTTATATATTATATTATGGGAGATATCTAAATTAGTAGTAGTAAAAGTAATTCATTTTACCTTAGCATTTTATTTTATTGTAATTTACTTTTCAGTATTTACTTTACCGCATTTTTACTTTATGTCTTTTTATTTTCATGATTTTACTAGCCCTAGTTATGTGTTGTAACTAAATTAATTATCTGGGGTTGTGATGACTTTTAATATCACCGGTTTATAAGAGATTATTTTATAGTTTGGGTAATTTAAAGGTTTACTTATTAAGTCTTAAACTTAATGCTTCTTGTTGTCTGATCACCAATAAGATTGATGTGGTAAATCTAAAATGAACTAGACATAAGGATTTTAGGTTTCAGCCTTAGACTTAATAGCCCACGATCTTCCTTGAGGATAGATAACCCTTTAATAGATTTCCTTACAGGATAGACATATACCTGTCAGGCGAGGGTAGCCATAATTGGAACTTAAACTTAATGAATCCAGATAATTTGGTTGACATAGACATATGGTTCAATTGGGTTAAACTGGGTATTTGTGTCTGACCATCGACAGAGGCTTTTGCATAATTTAGTGTTTCAGGTTAGTAAACTGATTTATTACACAAACATAAAATAATCACTTCATCTTTTAAAAGATATTAGAATGAATCACAACCCTAAATAGTTTTTAATATTGAATTTTCTTAAAACCTACTTTCGAATAATTTTATTTACTTGTTTTTAAATTTAGAATCGTCACCATTTCAAATCAATCAAACAACCTGTTAGATACTAGTAATCATTTGACCTCATAAAATTAATAGATTAGATATTAAGTCCTCGTGGGATCAATATTTTTATACTACTTGAATGATACGTGCGCTTGCGTTATACGTGTGTGTTTACGCCGTTCAAGTTTTTGGCACCGTTACCGGGGACTTATTTATCTTTCATTATTAGTTGTGGGGTTAGATAGGTTACTTGTATCTAATTTCTTTTTACTTATTGTTTTTGTGTTTCAGGTTCTCAGAAACTACATGAGACGAACCAGAAGCTTTGAACTTCGACCGCTTGACCCATAAATTGAAAAAACCATCAGACAGTTGAGAAGGGAAAGACGAGAAGGCCAAGAAGCTTTAGTCAACATGGAACCTGGACCTTTGGAGGTTGCACCACCAATTCCCATTCGAGACAGAACCATTCCGGTGGTTGACAGACTCATTTCCTGTATTGTTCTTCCTCCCTTACCAGCAAATGCGTGTGACATCAAAACATGCATTCAGATGATTCAGCAGTCAGTTCAGTTCGGGGGGAATGCAACTGAAGATCCTAATGCCCACATCAGTAACTTCCTGGAAGTTTGTGGCACTTTTAACTACAACAGAGCATCAGAAGAAGCAATGAGACTGCGAGTTTTTCCATATTCCCTGAAAGACAGAGCTAAAGCTTGGCTACATTCACTACCAGCAGATTCTATCACAACTTGGAACACTTTAGCCACCAAATTTCTTGTAAAGTACTTTCCACCAGCCAGAACCGGAAAGCTGAGGAATGACATCACATCCTTTGTACAACAAGATTCAGAATCCCTCTGCGAAGCTTGGGAAAGGTACAAAGATTTGCTCCGGAAATATCCTCACCATGAAATTCCAAAATGGCTTCAAGTCCAAACATTTTATAATGGACTTTCTGGAATAATGAGAACCACAATCGATGCTGCTGCTGGAGGAGCTTTAATGGCAAAATGAGAAGATCAAGCCTGGGACCTAATCGAAGAAATGGCCAACAATAATTCTTGTGGCCAACAGAAAGGAGCATGATCCAAAGAATTGCAGGAATTTATGAAAGTGGAGCCAATACAGCAGTCAATGCCAAGTTAGATAAGATATGCAAATTCATGGAGACTCTTACCACTGGATCCACAAGTTCACCATATGGAGGAGCACCAGAGTCGAACCAACTTGAAGAGACGGTGAATTATGTCAACAATTTCAACAGACAGGGGAACAATCCATATTCCAACACCTACAACCCAGGGTGGAGGAATCATCCCAATTTTTCATGGAGCAACAATTCAGGCCAACAGCAGAACTATCCACCACCTGAATTCCAGCAACAGAATAAAAGCCAGGAGCAGGAAAATGAACCAGGAATAACAGAAGTGTTGACCCACTTGAAAAAGATAGAAGCAAAACACGACTCTCAAGCAGCAAAATATGATACTATGTTTCAATTTCAAGCAACAAGATATGATGCTATGTTTCAATCCCAAACAACATTAATTCAAAGTCAACATTATCAGAAGAAATGCAGCGCTATCATTCAGAGGAAACTTCCCCCAAAGTTGAAAGATCCTGACAGTTTCATTGTTCCTTGCACCATAGGAGAACACGACTTCGGTAAGGCTCTGTGTGATCTAGGTGCGAGTGTTAACTTGATGCCTTTTTCTATTTTCAGGAAATTACAGATTGGAGAAACAATGCCAACTTTAGTCTCACTACAACTTGCTGATAGAACGCTCGTATTTCCAAGAGGCGTAGTTGAGGATGTGCTGGTCAAGGTTGACAAATTCATTTTCCCAGCAGATTTTATTGTCCTTGATATGGAGGAAGACGCAGACGTGCCAATCATCATCGGGAGACCATTCTTGGCTACAGGTCGAACCATTATTGATGTACAAAAAGGAGAACTAACCATGAGGGTACAGGACCAAGAAGTAACATTCAATGTTTTCAAGGCCATGAATTTCCCAGATGATGAAAAGAATGAGGAATGTTTCAAACTTGATGTGATACATAGTACCGTTCAGAACTCTGATGAAAGACAAAGTTCTACTGACAAACTTAAAGCATGTCAATTACCTGTGGAGCCTGAAGATAAAACGCACTGCGTACTGAAGAAGCCTATTCTTGCACTACAAGCAACATAAGAGAAAAAGTTCCACCAACTCAACGAATTGGAGGAATTTCACAATCAGCCTTTTGAGGATGCCAAATTTTACAAAGAAAAAGGCAAGAAAAGACATGATGAGAAGTTAGTGTGCATACAACTGGAACCAGGGCAAAAGGTACTGTTAAACAAATCAAGGGTGAAATTATTCCCATGGAAGCCAAAATCACGGTGGTCAGGTCCATTTGTGATCACCAAAGTTTTACCAGATAGAGCCGTTGAGATACATGATCCTGACGCTAACAAGACTTTCAAGGTTAAAAACAAGCGTGTCAAGCACTACTGGGGAGAATCATTTGAGCGACAAAAAGAAAGTGTTACACTTTCAGATCCAGCTTAACATTCGAGAAGTCACGTCTAGCTGACGACTTTAAACTTATCGCTCGCAGGGAGGCAACCCATGCAATTTGTGTATATATTGTGATCTGGTGTGTTTTATTTTTGTGTGTTTAATTTTTGCAGGTTTAGTCATTTCAAGATGGAAGAAGCTCTCGCAAATCTTCGCAAGTAATTTCCTTCCCTCCCTTAAAAATCTCCGATGAAAGTCTATAAAGCTCGCTTGGAACAGATGAGATTACTGATGATCAAAGGTATTCCTACTGACATTCGTTGGTTAATTGAAGCACGGGTTCGATTGGCAGGTGAGTCTTCTGACTCTTTTATTTCACATCTGTCCTGGTTTAGGAAAGAGCACATATGCTAAAAAGAGAAGAGCCAAAAGAATGTGTGTTTGTTATAAATGTGCTCCATGTTTTGTAATACTCGTTGTCGTTCTTTAGGAATGATGTCCGATAACTGCGAAGATAAGATTAACTTCATTAGGGATGGATTGAGTAAGGAGTCTTTGGATGACATATCTAAAACTCTTGAGACGCATCCCAGTGGATGTGTGTATCATGAAATTCGCATGTTATATGCACAATTCCAAAAGGAAAGACAACTGTTAAGTCTCGGGAATCTGACTCAAAAAGACCATGTTTGCAAATTTATAAGAAAATTGGATGGGAAGCTTGTCCCTGACGCATAGACGTCAATCAAGCTGTTACTTTTCTTGTAAATATTATATCTCTTTGTCTTTTCTTAATAATTGTAATTTGTTTTGTTGTTTTCTTTTATTTTATCCGACATGATCCAGACCTTTTTTACTATCACGATATTATTTAGCTACTAATCGTCCTCTGGAAGATACTTGTGCTATTTTTACTCACCCTTTTCAGGAACTATAAATTCAGCCGTCATTGCACTTTTGAAGGCATCCAGAGTTGAGAAAGAAATACATATAAAAAATGGAAGCCACTTCGAGAAGACGAGTTGAAAATATCTGTGTGTTTTGCGGTAGTAGTGTTGGTACTAAGCCACAATACGTAGAAGCAGCACATGAATTGGGTCGAGTCTTAGCTGCAATGAATATGCACTTAATATATGGCGGGGGTAATCTTGGACTTATGAGGATCGTTTCAAAGGCCGTACAGGAAGGAGGTAGTAACGTTTTAGGAATCATCCCAAAACCCTTGGCAGAGGCAAATCTTATTGAACCATCAAACGGAGAGGAACTGATCGTGCCAGGTATGTCTGAACGACTGGTAGAAATGATTAACTGTGCTGATGCTTTTATTGCTTTGCCAGGTGGCTTGGGTACATTGGAGGAAATTTTTATAGTGCTATCTTGGGCGAACTTGAACATACACCAGAAACCAATTGGGATGTTTAACGTTGATGGATTTTATGATTTTCTTTGTGTGTCTTGATGATGCCCGAAGAAATGGGTTCGTGTCAAAACCTTTGAAAGAACTCCTCTTTACTGCCAGAACTGCTCCGGATCTAATAGACCAACTCTTAGCCTATGAACCACAAGTTGACCCTATCCTTTCAAAGTTAAATTGGTCCGAGGACGAACGTGGTAAGATGCGTCGTGTTAATCTGGATCTTAACCTTTAATTTCTTGTAGAATTTCAGCTAACCAGGTACTACCTTCTAAACTCTTCTTCTACTGTTTAAGACATTGGGGACAATGTCTCATTTAGGTTTGGGGGAGGGAATTAGTTGATCAGTACCTTGTTTTTAGTTTGTGTGTTATTTTTATTTTTAATCCAAATTTTTCGAAAAATACAAAAAAATTGAAAAATTTTCAAAAATGACAAAAATATTTTGCGTTTTTGTTTTTATTTTGACTAAAAATGTGAAATTTGTAAGAGATAGCTGAGTAAGGAGTTTCCACTCCTGAGACGTATCTCAAGCCTATTTTCGAAATAAGTTAATTTTTGTTTATTTCCTTTTAAATTATTTAATTTGTAAATTCTCCATAAAACGGACTAAAATGGATCTTCATATGCTCAGTTGACAGGTATTATCAACATGCATAGTATCATACGGACATGAGTTAAAATTGATAAATTTGTAATATTCAGTGCTCTAGTTTAATTGGAGGAAGCATCTCAAAAAGGAATGGAGTAAAAAAAAAAACATCTGAGATTCGAGTTATTAAGTCTGTAAGGGTGTTTTAACACCTAGTGCCCTAAAACCAACTGGTTTGGGAGTCACTAGCCCAAAGCTCGCTACATGGATCAAAGATGCTGTAAAAATATCTGAAGTCTGAGTAATTAAGTCCTTAGGGGTGTCTTAACACCTGGTGCCCTAAAGACAACTGGTTTGGGAGCCACCGACCCAACACTCGTTACATAGATGGAAGATATTGTATATAAATAAATAAACAAATCAAAGAAAAAAATCAGAAAAATCAGAAAAATTATTCCATTGCTACAAAAAGGTGTGAAATCTGATAGAACTTTAGGACAAAAATATTACTCTCTTATCAACTACACTTATGACTGTTGTGGGCAAAAATGAATTGTTTAATATTTTGTTGGTTGTGTATATGGAGAATGATAAATATAATCGGAGAATTTACTTATTCGGTAATTTAGAAAGAAAGAAAACAACTAGTAACTTGGAGTAAAAATTTCACCTGATTAGTCACTAACTTCTTTATTCTCTTTTCGCTTGTCTTTTTTCTTTTGTGTGCATTAGTTTCACTACTTTTTTACTTTTGTAAAATGTTTGTGGGTATCTTTGCTGTAAACCCTCACGAGACTACAACACGTCCACTATGGACACCTAGGGGTTTAAAGGCTTGTTGCATACGCTAAATGCAACCGTGATCCCTAGGAAAGTGGCTTAGTTAAATTTTATTATGTTATTTTATTTTGTTTTTGCTCGAGGACTAGCAAAATGTTAGGTTTGGGGTGTGATGATTGGTAATTATATCACTATTTCACACTCATTTAACCTAATATTTTGTATAGTTTCTTGAGTCTTGTGAATATTTTAATGTGTTTTGTGTTATTTTGTAGATAAATAAAGTTTCAAGACATTCTAGAGGTGATTTGGACCAAAATAGTGAAAATTGGAAAAAATGGCATTTTGGTAATTTTCCGCATCGCGACGCCAAGACCTTCAGCGTCGCGCCGCCTAACGTGCGCCAAACAGTGCTAACGTGCGCCGGGTCTACAAATCAGAATCTGAAAAAAGTTTGACTTTGCTAACATGCGTCGTGCCATGTGTCACCATCACAGCCGATCTGCTAACATGCGACGTGCCACATGTCAGCATCCTACGGTGCCGACAATTGACCGGTGCTTACACACGCATATAACGCAAGCGCACGTATCTATCAAGTAGTATAAAAAGTATCGATCCCACGAGGACTTAATACATAATCTATTAATTTTATGAGGTCAAATGATTACAAGTATCTAACAGGTTGATTGATTGATTTGAAATGATGAAGGTTTTGAATTTAAAAACAAGTAAATAAATTTGTTCGAATGTAGGCTTAAGAAAATTCAATATTAAAAACTATCTAGGGTTGTGATTTCTTCCAATATCATTTTAAAGATGAAGTGGTTATTTTATGTTTGTGTAATAAATCGGTTTACTAACCTGGAACACTAAATTATGCAAAAGCCTATGTCGATGGTCAGACGCAAATACCTAGTTTAACCCAATTGAACCATATGTCTATGTCAACCAAATTATCTGGATTCATTAAGTTTAAGTTCCAGTTATGACTACCCCAGCCCGACAAGTATATGTCTATCATGTAAGGAAATCTATTAAAGGGTTATATATCCTCAAGGAATATCGTGGGCTATTAAGTCTAAGGCTGAAACCTAAAATTCATTTGTCAAGTTTATTTTAGATTTACCACATCAATCTTATTAGTGGCCAATTAACAAGACGTATTAAGCTTAAGACTTAATAAGTAAACCTTTAAATTACCCAAACTATAATTTAACCCCTTATAAACCTGTAATATTGGATTTCATCACAAGCCCAGATAACTGGCTTAGTTACGACGCATATTTACGGGTAGTAAAAAAAACTTAAATAAAATAAAAGACATTAAGTAAAATACTGAAAATTAAATGCTGAAAAGTAAATGCTGAAAGTAAATGCTGAAATTAAATACTGAAAATTAAATGCTGAAAAGTAAATGCTGAAAGTAAATTACTGAAAAGTAAATTTCTGAAAATTAAATTGCTGAAAGTAAATTGCTGAAAGTAAATTGCTGAAAAGTAAATTAAGTAAAATTACAATAAAAGAAAATGCTGAGGTAAAAAGATCCACTTTTATTACTTCTATTTTAGATATCTCCCTTAATATAATATATTAAATTTGCATGATAATTACCAACTAGCCATATAGGCGGTATCCAGATTAAGTCAAATTAATAATTAATTACCAACGACCAATCAGGCGGTATCCAGTTTAGTCAGGTTAAAACCAACTTAAATAATTACCAACCGACCAATATGGCGGTATCCTCGTTAAGTCGGGTTTTAACTAGTTTATATATTATAATTAAGGGAGATTAATCTAAATATTAGTAATAAAAGTTTTACCTTTTACCCCAGCAAAGGGGAGTTACCTCCTCATTACTGAAAAGTAAAAACTGAAAATTAAGAAAGAAAAGTACTGTGCGTAAAAGTAAATTGCGGAAAGTAAAAACTGAAAAGTAAAGAAAAGAAAGTGCGAAAGCGGAAATTAATTACTAAAGCTGTAAATAAACAAACAAGATACAATCTTCTTAGTATTCTTAAGGAATTTCTTAGAAGAAAGTATCAATTTTACAAATGAAATGACTTGGTATTTATAGGCAAAATTTTGCCTTCATCAAATCAATTATTAATTGCTCCACTAATTGCTCCATCAAATCCATTATTAATTGCTCCACTAATCTCTTATCATATTTGGTGATGATTTGATAATTTTCATTATTTATTTATTAATTTATTAATTTATTTTTTGCTTTGAAAATGATTGAAAGTGACTTTAATAATTACACACAACACACTTCTGGATGGTTCATCAATTTCAGGCATGAAATCTTCAGAATTCGAAATTATTTTGTCTTAAAAGCTGTAGATCTTTGAGTCTTCTTTAATCTAGAACTTGAATCAGCTCAATCCGATATCGGAGTAAAAAGTTATGTCCAAAATACGACAGATGCACAAAACTGGAATTTCCAAAACTGCATTTCGTTAAAACACACCCTTCAAGTTTCCAATCTCCAAAATTAATATGTCAAGTCCAATTTTTGCCCTTATTTGACCCACATTTCGTCCTAAATGATTTCATTGTGTCCCAATATTATTTTATCTGCAAAATAAACTAAAACACATCAAAACGTTCATCAAGCCCGAGAAACTAAACAAAATATTAAGTAAAATGGGCGGTAAATATTGATATATTTTCCGCTCATCACACCCCCAAACCTAACATTTTGCTAGTCCTTGAGCAAAACAATAAAATAAAATACAAGAAACAATTAAAATTAAACTAAGCCACTTTCGTAGGGATCACGATTGCATTTAGCATATGCAACAAGCCTTTAAACCTCTAGGTGTCCCTAGTGGACGGGTTATAGTCTCGTGAGGGCTTACATCAACGATACCCACAAACGTTTTACAAAAGTAAAAAGATAATAAAACTAATGCACACAAAAGCAAAAAGACAAGAGAAAATATAATAAAGAAGTTAGTGACTAATCAGGTGAAACTTCTACTCCAAGTCAATAGTTGTTTTGTTTCATTCTGAATTACCGAATAAGTAAATTCTCCGATTATTTTTACCATTCTCCATATACACAGTTGACAAAATATTAATCAACTCATTTTTGCCCACAACAGTCACAAGTGTAGTTGATAAGAGAGTAATATTTTTGTCCTAAAGTTTTATCAGAATTCACATATTTTTGCAGCAATGGAATAATTTTTCTGATTTTTCTGATTTTTTTTTTTGATTTTTTTTTATTTATATACAATATCTTCCATCTATGTAGCGAGTGTTGGGTCGGTGGCTCCCAAACCAGTTGGCTTTAGGGAACTAGGTGTTAAAACACCCTTATAGACTTAATAACTCGGATCTTAGATGTTTTTTTTTTACTCCATCACTTTTTGAGATGCTTTCTCCAATAAAACTAGAGCACTAAATATTATAAAGTTTTCAATTACAACTCATGTCTTTATGTTACTATGCATGTTGATAATATTTGCTAACTGAGCATATGATGATCTTTTTTAGTCAGTATTATGGAGAATTCACAAATTAAATAATTCAAAAGGAAATAAACAAAAATTAACTTGTTCCGAATTAGGTTTGAGATACGTCTCAGGAGTGAAAACTCCTTACTCATCTATCTCTTACCAATTTCACATTTTTAGTCAAAATAAAAACGCAAAATATTTTTGTAATTTTTGAAAAATTTTCAAATTTTTTTTTTTGTATTTTTCAAAAAAATTTGGACTAAAAATAAAAACAACACACAAACTAAAAACAAGGTACTGATAAACTAATTCCCTCCCCCAAACCTAAATGAGACATTGTCCTCAATGTCTTAAACAATAGAGAAGAGTGTAGAAGATAGTACCTGGTTAGCTGAAATTCTACAGGAAATTAAAGGTTAAGATCCAGATTAATCTGACGTCTCTTACCACGATCGTCCTCAGACCAATTTATCTTTGAAAGGATAGGGTCAATTTGTGGTTCATAGGCTAAGATTTGGTCAATTAGATCCGGAGCAGTTCTGGTAGTGAAGAATAGTTCTTTTAAAGGTTTTGACACGAACCCATTTCTCCGGGCATCATCAAGAAACACACAAAGAAAATCATAAAATCCATCAACGTTAAATAGCCCAATTGGTTTCTGGTGTATGTTTAAGTTCGCCCAAGATAACACTATAAAAATTTCCTCCAATGTACCCAAGCCACCTGGCAAAGCAATAAAAGCATCAGCTCGGTTAATCATTTCTATCAGTCGTTCAGACATACCTGGCACAATTAGCTCTTCTCCGTTTGATGGTCTAATAAGATTTGCTTCTGCCAAGGGTTTTGGGATGATTCCCAAAACGTGACTGCCTCCTTCCTGTACGGCCTTTGAAACGATTCCCATTAGTCCAAGATTGCCTCCGCCATATACTAAGTGCATATTCCTTGCAGCTAAGACTCGACCCAATTCATGTGCTGCCTCTACGTATTGTGGCTTAGTACCAACACTAGTACCGCAAAACACACAGATGTTTTCAACTCGTCTTCTTGAAGTGGCTTCCATGTTTTACTCTGGATGTCTTCAAAAGTGCAATGATGAGTTGAATTTATAAAACCTAAAAAGGGTGAGTAATAATAGCACAAGTATCTTCCAAAGGACGATTATTAGTTAACAGTAAAATAAATCGTGATAGTAAAAAAGGTCTGGATCCTGTCGGAGAAAATAAAAGAAAACAACAAAATAATTTACAATTATTAGGAAAAGACAAGAGATATAATATGTACAAGAAAAGTAGCGGCTTGATTGACGTCTATGCGTCATGGACAATCTTCCCATCCAATTTTATTATAAACTGGCAAACATGGTCTTTTTGAGTCAGATTCCCAAGACTTAATTGTTGTCTTTCTTTTTGGAATTGTGTATGTAATTTGCGAATGGCTATGTGAACATATCCACTGAGATGCATCTCAAGAGTTGAAGATATATCATCTAAAGACTCCTTACTCAAGCCATCCCTAATGAATTTAATTTTATCTTCGCGATTATCAGACACCATTCCTAAAGAACGACAACGAGTATTGCAATCCATCCAGCGTGCACATTTGTAACAAACACTCATTTGTTTAGCTCTACGTTTCTTGCATAGGTGCTTCTTCCAAAACCAGGCAGATGTGAAATAAAAGAGTCAGAAGACTCACCTGCCAATCAGACTCGTGCTTCAATTACCCAACGAATGTCATTAGGAACACCATGGATTGTTAGTAATCTCATTCGTTCCAAGCGAGCTTTGTAGACTTTCATCAGAGAGTTTTGAGGGAGAGAAGGAAATTGCTTGTGAAGATTTGCGAGAACTTCTTCCATCCTGAAATATCTTAATCTGCAAAAACTAAACACACCAAATTTAAATCACACCAAATCACAAATATACAAAAATTGCATGGGTTGCCTCCCTGCAAGCGCTAAGTTTAAAGTCGCCAACTAGACGTGACTGCTCGAACGTTTATGCTGGATCTGAAAGTGTGACACTTTCTTTTTGTCGCTCAAATGATTCTCCCCGGTAGTGCTTAACACGCTTGTTTTTTACCTTGAAAGTTTTGTTGGAGTCAGGATCATGTATCTCAATGACTCTGTCTGGTAAAACCTTGGTGATCACAAATGGACTTGACCACCGTGATTTTGGCTTCCATGGGAAGAATTTCACCCTTGATTTGTTTAACAGTACCGTCTGCCCTGGTCTAGTTGTATACGCACTAACTTCTCATCTTGTCTCTTCTTGGCATTTTCTTTGTACAATTTGGCATCCTCAAAAGGCTGATTGTGAAATTCCTCCAATTCGTTGAGCTGGTGGAACTTTTTCTCTTTTGTTGCTTGTAGTGCAAGAATTGGCTTTTTCAGTGCACAAGACGCTTTATCTTCAGGCTCCATAGGCAATTGACATGTTTTAAGTTTGTCAGTAGAACTTTGCATTGCATTGGAGTTCTGAATGGTACTGTGTATCACATCAAGTCTGAAACATTCATCATTCTTTTCATCATCTGGGAAATTCATGGCCGTGAAAACATTGAATGTTACTTCATGGTCTTGTACCCTCATGGTTAATTCTCCTTTTTATACATCAATAATGGTTCGACCTGTAGCCAAAAATGGTCTCCCAAGGATGATTGGCACGTCTGCGTCTTCCTCCATATCAAGGACAATAAAATATGCTAGGAAAATGAATTTGTCAACATTGACCAGTACATCCTCAACTACGCCTCTTGGAAATACGAGCGTTCTATCAGCAAGTTATAGAGAGACTGAAGTGGGCATTGTTTCTCCAATTTGCAGTTTTCTGAAAATAGAAAAAGACATCAAGTTAACACTTGCACCTAAATCACATAAAGCCTTACCAAAGTCATGTTCTCCTATGGTACAAGGTACAGTGAAACTGCCAGGATCTTTCAACTTTGGAGGAAGTTTTCTCTGAATGATGGCGCTGCATTCTTCTGTCAATGCTACTGTCTCGTAATCTCCCAATCTCTGCTTTCGTGAAAGAATGTCTTTCATAAATTTGGCATAGCTGGGCATTTGTTCCAACGCTTCTGCAAATGGAATGTTGATATGCAGCTTTTTGAACATCTCCAGGAAACGAGCAAACTGCTTGTCCATTTTGTTTTTCTGAAGACACTGAGGAAAATGTGGAGGTGGAGTGATCTGTTCTTTTTCCTCCATCTGTTGCTTTGTTTCTTTTGGAATATCTTCAATTGTTGCCTTAATTCCAATATCTTTGTTGATTTCAGTACCGCTTTTTAACATGATGGCATGACATTGCTCCTTTCCCATGTTCCTCAGATTTGGTTCAGTGTTGATAGGAATGGTACCTGGCGGTCTGTAACTCTGAGCATTGGCCAGTTGTCCCATTTGATTTTCCAGTGCTTTAATAGAGGATAAATGGCTTTGATTCAATGCTACTTGATTTTGAACCATAGCTGCTATAGCATCATATTTTGCTTCTTGCTTCTTCAACTGGGACATCACTTCTATTATTCATGGTTCTTTTTCATGCTCATGACCTTTGTTTTGTTACTGGAATCCGGGTGGTGGGTTGTTCATTTGCCCTGAATTGTTGCTCCATGAAAAATTGGGATGATTCCTCCACCCTGGGTTGTAGGTGTTGGAATATGGATTATTCCCCTGTCTGTTGAAATTGTTAACGTAGTTCACTGTTTCTTTATGTTGAATTGGTTCTGGTGCTCCTTCATATGGTGAACTTGTGGTTCCAGTGATGTTCACAACTTGCGTGCTAAGTGTTTCTAGACATTTGTATATCACATCCAGCCTGGAATTTAGTGCTGTGTTGGCTCCAACTTCATAAATTCCTACAATTATTTGGATCATGTTCCTCTCTGTTGGCCATAAAGAATTGTTGTTGGCCATTTCTTCAATTAAGTCTCAGGCCTGATCTTCTCATTTTGCCATCAAATCTCCTCCAGCAGCAGCATCAATTGTGGTTCTCATTATTCCAGAAAGTCCATTGTAGAAGGTTTGGACTTGTAGCCACTTTGCGATCTCATGATGAGGACATTTCCGGAGTAAATCTTTGAATCTTTCCCAAGCTTCGCAAAGGGATTCTGAATCTTGTTGTATAAAAGATGTGATGTCATTCCTCAACTTTGCAGTTCTTGCTGGTGCAAAGTACTTTGCAAGGAATTTTGTGGCTAGAGTGTTCCAAGTTGTGATGGAACCTACTGGTAGTGAATGTAGCCAAGCTTTAGCTCTGTCTTTCAGGAAAAATGGAAAAACCCGTAGTCTCATTGCTTCTTCAGCTGCTCGGTTGTAATTGAAAGTATCACAAACTTCCAGGAAGTTGCTGATGTGGGCATTAGGATCTTCAGTTGCATTCCCCCCAAACTGTACTGACTACAGAATCATATGGATGCATGTTTTGATGTCACCTGCATTTGCTGGCAATGGAGGAAGTACAATACAAGAAATGAGTCTGTCAACCACCGGAATGGTTCTGTCTCGAATGGGAATCGGTGGTGCAACGTTCAAAGGTTCAGGTTCCATGTTAATAATTACTTCTTGGCCTTCTCGCCTTTCCCTTCTCAACTGTCTGATGGTTCTTTCAAATTCTGGGTCAAGCGATCGGAGTTCAAAGCTTCTGGTTCGTCTCATGTAGTTTCTGAGAACCTGAAACACAAGAAAACAAAAACAATAAGTAAAAAGAAATTAGATACAAGTAACGTATCTAACCCCAAAATTAATAGTGAAAAACTTGACCGGTGCTTACACACGCGTATAACGCAAGCGCACATATCGTTCAAGTAGTATAAAAAAGTATCGATCACACGATGACTTAATACCTAATCTATTAATTTTATGAGGTCAAATGATTACTAGTATCTAACATGTTGATTGATTGATTTGAAATGATGAAGGTTTTGAATTTAAAAACAAGTAAATAAAATTGCTCGAATGTAGGTTTAAGAAAATTCAATATTAAAAACTATTTAGGGTTGTGATTTCTTCCAATATCATTTTAAAGATGGAGTGGTTATTTTATGTTTGTGTAATAAATCAGTTTACTAACCTGGAACACTAAATTATGCAAAAGCCTTTGTCGATGGTCAGACGCAAATACCCAGTTTAACCCAATTGAACCATATGTCTATGTCAACCAAATTATCTGGATTCATTAAGTTTAAGTTCCAATTTTGGCTACCCCCGCCCGACAGGTAGAATTTCAGCTAACCAGGTACTACCTTCTAAACTCTTCTTCTACTGTTTAAGACATTGGGGACAATGTCTCATTTAGGTTTGGGGGAGAGAATTAGTTGATCAGTACCTTGTTTTTAGTTTGGTGTTATTTTTATTTTTAATCCAAAATTTTTCGAAAAATACAAAAAAATTGAAATTTTTCAAAAATTAAAAAATATTTTGCGGTTTTGTTTTTATTTTGACTAAAAATATGAAATTGGTAAGAGATAGCTGAGTAAGGAGTTTCCACTCCTGAGACGTATCTCAAGCCTATTTTCGAATAAGTTAATTTTTATTTATTTCCTTTTAAATTATTTAATTTGTAAATTCTCCATAAAACGGACTAAAATGGATCTTCATATGCTCAGTTGACAGGTATTATCAACATGCATAGTAACATACGGACATGAGTTAAAATTGAAAAATTTGTAATATTCAGTGCTCTAGTTTCATTCATTGAGGAAGCATCTCAAAAAGCAATGGAGTAAAAAAAAACATCTGAGATCTGAGTTATTAAGTCTGTAACGGAGTTTTAACACCTAGTGCCCTAAAACCAACTGGTTTGGGAGTCACTGGCCCAAAGCTCGCTACATGGATCAAAGATGCTGCAAAAATATCTGAAGTCTGAGTAATTAAGTCCTTAGGGGTGTCTTAACACCTGGTGCCCTAAAGACAACTGGTTTGGGAGCCACCGACCCAACACTCGTTACATAGATGGAAGATATTGTATATAAATAAATAAAAACATCAAAGAAAAAAATCAGAAAAATCAGAAAAATTATTCCATTGCTACAAAAAGTTGTGAAATCTAATAGAACTTTAGGACAAAAATAGTACGCTCTTATCAACTACACTTATGACAGTTGTGGGAAAAAATGAATTGTTTAATATTTTGTTGGTTGTGTATATAGAGAATGATAAATATAATCGGAGAATTTACTTATTAGGTAATTTAGAAAGAAAGAAAACAACTAGTAACTTGGAGTAAAAATTTCACCTGATTAGTCACTAACTTCTTTATTCTCTTTTCGCTTGTCTTTTTGCTTTTGTGTGCATTAGTTCACTACATTTTTACTTTTGTAAAATATTTGTGGGTATCATTGCTGTAACCCTCACGAGACTACAACACGTCCACTAGGGACACCTAGGGGTTTAAAGGCTTGTTGCATACGCTAAATGCAACCGTGATCCCTACGAAAGTGGCTTAGTTAAATTTTATTATGTTATTTTTATTTTGTGTTTTTCTCGAGGACTAGCAAAATGTTTGGTTTGGGGGTGTGATAAGTGGTAATTATATCACTATTTCACACTCATTTAACCTAATATTTTGTATAGTTTCTTGAGTCTTGTGAATATTTTAATGTGTTTTGTGTTATTTTGTAGATAAATAAAGTTTCAGGACATTCTGGTGGTGATTTGGACCAAAATAGTGAAAATTGGAAAAAATGGCATTTTGGTAATTTTCCGCATCGCGACGCCAAGACCTTCAGCGTCGCGCCGCCTAACGTGCGCCGAACAGTGCTAACGTGCGCCGGGTCTACAAATCAGAATCTGAAAAAAGTTTGACTTTACTAACATGCGTCGTAACACGTGTCACCATCACAGCCGATCTGCTAACATGCGCCGTGCCATGTGTCAGCATCCTACGGTGCCGACAGTTGACCGGTGCTTACACACTCGTATAACGCAAGCGCATGTATCTATCAAGTAGTATAAAAAGTATCGATCCCACGAGGAATTGATACGTAATCTATTAATTTTATGAGGTCAAATGATTACTAGTATCTAACAGGTTGATTGATTGATTTGAAATGATGAAGGTTTTGAATTTAAAAACAAGTAAATAAAATTGCTCGAATGTAGGTTTAAGAAAATTCAATATTAAAAACTATCTAGGGTTGTGATTTCTTCCAATATCATTTTAAAGATGAAGTGGTTATTTTATGTTTGTGTAATAAATCGGTTTACTAACCTGGAACACTAAATTATGCAAAAGCCTATGTCGATGGTTAGACGCAAATACCTAGTTTAACCCAATTGAACCATATGTCTATGTCAACCAAATTATCTGGATTCATTAAGTTTAAGTTCCAATTATGGCTACCCCCGCCCGACATGTATATGTCTATCCTGTAAGGAAATCTATTAAAGGGTTATCTATCCTCAAGGAAGATCGTGGGCTATTAAGTCTAAGGCTGAAACCTAAAATTCATTTGTCAAGTTTATTTTAGATTTACCACATCAATCTTATTAGTGGCCAATTAACAAGACGCATTAAGCTTAAAACTTAATAAGTAAACCTTTAAATTACCCAAACTATAATTTAACCCCTTATAAACCTGTGATATTGGATTTCATCGCAACCCTAGATAACTGGCTTAATTACGACACATATTTACGGGTAGTAAAAAAACATAAATAAAATAAAAGACATAAAGTAAAATACTGAAAATTAAATACTGAAAATTAATGATGAAAAGTAAATGCTGAAAAGTAAATGCTGAAAAGTAAATGTTGAAATTAAATGCTGAAATTAAATACTGAAAATTAAATGCTGAAAGTAAATGCTGAAAAGTAAATTACTAAAAGTAAATGCTGAAAGTAAATTACTGAAAAGTAAATTGCTGAAAAGTAAATTGCTGAAAAGTAAATAAAGTAAAATTACAATAAAAGAAAATGCTGAGGTAAAAAGATCCACTTTTATTACTTCTATTTTAGATATCTCCCTTAATATAATATATTAACTTTGCATGATAATTACCAACCAGCCATATAGGCGGTATCCAGATTAAGTCAAATTAATAATTAATTACCAACCGACCAATCAGGCGGTATCTAGTTTAGTCAGGTTAGAACCAATTTAAATAATTACCAACCGACCAATATGGCGGTATCCTCGTTAAGTCAGGTTTTATCTAGTTTATATATTATAATTAAGGGAGATTAATCTAAATATTAGTAATAAAAGTTTTACATTTTACCCCAGCAAAGGGGAGTTACCTCCTCATTACTGAAAAGTAAAAACTGAAAATTAAAGAAAGAAAAGTACTGTGCGTAAAAGTAAATTGCGAAAAGTAAAAACTGAAAAGTAAAGAAAAGAAAGTGCGAAAGCGGAAATTAATTACTGAAAGCTGTAAATAAACAAACAAGATACAATATTCTTAGTATTCTTAAGGAATTCCTTAGAAGAAAGTATCAATTTTACAAATGAAATGACTTGGTATTTATAGGCAAAATTTTGCCTCCATCAAATCATCCACCAAATCAATTATTAATTGCTCCACTAATTGCTCCACCAAATCCATTATTAATTGCTCCACTAATCTCTTATAATATTTGGTGATGATTTGATAATTTTTATTATTTATTTATTTATTTATTTTTTCTTTGAAAATGATTGAAAGTGACTTTAATAATTACACACAACACACTTCTGGATGGTTCATCAATTTCAGGCATGAAATCTTCAGAATTCGAAATTATTTTATCTTTGAGAGCTGTAGATCTTTGAGTCTTCTTTAATCTAGAACTTGAATCAGCTTAATCCGATATCAGAGTAAAACGTTATGCCTAAAATACTACAGATGCACAAAACTAGAATTTCCAAAACTGCACTTCATTAAAACACCCTTTCAAGTTTCCAATCTCCAAAATTAATATGTCAAGTCTAATTTTTGCCCTTATTTGACCCACAGTTCGTCCTAAATGATTTCATTGTGTCCCAATATTATTTTATGTGCAAAATAAACTAAAACACATCAAAACGTTCATCAAACCCGAGAAACTAAACAAAATATTAAGTAAAATGGGCGGTAAATATTGAGATATTTTCCGCTCATTAGCAGTCACCATCGCCACGTGTCACTCCACGTCATTGCCATGTCATCATCCACATCACCAGGTTGACCGAGTCAAACAGCCACGGCACTGCCACGTCATCATCAGCCAATCAAGAAGTGCCACGTGTCGCAATTCTATGGTGCCGACAGTCACTTTGCCACGTGTCGCCACGTCACCGCCACGTCATCATCAATTATTGGCTCTCTAATCCTTATATGACACGTGGCGGATAAGAATCTAGCCGGCCAATCAGAAGGCGCCACGTGTCACAATAATTGAGATCCAACCACCCTACCACGTGTCACCTTATCACCTTATATAGAATCTGCAACCGACGAACCAGAGCATGCCACGTCGATAAAACTCGCGTCGCGACGCAAGATCCCTACTGACCCCTATAAATAGAACGTGAAATTCATGTTTCAGTTGTACCACTCTCTCTCATCTCTTTGATGTAAATAGGGAGTTTCTCTCTCTACTTTCTTTTAGTTTTTATTTTTTTTAGTTTTGTAATTAATTTTAATTACGTTTTGTAATAATAGTAATTTACTTTTTTACTTTTTACAGTTTTTACTATTTACCATGAGGAGGTAACTTCCCCAGCTAGGGTGAAAGGTAATTCTTTTACTATTGCTATTTAGATTAATCTCCCTTAAATATAATATATTCACTATTTAAAATATTGACTTAAAAAGGATACCGCCAGATTGGTCGGTTGGTAATTCATTTTAATCTGGTTTAAACATGACTAATCAAGGATACCGCCAGATTGGTCGGTTGGTAATTAAACTTTCTTACCGCCTATATGGCAGGTTCATGGACAAATCTTTTTACCGCCTTAATGGCTGGTTGGACTTAATTTGACTTAATCAGGATACCACATATATGGCTGGTTGGTAATGTTATCACAAGTTTATATATTATATTATGGGAGATATCTAAATTAGTAGTAGTAAAAGTAATTCTTTTTACATTAACATTTTATTTTATTGTAATTTACTTTTCAGTATTTACTTTACTGCATTTTTACTTTATGTCTTTTATTTTCAAGATTTTACTAGCCCTAGTTATGTGTTGTAACTAAATTAGTTATCTGGGCTTGTGATGACTTTTAATATCACCGGTTTATATGGGGTTATTTTATAGTTTGAGTAATTTAAAGGTTTACTTATTAAGTCTTAAGCTTAATGCTTATTGTTGTCTGATCACCAATAAGATTGATGTTGTAAATCTAAAATGAACTAGACATAGGGATTTTAGGTTTCAGCATTAGACTTAATAGCCCACGATCTTCCTTGATGATAGATAACCCTTTAATAGATTTCCTTACAGGATATACATATACCTATCGGGCGATGGTAGCCATAATTGGAACTTAAACTTAATGAATCCAGATAATTTGGTTGACATAGACATATGGTTCAATTGGGTTAAACTGGGTATTTACGTCTGACCATTGACAAAGGATTTTGCATAATTTAGTGTTCCGGGTTAGTAAACTGATTTATTACACAAACATAAAATAATCACTACATCTTTTAAAAGATATTAGAATGAATCACAACCCTAGATAGTTTTTAATATTGAATTTTCTTAAAACCTACTTTCGAATAATTTATTTACTTGTTTTTAAATTTAGAATCGTCACCATTTCAAATCAATCAAACAACCTGTTAGATACTAGTAATCATTTGACCTCATAAAATTAATAGATTAGATATTAAGTCCTCGTGTGATCGATATTTTTATACTACTTGAACGATACGTGCGCTTGCGTTATACGTGTGTGTTTACGCCGGTCAGCGGCCTTTGTCGAGTCGGACCTGATTCGGACTACTCCTCTGAAGGTCCCGGGGCGGATATGTAGATTCTTACTAACTTTCTAACCAATCCCCTTGTGTGCTTAGCATGATGATGATTTGAATTTTCTCAGATTCTGGACTGACCACTCTTTTTGCCTTTGCTGGTATGTCAAAAAGGCCAAAATACTTGGATCAACTGGCTGGTGAAACAAAGAAAACCGCCCAGGTTGGGGCCGGGCCCTCTCGGAAACGGCCGACGACTGCTGAGGCCAGAAAAGTGACTGAAGAGGCAGCCCTGTTAGCTACCCAAAGCTTATCTCCCCCTTCCAGGGTATCGCCAACAGTCTCTGCCCGACCTGTCTGCCCATCAAAACCTACCAGAAAAAGGAGGCGTCCGTTCGGGGCGGAGGAAGCCGAGCTGACTCATGAGGCGGAGGAGGAACAAATCCTGAGTAAGTGGCGGCCAGTTCGGAAGGAGAAGAAAGTGCCGGAGGGTTCTTCTAGAAAGGATAAAGGTGCCGTTATTCTCGGTTCAGAGGACCTCGGTCAGGACATAAGGGAGGCCATTTCTCACCTGGTGCCGGCATTCAATGAACTAGTCGAAGCGGTCCCTCCGGCGAAGATTCCAAGATATGAAGATCTTTCTCCCGAGGATGTGGTTACGGGGCTGTGCTCTCAGATGGCCAAAGTAGCCACATTTCCCCCGTTCTCATTATGAGTCCATGACTTCAACCTGTTTTCTGATCTTTCTATTTCTTCTCGGCAGGTGACCTACCTGGCGGCCAAGAACAAGGATCTCCTCCTGAGCCTTTTATCCGAGGGTGGCCAAGCCCAGAGGCTCCAGAACCGACTTACTGAAATGGAAGCCGAGCTGGCCCGTAAAGAAGAAAACATAAAAAATCTGGAGCTGGCTGTCATTGAGGCCCATAACACAAATAAAGCTCTTAGGGCCGCCGCCTCTCTAGAGAGGAAAAATGCTGATGCTGCCAAGAATGACTTGGAGGCTGCCCAGGCCGACAACAGGATCCTACATGTGGAAGTGCACAGCGTTTAGTCCAAGCTGAGGGCCAAAGATGAAGAGTTGGTACGGGCCCGGGACGAGCTTCAGAGGAAGGAAACTGAGCTGAAGGTCGAGAGAGACGCAATCCGTCTTGAAGGGGTCGGGGATTGCGCTGAGATTATTCCGATGATGTTGCCCGACCTGGATATGGAGCCTATCCATGCGGCCATTCGCTTTTGCAAAGGGGACGTCTCAGAAGAGGAGTTTAAAAAATGGCTACCCTCTTCTCCCGAAGAGGTGATGGATCCCGATCCCATTTCGATCGCCCCGGCTCCTGAAGAGGACCGACCTGAGGCTCCTGCTCCTGAAGAGTACCGACATGAGGCTCCTGCTCCGGCCTCTGAAGCTATAATTGTCAGGGCCTCTCAGGCTGTCAACGTGGAAGCCACCATCACTCCTCCCGAGGTCGAGCCAATCCACCCGCCGTCTGAGCCTGCCGAGGAAGAGCCAACTGTCCCTACGCGGGCTGATCTGTAAGGGGTAACCCAAACGGGGCCTTGTGTAATTCTGAACAAACTTTATTCTCCTTGTCATAACT
Organism: Zanthoxylum bungeanum; assembly: GCA_019454045.1. Taxonomy (NCBI): domain Eukaryota; kingdom Viridiplantae; phylum Streptophyta; class Magnoliopsida; order Sapindales; family Rutaceae; genus Zanthoxylum; species Zanthoxylum bungeanum. The sequence goes on along the minus strand of SKCR01031722.1, from coordinate 693,499 downwards.
TGTTTCACGATCATATTTATGTGAATATTTTCATATATTTCTATTCCACTTTTCTTTTTTGGTCCTTCATAACTTGCCCCGGTTGCTCTCCCAAGAACGACCCTCGAGGCCCGACTCCGAGTTAGGAGAAACACTTGGCTTACTGGGGGAATGTTGCATCCCCAGTCCGAAAAGACAGACTCGGTGGGACGTAAGCCGACCCCGAGGTGAGAGGAATACTTGGTTTTGGGGGAATGTTACGTCCTCATACCAAAGAGCTGACTCGGTGGGACATAACCCGACCCCGAGCTGATAGAAACACTTGGCTCTGGGGGAATGTTACGTCCCCAGACCAAAAAGCTGACTAGGTGGGCCATAACCCGACCCCGAGCTGATAGAAACATTTGGCTCTGGGGGAATGTTACGTCCCCAGACCAAAAAACTGACTCGGTGGGCCATAGCCCGACCCCGAGCTGATAGAAACCATAATGGCCTCAGCGAAACGAATCTAACCCCGAGCCGAATAACCGAGTGGTCTCGGTGGAACGAATCCTACCCCGAGCCGATTAACCAAATGGCCTCGGCGGAACGAATCCAGGCCCGAGCCAATTAACCAAGTGGCATCAGCGGAACGAATCCAGCCCCGAGCCGATTAACCAAGTGGCCTCGATGGAACGAATCCATCCCCGAGCCGATTAATCCTTGGGACTTATTCAGAAGGGAGGTGAATCAACCTTTGAAGCCCTATCAGGTTTGGCATGGGCGTCCCCTTGCCAGACCAGTGAAAATCAAAAAATAAACTTTGGAAAATAAAATAAAAAAATGGGAGTGACTCGAAATGAAACATTTTGCAAGTGTAAACAACAACACGGATTCCTCAAAATAGCGTCCCATTTGAGGTCTCCATAACACAATTCCGAATATTTCAATTCAGAGTCCCGGCGAACCAGGATTTGGATCAAAGAGCGTTTAGAATGGTAAGAGCACATCCTCTATACTTCAGGTCGCCATGGAGCATGTGTATTGTTTAAGGGCTCCTCCTTACAACGCTGGAGCAAGCATACGCTACGAGGGCACAATCCATCCCCGTGCTATACTTCTCACGGATCCGAACGATCAAAATAGGGATCAAAGAGTGTTCGAAACATTAAGGGCATGTTCCTCCTTATGTTCGATAACACTGGAGTAAGCAGTGGCTAAGAGGGCATGATCCTTCCTCGTGCTATGCTTCTCACAGATCTAAATGATCGAAGAAATATGTAAGGATCAAAGAGTGTCTGAAGCATTAAGGGAATGCTCCTCCTTATGCTCGGTAACACTGAAGCAAGCAAACGTCACGAGGGCATAATCCCTCCTCGTGCTATGCTTCTCACGGATCCGTTGGTCAGACAAAACGTACGGGAACATTTTCCCCGTAGCTGTATTTCCGAAACCGGGCAGGCCGGCCATCTTACGGGGGCACTCACTCCCCGCGATTATCATCTCGAAGTATCCCTTATTAATACAAGTCATTGGGTAGTTCTGCTTCAGCTTCGGGGGTTTGACTCTACTACGAAAGGCTTCGCGTGCTCCATTATGTGCCTCATCCCTTGATGCAGTCTTGATTCTCAAAAATGGAATGAGTTAGGTTGGAGCTCTTCTACCCGGGGTTTTTATGGTAGCACATGTGATTGATATGTCAAAGGTTTGGTGCCTTTCCTGACCCCAAATCATCCATCCGCGTCGAGTATGTCCTCGGAATACTGAATATGACTTTCAAATCTGATTTGGAAAACGCGAGTGAAGATTTTCTTAACTGAAAAAAAAAAATTTATTCATATTTGTGGACCTACTGCCCTTCCTACAACTCTCTGCGGGATATTTTGGGAGAGGGTTTATTTGATCTTATAACCTCTGTCGGGTTGTTTAGAAAAAGAAATAAAGAAAAACCTATTGGAAGTACTTCCTCAACATCTCGGCGTTCCAAGGCTTTTTTAGCCGTGTGTCGTCCAGCTGTTCCAAAGTATAGGCACTCGCCCTTACTACTTCCACAATTCTATAGGGCCATTCCTACTTAGCACCTAGCGAACCTTCCTCCGGCCTTCGAGTGTTCAAGGTGACCCTTCGTAATACCAAGTCTCCTGGAATGAAAACACAGGTTCGAACTTTTTTGTTGTAGAAACGAGTCATTCTTTATTGATAGACTGATGTCTTCATAGTCGACTTCTCCCTCTTTTCTTCGATCAGGTCGAGATGACTTTTGATGAGTTCTTCATTCTGTCCGTCCTTATAATGCTGGACCCGATGGGTAGTCATTCCGATCTCTGCTGGAATAACCGCCTCGCATCCGTATGATAATGAAAACGGAGTTTCCTCTGTGGAATCCTTACAGGTCGTCTGGTATGCCCACAACACCTTCGACCCATAAGCTCTTGCAGGCTCCGAGCCGAGCTTTAAGATTGGATTTGATGGTTTTATCTGTCGCCTCTACCTGGCCGTTAGACTTGGGATGGGCAGGTGAGGCGAATCTTAAGGCGATCTGAAGGTATTCACAAAGCTTCCTGAAACCTTTGCTATCGAACTGTTTTCCGTTATCGGTGATGACAGCCTGAGGAATTCCGAACCTGCAGATAATATTCTTTCTCAAGAACTCCGTAGCTTTCTTCTCTGTGATTGTGGATAGGGGTTCGGCTTCCACCCACTTGGTGAAATAATCTATGGCAACAATGGTGTATTTCGCTTGCCCTCGCCCATTCGGCATCGGTCCGATGATATCCAGCCCCCACTGGGCGAACGACCAAAGGCTGGACAGGGTGGTCAACTGTTCTGCGGGCTGGTGGTGAATATTGGCATTCTTCTGGCATCCCTCACATTTCCGGGCTACCCTCACACCGTTCTGATGCATGGTCGGCCAGTAGAACCATTGCCTTAAAGCTTTAAAGGTAATTGATTGTCCTCCGGCGTGACTCCCACAGATTCCCGCATGAATTTCCCTGAGCACATAGTCAGCCTCCTCTTCTGCTAAGCATCTCAGAAGGGGTACCGTATAGCCCCTTCGATATAGCACACATTCGATCATGGAGAACTTTGTGCTTTTGAATTTCAGTTTTATGGCTTCCTTTTTCTCTTCAGGTGTCTCCCCGGTCTCCAGATATCTCCTGATTGGTTGCATCCGTGAATATTTGTTTTCCATACCCAATACCTCTACCTCGAGCTCTCCAAAGTTTTTTTCTCGGAGGCAGATTAGATGGACTATTCTTGGATTTTTCGACCTGATTGAAGATGCGAGCCGTGCTAAAGAGTCTGCCTCACAGTTGTTTTCCCGGCCGATTTGCTCAAAGCGCACATTCCCCATTTTCCCCACCAACCTTTTTACCTCAGCTAGATAAGCTATCATACTCGGCTCCCTGGCTTGGAATTCTCCCTCCAGCTGCTGAACAAACAGCTGGGAGTCGCTTCTTATAACTACATCGTGGATGCCCATCACCGTGCATAACCTTAAACCGGTTAAAATTGCCTCATACTCCGCCTCATTTTTTGTGGCCTCGAAGGAGAATATCAAAGCGAACAATACTTATTCACCTTTACCATTTTTCAATACGATTCCGGCCCCATTACCTTGTGAGCTGGCGGATCCGTCTACTGACATCTCCCATTTGTCTTCCCCCACGGTCAGAATGTGGGGTTCTTTGAATTCAGCAACAAAGTCTACCAGGGCCTGCCCTTTTACCGCTGCCCTTGGGAGGTAAGAAATGTCGTGTTCACTCAACTCTACCGACCACTTCATTAACCTGCCCGAGACCTCTGGTTTCTGTAAAATCTGCCTCAAAGGATAATCGGTGTAAACCCCAATGGGATGGGCCTGGAAGTAAGGTCGTAACTTCCTGACCGCAGTGATTAATGACAAGGCGACCAGCTCATGTGCTGGATATCTGGTCTCAGCATCTAGTAAAGCTTTGCTAACATAATACACTGGCCTTTGAACCTTATCAGCCTCTTGCACTAATACCGAACTCACTGCATGCTCCGAAACAGCTAAATATAAGTATAAGGTCTCATCTGGGACAGCTTTGCTAGAAGTGGGGGCTGCGTGAGGTATTGTTTTAACTGTAGGAAGGCCTCCTCGCATTCTGGCGTCCAGTTGACTTCCTTTTTTACCTTCTTGACGATTTTGAAGAAGGGGTGGCACTTGTCGGTTGCTCGGGAAATAAATTGATTGAGCGCGGCCACCCTACTGGTCAGGCTTTACACTTCTTTTATCGTCCTGGGAGATTTTAAGTCCAGGACGGCTTGGATTTTCTGCGGATTTACTTCTATGCCTCGAGAGCTTACCATATAGCCCAAAAACTTTCCCGAGGCCACTCCGAAAGCACACTTCTCCGGGTTGAGCTTTAAATTATGCTTTCTCAGCAATTCAAAGGTTTTCTTCAGATCGGCCACGTGACACCCTGGCTCCTTAGACATTGTTATCATATCATCAACATAGACCAGCATCGATGTGCCGATGAGTGGCTTGAAAATCTTGTTCACCAGCCTCTGAAAGGTTTCCCCCGTATTTTTCAATCTGAATGGCATTACTTTATAATAGTAAAGTCCCTGATCGGTAACAAATGTCGTCTTCTCCTCGTCTTCAGGATGCATCTTGACCTGGTTATATCCCGAGAAGGCATCCATGAAGCTTAGCAGTCTCTGGCATGCCGTTGAATCCACCAACTGATCTATGTTTGGTAATGGGAAGTTGTCTTTTGGGCACGCTTTGTTGAGGTCGGTGAAATCCACACACATCCTCCATTTTCCATTGGATTTCTTTACTAATACCACATTTGATACCCACTCCGGGTATTTCACTTCTCTGATGAAACCAGCTTTCAACAGTTTTTCTACCTCGGCATCCATTGCCTTGCACCATTCCTGGTTAAAGGTTCTTCTTTTTTTCTTGACCGGTTTGTGTGATGGGCTTACTGCCAAACTGTGATTGATGAACTTCGGATCAATCCCGGGCATGTCGTCGTGCCCCCATGCAAAGATGTCCGGGTACTCTTTCAGACACTTCAGTAGATCCCGCTTCAGGACCTCGTCTAAGTCTCCCCCTATTTTTACATTCTTTCCAGGTCCGAAAAGTTCCACTAATTCTTCGACTGCCCCTAACCGGGCAGCCTTCATTGGCCGAGGACCCGGATCTGCACTTGCTTCTTCCTCGCCTTCGTTCCCTTGTCTTTTCCGGGTACCTGTTTCAATGCAAAGGGTTTCCCTTGAGAGGGTGGTGAAACAGCTCCGAGCCACCTTCTGGCTTCCGCACACAATTCCAATCCCTTCCCGGGCGGGGAATTTCAATTTTAAGTAATAGCAAGACATTACAGCCTTTGTCTTCATCATGAAATGTCGGCCAACAATGACTTGGTAATTGCTCATGCAATCCACCACCGTGAAATTTATCATAATCGTCCGAGTCCGGGGACGGGTCCCGACCATCATTGCCAATTGTATCCTTCCTATGGGACGACCGTTGAGCCCCCGAAGCCGTATAGGGGAGTCTCATCGTCGGTTAGAGTCGCATACTCCACACCAAGGCTGTCCAAAGCCTCCTTAAAAGATTATATCCACCACACTTCCGGGATCCAATAGGATTCTGTCTACATCAGAACCGTCGATTGTCGCCTTGATTATTAATGCATCATCGTGGGGGAAACTCACCCCTCGAGCATCCTCATCCGTGAACATTATCGGTACTGACCGACCACATTGTATTCCCGAGGCCCGCTCCGTTTCTAACACTTCCGACCCCTGAGTCCGGCTAGAATTTTTCCTTGACCGGTTAGAGTCCCCGGCCAATATTTTTCCCCATGCGATAACATTCACTTGTCGTCCATGTGCTCTCTGCATGGCCGCCATAAGTTCATGGTTAATGTAATTGTTCAAATACCCATTTCGCGCCAGGTCTTCCATTTGCTCCCGTAGGTCTTGGCATCCGTTCGTTGTATGCCCCTGAAGATTATGATGCACGCAATAGGATTTATTATTCCTCCTGTCTGGCGGGAATCTCCTTAGGTCAGGTTCTATCAAAAGACCTCTTCCCTGAATTTCCATGACGATTTGCCCTATTGGTTTATTCAGAGGAATGTATGCCTCTTCCCCGGCCACATGGTTCACCTAGGTTTAGATTCTCTTTTCCTGGTCATCCCGAGGTACCGGCTTGAATTCCCTTCGCCTCGAGGGTGGTTTTTTAAATTCCATGTATGGCCTGCGAGGAGCTTCTGCCCTCGTCGTCCTCTCCCTGATAGTTGTCCCCCTCCGGGTGATTCTCTTATCATCTTCCAACAAAACAAATTTTCGGGCTGTTTCCAGAGCGGTGGCATAATCCGGTGTACCCTGGATCCTCAGGTGAGTCCACAGTTTTCCGATCTTTAAGGCTCCCTTCAAACTCTCCAAGGCCTCGAGCGACTCATATCCTCCGACCTCGAGCACCATGCTATGGTACCGCTCAATGAAAGCCTTTAGGGGTTCGTCGTCCCCCTGTTTCATGAGCCTTAATTCCCCAATTGTCTTCTTTGGGACGCAGGCCCCCTTGAAGTGCCGAACAAATGACTTTCTGAGTTGCGCGAAGCTTCCGATGCTCCCTGGGGCTAGACTTCTGAACCATAGAATGGCAGACCCCCCCAAGGTTAGGGGGAATACTTTGCAAACGGCATACCCTACTACTCCTTGGACCTCCATCAACAGGACAAAACTCTCAATATGAGATTTTGGATCAGTGTGGCCTTTGTAGGGCGTCATGGACGGCATGTTGAATCGTCTTGAGAATTTTACCGACCTTATTTCTTCTGTGAAGTGAGATTCAACCTCGCCATCTCGAGCATCTCCCGTGTCCGTTTTGAGTTTCGCTCCCCACTTGGCCATTTCTTTTCTTAACCAAGATTTTATACTGCTATTTGTGTTACCGTGCCGCCTCATGCGGCCTTCTTTGCGTCTGTCACCTCAGGTGTTGCGTTCCTCATGGCTTGAGATTTCCCGTTCAGTTTCAACATCCTTCATATCTCTCCTTCTGGTGTCGCGGGGCCATCATAGGAAGAATCTGGCGGCTGTCTCCCCTCTTCTTCTTCCCACGTATCCTCCATTTGTAAATCTTTTTCTACCACTACGGACCTCATCCTGTAGGGACCCTTCCTCATCGGTTCATCATTATCACTCACATCTGCGACCCTTTTTCCTTTCGCTATTTCGCCTCTCCTCCGACTGGCTCCGGCTTCACGCTTCTCATTATTCGTTTCTTCCATCCTCTCCAGTTTGTTCATCATGGACTTCAACAGGTTTTGATTTTCCTCCCTTTCTTTCCTAATATTTTCCTCTATTTTCTCCATCCATTCTGTTGTTGAACTCCCCGACGACTGGCAATTTCCACCTTCTGCCATTGTCTTAATACGCGAGCTGATTTTTGTTGGATTTCCCCACAAACGGCGCCAACTGTTGACGGTGGATTTCGGTCTCTGGGGCAATAAGGGTTTTTTACTCCCGAGACAATCCTTCTCCAACTGTGAATTTGTTTTGTTTATGGGAAACCAAAAGCAAATTTGGCAAAAGATAGATAAATACACCAATCAACAAAGATATTTAACGTGGTTCGGCGGATCAGATCCAACCTACATCCACGGGCACAGAACGGACGATGTTTTATTACTGAAATATGTTTTTTCTGGTATGTCTTGTGTTTACAAGCCTGATGATAATGATCTTGATCCCCATTACTTACACTTTCCTCTTCTATTTATAATAGTGAAGAAATCAGATTCCTTTTCCCATAAGAATTCCTAGTCGAAACTACATTCACTTCCCATATCTTATTAGGACACTGACTCATTCACTTCCCATATCCTATTAGGACACTGACTCATTCACTTCCCAAGAAAATAGGATAACTTATCTTTTTATCCGTAAGAATAAGATGTCTTATCTTCTGGAGCATATCCCGCCATATTCTCGGTCTTCATGAGGTCTGTCATGATGGTCTTTTGAACTGGGAATGCTGCTGTCGATCTGATAATGCCCGGTCATCTGATCTTATGTGGTCGGATTACAGATCATAAGTGTCCGGCCCCTAACTCATGTGGTCGGGTCGGTTATTAATGATCTCGATCAATAAGGGAGTTTACCATTTTTACCCATTCCATATTGCTTAAACATCATAGGATCTGAAAATACCACCAACAGAAAAATGGATTGATTTCAAAATTTTTGTGATAAATGATACTTATGTCATTTAGTAAAAATGATAATTTCCCTTTTATATTTTCAAATTCATAAAATTAATATGCTTATTAAAAGAATTTGATTAGGAGAAATTACTTAACTTTTTTTATTTATATCAACAATCATATTTCTATTGTAAATAATATAATCTCTCACTTTATTTTCCAATTTTAGTTTATCCAATATTAATTTAGGGATAAAAATCTTAAAATAATCTGTCCCTATAAATAGAAAACAATTCTTGTAAATTTTATTCAATTGAGAATTAATAAGAAAAGCCTGCAGCTTTTCAAGATATCTTCTCTTATTCTATTTATCTCTTATTTTACAACACGTTATTAGCACGATATGTGAATTCAAAAGAATCATTTGCGAATACAATTGTGAAAACCAAATAAAATATGAAGCTTTGATTTGGTGTCGAGTCATCATTGAGTGGTTCAGGCGATTTGTTTTTGTCATCATGATGCAATATATTATGCATTAGCTTTTTATTAAACCATGTCTTTGCATATTTTACAGCTTTAGATTTTTATTTAGAACCCGAAGTTCTAAACTCATTAATTAACTATTAGATTATAACTTGTAATTCTATATTTACAAAACAATTATAAAACCCGAAATTCTATAATTACACTATAATTAAATAACATGAAGTTATAACCTCAATCAATTAGACTTTATATTAAAACCTGTAGTTTTAAATCTACCATATAACCTAAAGTTATGAATCTATAATATCATATTTATGAACTCGAAGTTCTAAATATATGCATTATATTATTTTTCACATCGTAATTAATTTTGTATAATATATTTATCATTACGATACTTATATTTCTTTTTATATTTCTAAGGAACCTTGAAAATGTCAAGTCTCATAAACTAACAAATTCTCGCACTTGAAGATTCCGAAAGAAACTATATCTCATGGGTTTTGGATGTCAAAATGCACATACGAGCTATGGGCCTGGAAGGCACCATAAGTCAAGAAAATCATATGTCCCTGCAGGATAAGTCAAATATTATGATTTTCCTTCGCCATCATCTGCATGAGAGCCTGAAAGCTCAATACATGACAGTTGAAGATCCATTGATCTTATGGAATAACTTGAAAGAGATATATGACCATCAAAAAGATATCTTCCTCATTATAGCGAAATATGAGTGGATAAATATGAGATTGCAGGACTTCCAAAAGATTTCTGACTACAACTCTGAGCTAGTTTGCATTACCTTTTAGCTGAAATTGTATGATGAAAATATCACTAAATAAGACATACTTGAAATAACACTCACTACCTTTCATGCATCAAATATGATTCTGCAACAACAATATCGGGAGCGTCGCTTCAGAAAATACTCAGACTTGATATCTTGTATTCTAATTGCTGAACAAAACATTGAGATACTGATGAAAAATCACGAGTCACAACCAACTAGTTCTAAGTCATTCCCAAAAACGAACACAAATACACATACATATAATGGACGTGGTCGGGGAGGTAGATGACACACTCATAAAGTGATTCTTTACTCCCAAGTATTAGAGTGTCGAATTAATAAAATAACTCAGTAAGTCCGGGGTCGATCCACGTGGAATAGATTAATTAAAATAAAATAATAATTTGAGTGAAAATAAAAGAATGAATTATTTGAAATGATTGACGATTTTTAAGTTGGACTGTAATAATAAAATAAAATATTTGGGGTTAGGGAATCCATTTTTAATATTTCAAATCCAGAAATCTCATTTTTATAATATATAGATTGTCATTATTCCCCAGTTAATTTATTTCGAGAATTAATTATGTCAAAATATATAAAACCAGTCATAAAGACAATGATAATAGTTGTCTATAACAAGTCCAGTTAGGTACTTAATTATGTCAAATAAATAAAACCAGCCATATATATTGTAATAAAGTTTGTCAATAATTAATCAATAGATAATTAAATATTAGTCTTTAGATTACAATTCATATATTATAATATAAATGAGATTAATCTATTTTCTCATATTAAAAGCTTCACCATTTATCCAAGCAGAATGAAATTAACTACTTATGATTTGAATAAAAACACACATAATTTTATTACTAAAAGAAAAAGAAATTACAAGAAAGCTTAAAAAAATAAAACACACAAGAGCTGAAACACTTCACAAAATTTAAGAGAGAAACGTATGAAAGAAGCTGAGGAAAAACTGAGGTATTGAGCTGTAACGACCAGAAATTTCACTGGGAACAATCGGTAAATCCTTCGAGAAGCCGATATTAGATGCTACGATGTTCCACTCCGAACAGTTCATGGTATTTGGGCCGTAACTTTCTCATATGAACTCTGATTTTTATGAATTTTATATCTTTGGAAATCTAAGATCGAGACCTACAAATTTCACGTTGAACATTTTTCCAAATTCGAACCATAATTGGCCTAAAATTATAGATCAAAAATTCAGATGGATAGTAACTCGGGACCCATCAGAGAATTCCACACTTTTCTCAAAATTTATAATTTTCTTTCAACCAAAATATTGCCTATTAGTCAATTGGCCCCTACTATATAAAAGGGGAACTATTCATTAATCTTCAACATTTGAAGAAGGAAAGAAAAACGCGAAGAAGGAAGAAGAAAAAAGGAAGAAGGATAAAGAAGAAGAAATAGGAAAAAGGAAGAAGAAGCAAGTGTTAGTCACTCATTCATCAAATAAAAAAGAAGAAAAACTACCATGGAGGCTTGAGGAATGAGGGAAATTAAGGGAAATAAGGTAAGGAAACTTTAACCCAAATTTTAGATGTTGATGTCTTGATGATTTGTTGGTTGATGGATATTGTTGAGTTATAGTTATTGATGTTTACATGGTTTTAGTGACAAGAAAATGATGATGGTGGGAAACCCCCAATTTTTTAAGTTTTGGGCATCAGATTAAATAAAGATTATAGATTGGATATGAGTTGATATTGAGAATGATATTGTTAATATTTTAGAGATTTGTTGAGGTTATTTTGCTTGTGTGGAGCTATAGATAGAGTGTTGAGAAATTGAGTATGAAAGCATGAAGTTAAGACCAGAATTTGGTCTTGCATCGCAACCCAGAACGCTCCACGTCGCGACTTGAACTGGGAATTTTCCCAGAAACGCTTCTGTTTGAGGCGCGTCGCAATGCGTACTTGGAATGTTTGGGTATGTTTCTGGAATGATTCACGTCGCGACGCGTGGTCAAAAATTTCCCCAAATCAGTTTCAAACCATCTCAGTTAGTCCGAACACGTTGGAGGCCACCCTAAGACTCTCGTATCAACTCATGTGTACATATTACATCATGATATGAGTAGGATACCCTCAGAGTGATATCGCTTACTTGAATAAGCAAATTTTAGCCTGAATCTGTAGTACGTTTCTTAATCCATTTCTAATATAGTCTATCAAATGTAGATCATCGCAGGAACCAGAGTTTTCTCAGCAAGCGAGTAATGTCAGCCAGATTTCAACCAGTGAGTGGACACTAACCTTTTCAATTAACTTTTATTTTGTTATTTTCATATCAGACTTATTTTTACGCTTTAGGGCGTTAGAATATTTTTATTACAGTCATTTCATAAAAAAATATGATTTAAGTTATATTTGAGAAAGAAACGTTTTCAGAACATGATTTATGTTTTTCGAGGCATAGAGAAAAACTCACCTCAGTATGTAACTGGATACAGACATGGAATTGACGGATAACATGTGCACATGTAGAGGACTGAGGGGACAGCGATACATAACGCCCTCAGATCCTAGTTCAGGACTATGGATGATAGATGCCCCTAGATCCTAGTTTCAGAGCTTGGAAAGTAGCATAGATCTGCACCCCCAGTTATAGTTCAGTGGCTTGGGGGATGGCGATACGTAACCACAAGTTTTAGGGACAATAGTGGCATGCTTTGGGGGACGGCGATACGTAACGACCCAAAGTCATGGAATTGCACTTCTGGCTCTAGTTAGGCGTATAGGGGACGGCGATATATAATGCCCCCATACGTCAGGTTTTCAGAGACAGACACAGATTTCAGAAAGGTTTTTGGAAAAGAAAGTTTTTAGAAAACAGCAGTTTTATAAGAAACTTTCAGAAAAGATAAGTTTTACAGAAATAGTTCATAAGAGATTTTCAGAAAGAAGCCCAGAGTTTTCAGACAGAAAAAAAGAATTTTCGTATATAAATTATTTCTTGAACTTTGGTTTTAGAACCAAATATTTTATAACAGTATTTCAGTTTTCGTCCACTCACTTAGATCGCACATCATAAACTCATTTTGTCGCCAATCTAAACATGATGAATGATTTTTAAGTCCGATTTGAATATAATTGTCACGTTGTTTTTGGGTTTTTAGGTCTTAGAATTCAGATATCATTTCCTGTTGAGCATCCGAAGTAATATTTTACATACACAATAAATAAAAATCACAATAAAAATAATTATTATTTGACAAATGTGATAAATTAATAGGTTATATAAAATATAAGTGTAAAATGATTAGTTTCTCTTTTATTAAGTGTACACTTTTTAATGTTCATCACATCCACAATCAGCTTATTAATAGTCCATAGTAATTTAAGCGAAAACATTAAAAAGACAAATTCATATCCAAGTTAGTAATTGTTTTATTTCTTTCTAAATAATCAAATAAGTAAATTCTCATGTACTTTTTACCCTTATCTCATACACACATAAAATAAAGTATCAATCAATTCATTGTGCCGACAATATTCACAAGTCTTGTTCAAAAGAGAGTAATATTTTTGTCATAAAATTATATTAGAGTTAACATTTTTTTGGCAATGAGAGTTTATTTATAAATATAAAAATAGTTTTTTTTTTTACAAAAAATAATAATACATCTTCAATCTTTGTAACGAGCTCTGGACTAGTGACTCATAAACCAGTTGGTTTTAGGACACTGAGTGTTAAGACATCCATACAGACTCAATTGCTCTGATCTAAGAGATTAAAAAGAAAAAGTGTCTGATTTCTTAAGCTTTCTCTTTAACCCATGAAACGAGCTTTGGGCCAGTGACTCTCAGACTAATTGGCCTTAAGGAATAAGTGTTAAAACTAGGGGTGATCACGGTTTCGGGTCAAACCGCAACCCGACACAAACCGCACCGCGTGGTTTGAAAAAAAATTAAAAATGATTTCGGTTCAACCGGAACCGAACCATCAATTTCGGGTCGGTATCCGGTTATGACCCAACCGCGACCCAAACCGCCCAAAATCGTAAATTTTGACTCGAACCGCCTAAACCGCCGAGCCGCGTTCAAATTAGATATTATTTTATATTTTTCTTCTTCTTTAACCATGAAATTTAAGATATTTAATGATCATATGACAATATGCAATGTATAAATGAAAAATATGTATTTTTCTCTTCAATTAATATGTGAAAACACACAAAATTTCCTTATAAAAAATTATAATACAAATCACCAAACCGAACCGCCCAAATCGCTAAACCGCCAACCCGAACCGGTGCGGTTTTCCTTATTAAATTTGCGGTTTCGGTTTCTAATTTCCCAAACCACCAACCTGCGCGGTTTGAAGTGAAAAACGAAAAAACCGACCCGAACCGCACCGCGAACACCCCTAGTTAAAACACTCATACGGACTTAATTGTTCGAGTTAGAGAGACTACGAAAACGAACTTATTCAAATATTTTTTTTTTACAAACTCAAGTTCTATCGTTTTACGCGAACAATCACTACTTACTGAGACAAAATGTCTGGTTACTAAGTAAAAGTTTGATTATTATTATTATCATTTTTTTAAATTAACTCAAGCTATACCGTTTTACGTGAATAATCATTGCTTGCTGCTGCAAGATGTCCGGTTACTAAGAAAAAACTTGGTTAGTTTTTTTTTTTAATAAAAAATATAAATTCAACTGCCTTTAGGTGTTATCTCCAATAAACAAGAGAACTTAATATTATAAAATTTTCACTTACAACCCACGATCATATATTACCGTGTATGTTGATAATTGACCGGCGTAAAAACACACGTATAACGCAAGCGCACGTATCGTTCAAGTAGTATAAAAATATCGATCCCACGAGGACTTAATATCTAAACTATTAATTTTATGAGGTCAAATGATTACTAATATCTAACAAGTTGATTGATTGATTTGAAATGGTGACGATTCTAAATTTTAAAGCAAGTAAACAAATTTGTCGAAAATAGGTTTTAAGAAAATTCAATATTAAAAACTATCTAGGGTTGTGATTTCTTCCAATATCATTTTAAAGATGAAGTGGTTATCTTATAGTTGGGTAACATATTGATTTATTAACCTGGAACACTAAATTATGTGTAAGCCTCTGTCGATGGTCAGACACAAATACCCAGTTCAACCCAATTGAATCATATGTCTATGTCAACCAAATTATCTGGATTCATTAAGTTTAAGTTCCCATTATGGCTACCCCCGCCCGACAGGTATATTCTTATCCTGTAAGGAAATCTATTAAAGGGTTATCTATCATCAAGGAAGATCGTGGGCTATTGAGTCTAAGGCTGAAACCTAAAATACCTATGTCTAGTTCATTTTAGATTTACCAGATCAATTTTATTAATGGCCAGTTAATGAAAAAGCATTAAGTTTAAGACTCAATAAATAAATCTTTATATTACCCAAGCTATAATCTAACCCCTTATAAACCGATGATATTGGATTTCATCACAACCCCAGATAACTGGCTTAGTTATGACACATATTTACGGGTAGTAAAAAAAACTTAAATAAAATAAAAGACATAAAGTAAAATACTGAAAATTAAATACTGAAAGTAAATGCTGAAAAGTAAATGCTGAAATTAAATACTGAAAATTAAAAGCTGAAAGTAAAATACTGAAAGTAAATTGCTGAAAGTAAATTGCTGAAAAGTAAATTGCTGAAAGTAAATTACTGAAAAGTAAAAACTGAAAATTAAAGAAAGAAAAGTATTGTGCGTAAAAGTAAATTGCGGAAAGTAAAAACTGAAAAGTAAAGAAAAGAAAGTGCGAAAACGAAAATTAATTACTGAAAGCTGTAAATAAACAAACAAGATACAATCTTCTTAGTATTCTTAAGGAATTCCTTAGAAGAAAGTATGAATTTTACAAATGAAATGGCTTGGTATTTATAGGCAAAATTTTGCCTCCATCAAATCATCCACCAAATCAATTATTAATTGCTCCACTAATTGCTCCATTAATTACTCCACCAAATCCATTATTAATTGCTCCACTAATCTCTTATCATGTTTGGTGATGATTTGATAATTTTTATTATTTATTTATTAATTTATTTTTTGCTTTGAAAATGATTGAAAGTGACTTTAATAATTACACAATACACACTTCTGGATTGTTCATCAATTTCGAGCATGAAATCTTCAGAATTCGAACTTATTTTGTCTTTCAAAGTTGTAGATCTTTGAGTCTTCTTTAATCTGGAACTTGAATCAGCTCAATCCAATATCTGAGTAAAAAGGTATGCCCAAAATACGACAGATGCGCAAAACTGGAATTTCCAAAACTGCACTTCGTCAAAACGCCCTTTCAAATTTCCAATCTCCAAAATTAAAATATCAAGTCCAATAATTGCCCTTATTTGACCCATATTTCATCCTAAATGATTTCATTGAGACCCGATATTATTTTATCTGCAAAATAAACTAAAACACATCAAAACGTTCATCAAACCCGAGAAACTAAACAAAATATTAAGTTAAAGGGGCGGTAAATATTGATATATTTTCCGCTCATCAATAATACATGTCAAATGAGCATATAAATATCAAATTTAATCAATATTATGGAGAATTCACAAATTTAAATGATTTAAAAAGAAATGAACAAAAATAACTTGTTACAAAACATTAAGATGCGTCTCATGAGCGAAAATTCCTTACACTGCCATCTCTGAACAACAATTCCACTTGGTTATCAAAAATTTATTGTTGGTTTGTGTGTAACTTTTTTTTTGAATAAAAACACAAAAGAAAATCAACACAAAATATTTTTTTTTAAAGGCATCATTTTTTTAAAATGGATCACAACTTTTGACAATTTTCATAAGTTTTTCAGAAAGCATGTGTATCTTTAAAAATGGTGGGCCAATAAAATCCATACTGCATATTTTTGCATCGGTTTTCTTAGATAAGAAGTAACCTCCACATGCTTCTGAATGACAAAACTGAATAACACCACTTATCTCATTGTTCGGCATGCATCGTCGGAAAATTTGATCAGAGCAATACTCGAACAGATATGAATCGTCCCAATAGAATCTTTTGACTTCGGTCAAAAACTTTCTTCTTGTCTTGATAACTCTAATCTGCATGTAATTTTTATGTTGCAAGAAAATTGACAATATTAGCATATCAATGCATTGTATTTACATAAAATAAAAAACCATCATGAAAAAAGTCATTGATAGGAGATGTGTTAATTGATGATTCATTTATGAGTCTCGATAAATTATTTGCAACCACATTTTCTATTCTTTTCTTGTCATTGATTGTGAGATTGAATTCTTGAAGCAACAAAATCCATCGTAGTAATATTGGCTTTGCATCCTGTTTAGACATCAAATATATAACAGCAACATGGTCAGAATAAACAACGGTTGAGGAACCAATTAAATATGATCAAAATTTATCTAATATAATATTACAATAATTAGTTCTTTTTCTGTGTTAGTGTAATTCAATTGTGCACTGTTTAAAGTTATACTTGCTTAATAAATTACATACGGCTTACCTTCATTTCTCTGTCCTAATACTGCGCCAATTATGTAATCACTTACATCATATATTAGCTCAAAAGTCAAAGACCAATCAGAGGATTGCATGATAGGAACAGTAGTTAAAAGACTGATAATTTTTTCAAATGATTTTTGAAACTTGTATATAGCATTGGTATGCGTTGACTTAGTAAATTATCCTGATGATATCTTTTGAGGGGGAGTGATTACACCCAAAAAGTACTTGTGATTATCGCAGTATAGTTGGGGTGTCGATTCTTCAGAGAGATGGTTACAAAGAACTGATTTACTTAAACAAAACGCTAACAATAACTTAGTTAAATAGAAAGATTGGATTGATAATATAAAATAAAAACTATGGAAAATATGCAAGAAATATCAATAGAGAGAGGCAGCAACGCATCATGAATTCCTCTTGTATCAAATCCTTATATTCAGTTATTGATTCTGTTTTATTACTCAATTGAAGGTTCCACATCCCAAACCAACAACCGGAAGATATTCAATTCTACACATATTAAATTCTAAGGCAATTGATGAATTATTTTCTCTATGTTAACAACACACAAAGTTATCGTTACGAGCTATCTAACGTCGATAATATATCCTCAGACAATACTGCAGCAGAAGACCAACGCATAAAACAACTTTACCAGTCACAACTGGGTTTGCAAATCACACATAGAAGAATCATGACTAGATCTATATGGGAGTTGATAAAACACAGTTTCTGGATTCAGAAATAGTAAAATAATAAAGAATAACAATCATCAATTATATTAAATGTTAAAAATGTACTTTAGGAATCAACAACATAAATATAAGAAATCAAATACAAGAGTTCATCATTAGCTTTGCCTAGGAGATTAGTTCTCCATGGAATAAAGAGATATAACCTGGATAGATCGGAGAGACATCATGATTTCCTTGAAGTTCTTCGTTCTCCTCTCTTGATTTTGTGTTCGTGGCTCTTTGTTGTGTATTTCTCTCTTGTTTCTCTCTATTTTTCTCTATTTTTCTCTTTTTTTTTTCTCTTCTATTCTCCTCCTCTAGGGTTTTGGACGAAGTTGGGTTTATATAGGGAAGCTCTGGAGTCCATATATGCGTAAAAGACAACCAAAATATGGTTATGGGACTGTTCCGGGGCACCGCGGTTCTGACAAGTGGCGTCGCGGTGCCAAACCTGCTGGATTTTATATGCACTGTGAAATTAGGGGCGCATCGCAACGCGTGACATATGTTCTGGTTTTGTGTTGTCTTCGTTTCAGCTCTTCCTGCATGCTTCCGATGCATCCGCTAGGTCCCGAAACACGCGTAATTGATCCAAACTTCATATTTCATTGATCCTAATAACAAAGCACAAAATAAACTATAGTTAAGATTAAATACATGATAATTAAGTTGAGTTAGTGATGTTCAAAGTATACTTTCATGCACTTATCACAACCCTCAACTAGCTTATTGTTAGTCCCTAGCAATTCAAGCGTAAAATAAAATAAGAACTAAATAAATAAAATTATCTAAGCCACTTTCGTAGGGATCACGATTGCATTTAGCGTATGCAACAAGCCTTTAAATCCCTAGGCGATCCTAGTGGACGAGTTATAATCTCGTGAGGGCTTACAGCGACGACACCCACAAACGTCATTCAAAACATGCAATCATGCAAAAATAACAAAATGAAATAGTCCCAATAGCTACACATATTATTGTCCTCAAAGAATGTCTAGTAATGAAATTAGAGAACCTTCAAAGTACTCAATGCAACTTAAATCCAAGTCATTGAATAAATCATCTAAGCTAGACTCACAGTATGTGTGTGTGTGTGTGTAAAGGTTCATTCACAGCTTAATTCCTAGGTGAGCCAACTCAATGATTTCGTTTAAAAATTGGGATCTGATGGGTAAAACCAATATAGATATCTCGAATGTACTCTGTAATTATCTAAGCAAACGGTCATTCATCGACATGCAATTTCTTCAACTAGTCACTTTGCCAACTACCTAGGTTTTCAATGCTAAAAACCTATAATTAAGTGCTTAGGAGTCTAACCAAGATCAGTTACTCAATGCATCATATAAAAGTACATTAAAGAACTTATGATTTCTAAAATTTCATCCTAAAGTAAACAATATCATCATTGGACTATGCTTAACTATTGAGGACTAAAAACAAACAAATAAATTATATATATATATATATATATATATATATATTATATATATATATATATATATATATAACAGGTATTATCATGCACATTCATACACCCCCACACTTAAAACTTGCATTGTCCTCAATGTAAGATAAATATAAAAAGAATGATTAAGGAACAACACTAGTGGTGTTCACGGGTCGGGTCACATCGGGTCGGATCAAAAAACTGCGGGTCGGGTCAACATAATATGCAGTAAATATAATATATATATATTTTTTGATACAAATTTTCATAAGGTAGTCAGTAGCTGAATTGGCAAAGTGTTTGAATTAATATCCTGATAATTAAGAGTTCGAATCCCACCATAAACATTTTGTTTAAAGATTAAAATTTTCAAAAATTATGAGGCTGGGATTCGAACCAGCGACCAACTGAAGAATAAGTAAGGACATTGCCATTTCAGCTATGATTGATTCTTGTCAAATTCGTATCATTAAAAATATATATATTATAATTTTAATATTATTAACTTCGAGTCGGGTCGGGTCAGACCCGATTTTTCTGTCCGAAACTCGTGACCCGATCCGATATTTCGGGTCGGGTCCGGGTTGACCCGAAAATGGATTTTAAAATTGATAAACCCGATCGGATCGGGTCGGGTCATTGTAGGTCGGGTCGGGTCGCGGGTCGACCCGACCCTATGAACACTCATAAACAACACTACCAAACGCATAGTTGATCAAGTTCTTGCTCGTAAGATTTGGGTTGTGTGACTGTGTAAGTTGCACTGAACACCTGCATAAATACTTATGAAAACAATAAACATGCAATTAGCACACAATAAAATAAAACTACAGTAAATAAAATAAAATAAAATAAATACATATGCAAGGGTTGCCTCCCCGCTAGCGCTAAGTTTAACGTCTTCAGCCAGACGTAACCACTTAATGTTGTCATTGTGGCTTCCATGTAGCGAACTGATGAAGGCATGAGAAAGAATTTGTGGCTGGTTGCAGCATTTCATCCAGTGATCCCCCAGGTTCAGGTGGTTGAAATTTGAGGCTGCACATATGACCAAATTGGCTCAACTTCTTTTTTAACTTCCCATGTATCATCTTCAATTGAGCATTAACTCTCATTTTCCTCCTTTTACGGTTCTTTGGGGTCAATTTCATTTCAGGAGGGTTTAATTCATGTTGTAAAGAAGCTATTCATGGCAGGACTGTTTCTAGCATGTATGTATATTGGAACTCATCATCATCTTGTGGTTGTTTTCCAACATGAAAGATATTTACTTCTAGTGTCATGTTCCCAAATGATAACTTCATGAGACCATTCCTGCAATTAATAATGGCATTAGCTGTAGCAAGAAAATGTCTACCGAAGATAAGTGGAATCTTTGACTCAGTGTTAACCACATACTGCGTGTCTAAAATTAAGAAGTCAACGGGGTAGTAGAATTTATCAATTTGAACTAAAACATCTTCAACTACTCCCCGCGGTGATCTAATAGATCAGTCAACTAATTGTAAAACCACTGATGTAGGTTTAATCTCTCCAAGTCCTAACTGCTTATAGAGAGAGTATGACATGAGATTAACACTAGCACTTAAATCTAATAAAGCCTGAGCAAACTCCGATGTGCCAATGTGGCAGGTAATGGTGGGACAGCCCAGGTCTTTATACTTTGGTTGAGTCCTCTGTTCAATTACTGCACTAGCCTGCTCTGTTAGGAATGCAATCTTCTTCATATTATGCTTTCTCTTTATGGTGCACAGATCCTTCAAAACTTTCGCATATGTAGGAACTTGTTTTATCACATGTAACAGCGGAATGTTGATTTTTACTTGCTTTAGATATTCTAGGATCTCACCATTTGGATCTGCAGCTCTCACTGTGGGCCTAAGTGATTGAGGAAAAGGTACTCTAACTGGGAAATGCGTTTATTGATCTGCCTGATGGGTATTTTCATTACTATCCTTACTGGCTCCTGCAGTGTTGGAAATGTTCTGCAAGCCTGCCTCCTTATCACTCCTAATGATTATGGCATTGACACATCTTACATTGGATACCTCATGATCAGTTTGTGCCATATGTTGCCCTTGTGGATTTGGTTGAGCCTGAGATGAGAGTTTTCTTTGTTCTTGTACACTCAGGGAATTCATCAACTTAGAGATTGACTCTTAATCTCCTTATTTTCTTCAACTACCTGAGCTATCAGTGACTCAAACCTTTGATTGGTTTTACTATGGGCCTCTACAAATGCTTGCACAGTATCATCTAAGGAATTCCTAAGAACGACAGATTTGTGATACTATGGAGCACTGTAACCCTCTAGTTTGTGGTGGCTGGGTGAACTGTTGAGACTCTTGTTTCCAACTAAGATTGGGTTGGTTTCGCCAACCAGGGTTATAGTTATTTGAATACGGTGTGTAAAGCTTCTTGTGCATCCCTAAGGTATTGCATTGTTCCTAATATGTTCCCTTCATCTCACCGTATACATGACACTCTTGGGCTAGGTGGTCAGTTCCCTTACACAAAGCATATCCCTTGAGGTTCTAACTAGGCTACTGCATGCATAGTACTGCTATCTCTGGTTTTTAAGGCTCCTAACTCTCTGGTCAATAGTTCAACTTGTGCCTTAAGACTATCTTCTTCTCTAAAGTGGTATATGCATCTGCTAGAAGAAGTGAGGTGTGTCCTATCAGTGTTATCCATGGCATTAGGTTCAGTCCATGTGTGAGATTTCTCAGCTAGGTCATTTAAGTACCCTAATGCCTCATCAGGGTCCTTTCGGATGAACTTACTATTACACATAATCTGTTGGGGTTGGTGCTCAGAGCGCCAATCCGGGCCGTATTTATGTCCGATTCATGAATACGAACATCCCCTTATTCCATAATATTACTTATTTATGGTTGCACCTCTTGTTCTTATATACGTATTCGATCTGATTACGATTAGATTGAAACTAAATGTGGTTTAGTGATATGTATATATTAGACAAAGGCCCGATAATATATAATGCAGTACACAGTTACAAAGTTAGTTTGTAATTGACATTGGGAAGTGTCACTGCTTTATGTATATTATCAAACATAGTTCCTGGTCAAGATTTGCTAACACGGGTCGGTTAGTCAAATCCGTTGAGACCAGTACATGTCGTATATCGAGACTTGGTCCGATGGTTTATCCCAATGAACCATGAGTCTATGGAGACTCGTATAGACGTGTAGGTGTTTATAATGGATAAACACTGAACGGCTCACCGAAGATTCTTAATGGATGGTACGCCAACGTCAATAAGAATCTTCTCGGGTTGAGTAGCATAGTGGTCCTTCGACTTGAGACACCACTGTGGATGTATGAGACATCCTCCACACTTAGATGGCAGTCACGTCACCGATCTATTTAGATCAGACCTCCGCCTGTTCGTTGGGTGTGGATCGATCCTCAGGATATCCTGTGTGTGTCAAGATAGGATCCGTCAGTTCTGTGTACAGAGCATAGGTAGTCCATATATTATTAGCAGTCTGTTAAATCTGTGGCCACAGTATACATCGGAAGTAAGTTCCGAGTGTTATTTAGAGATTGCTAATAGATACGTCGACGAGATAATACCTATAGAGATTTGACGTTTACATCTATATCTCTGGGATTATCCGGATACCTGTGACGGAGGGATTATACGTATGCAATGACCTCGACCTGTATGATTCAGCTAGTTTATCCGTGATCGTCATAATCTACGGGTGGATAGATTATGGACATGAAATTGGATTTCGTGACGGATATATCTGAATCTAGAGAGTCTCAATAATGAAACATACTCGTAGAGCACTAGAGCAACATTTTAATAAATAATATTGATTATTTATAAAAGTCGTTTAAAGGTTAAACGCAAAGTACATGCTTAAGGACCTAATAGTCATTTCCTTAATTATTGTGTATTTATATTTAATACTTGATTAATTTAAATACACATTAATTAATAGTCAAAATGAGTTATTTGACTAATATACTAAATGTATATATGTATTTAATATTTAATGTAAATATAATACATATTTAATATATTTGTATTTAATTAATTAATTAATTATTTAATTGTTAAATGATTAAATTAATTGAAATATAAATATTTTATGATTTAGATATATTATTTTTAATCTTAGTTGCAATTGTTGACTTTAATAAATATTTATAAACTAGTTTTAGATATTTATTTTACAAATTAACTTGAAATTGAAATGAAATTAATTTTCTTACTTTTCCTTTAAGCCAATTTCGGCCAAGGCAAATTGTTTGAAGTATAAATTGATTTTCATTTCACAAATTTCAAAACCTAAGTCATTTTGCAAAGAAAACTCTCATTGAAGAAATTGAAGGAAAGCTTGAGAAAGAAAGAAAAAAATCAAAGAAAGCTTGATTTTTAGTAAGTTTTTCCAACTTGCTATTAGAAAGGAAATTGTTCCTTAGGATCTAGGCTTTATCATATGATGTTCTCAGGTTATTTCTTTCTTTATTTCTTGTGGTTTTTGTTGATGGAAGTTTTGGTAAAGTGTGAAGCATGTGCAATGAAGGAAGGTTGTGGCTATTGTAGTTATAAGCTTTCTTTTAAGGTTTTTGGAAACCATGTTGCTAATCTAGAGTTGTTGAACCACCTTAAATGACCTAGATCTGATCTTGAGTTGTTTCATTGTGTTGAGACTTGTATTGGATGGAAGAATGATGATTGAAACAATTGATTTAACCGATATGGTCTAATTTGTCCAATTTGATGAAATTGAAAAATTAGGGTTCATGACCAATTCCAAATTTGGGGATTTTCGGATATGTTCTGTATTTGGATGTGTATATGATGCATATAAAGTTTCATGTTGATTGGATTACATCTTGATGTGTTTTGAAGCATGAAATGACAAAGTACACAAATGGCCATCAAATGGAGGCATTCGGCCATTGGACTCAAATTGGGGATTTATGTTGCTTATGGTATTTTGCTGTTTTGAACATGCTAAGTTCATCTTATAAATGATTTAGAATCATTCAAAATTGATTAGATCAATTTCGGACTAAAATGGACAAAATTCCTTAAGAAGGGTAATTTCGTAAATTCACTTAAATATGATTTATTTGAATTTTATTTCATAATTTAATTATTGGAAAATTAAATAAATATGTTTATTTAATTAATCCGAGAAAAAGTTTTGAAATCTGAAAATATGATTTTCACCGTTTTCCGCTGCGTTACCGGATTTACCCCTAAAAACCCCTACAAAATGGTATCAGAGCGAGTCTGATTCTAGGCCTCCATAAATGATTAGCTTGTTTTATTCAATGTTTAATCATGTTTTCTTGACTTTATACATGCTTGGTATAATCTAATTTGATTAGATTTAGGGTGTATGACACTTAATGTAATATCCCCACTTAATAAGGTTTTAAAGTAACTAGTATTTGGAATACTTGTTTCTTGGTCCGTCTTGTCAATACGGTTTATAAATATCTTTTCGTTGACTACATCCGAGACCGTGCCTCTGCTGTGAGGATGTAGCTGATAGAAATTTATTTATGCCGAATGTATATTAGATACTAGATAAATTCAAGCGAAAGCGGAATCCTGAACGTGCCCTAGCTGTCAGGGTTACGTAAGTAACTTGAGTTTATCATTGACAAGTTTAACCTTGGTACGTCTCCTTGTGGGCCTGCCTTCGCAGCGACAACGAGAAACGACCAGGACCGGAACCTCGGAGTCACTGGTGAGTGATTGACAATTAGTTGTCTACCTGTGAATATACGTAGGCGAGACCGTGCCTCTGCTGTGAGTCGAAATATATTCATGGGGTCCTCTTTCCACTATGGAATTCGATTTAATTATTGAATTCTCGTCTTTCCGTTGGGGATTACGGCATTACGTAAAAATAGTGGGAGGCACTGCTAAGTTTAAAATATTCCATAACTTAGGCAGTGTATGTTATTTTGGAAATTGCCGCTTATTTGTTTCCTTATTCTATTGTTTATATAGAATTAAACTTTTATTTACTGCACACATATTATGATATGTTATCTGACTAGACTCTTGGTTGCAGTCATTCTAGAATAGGTTCTAAATTCTAATAGACTAGGATATTAATAGATTAGTCTAAACCATCGGGAACTGTTGTTCCGATTTTCTTAAAAAATAAAGATGGTTAATGACTTAGTTTCTAAGTCATAATAGATAATCTAGATAGATATCCCCTTTAGGATATAATACTTTAGAGACAATAGTTTCTTATGCAGTAAGAATTGACTTGAATTAGTTCATGTCTCGAGATTCTTGACTGGCATTTAGAAAGCCCTATTAGGTATTTGTTTATCTAGTAATGACGTTTCTAAGCTTTAATTACCTTTAGAGGTAATGTGTTTGACACAGTTTGCTGATCAGTTATTTACAATTGTTGTAAATAGTTGAATGCAAATAGTAAAGCTAAAGAAAGGAGATGCATATATTTGTGTATAGAAAATATCGATTTTCACAATACTACAACTATAGGTATTGGATACCAGATCTCCCGTCTAGTTATTTGAAATATTGGTTAACGATTGTTTTGATATTTGATATCGGAACTTGCGACTATTGGATAGTCACTTGTTCTTTATAAATAATTGTTACATATTTTATAATAACTAGTAGTGTCATTGACGTAGAGATAAACATTAAGAAAAATTATTCAGTAAAGTAAATAATTTAGAACGGTGCTTTATGAATTTAATCACTTAAGCATTGGATGCTTATTCTGTATGGTAAATGATGGTTTGATACTAGATCACACTACACATCCTTATCCATTTAATGAATATTGTATTCAGGAAAGTGATTAAGATCTCGTTTAACCAATGATTGTCATTGGACCACCAAATTTATTTAACTGATACATTGGATGTATGTAGTTTTATAAATAATAATTGCTATAGGTAGTTTTCTTTATTTCGTAACTTAGTTGATGAATTGTCATAACTTAGTTACGTGTTTCTGAAGGAACACATATTGAAAGTCTTGAAAGTATCAAGTACTTTCAATCCGTTCTGATGAAACGTAGATTGAACATTTTTGACTTGTTCAAATATATATTCAATCTATAGGTTTTAGAGAATTCTATCCTCAAAATTCATAACATGTCTTTGAACTGTTCAAAGATCTTTGATACGATCAAACGTATGAATTTAAAGCAATTAGTTCTAAGGTTATTTAGTGAATATGATTCATATTCAATATTGTTCTTCCACGATTCCATCTTGATGGAATTGAGTAGTGGGAGCAATCGAATCTTATATGATTTGATTCGTCTGATATTGAAAGTTACCGAATTAGTTTCAATACTCTTGGGGTTATACTCCAGTAACACTAATTCATCTCTTTAATTAATGTTCCATTATTTTCTACAATAGCATATATGATATATATAGGTAGAAAATTTGAATCTTAAAAAGTTTGAGATTTCAATCTTTCTTTTATATAATAGTTATATAATGGAAATTACTTACACCTCGGAGGTATAAGTAAAAGTTTATCGTTTATTCTGTTTAATAGAATATTGTATTCTATTTAATGGAATATCTTTCCTACGATTCTAAGTAATAAAATCGTTTTATTACTTGGTGTGTAACATCAGATGTTAAATATTGTAGAAAAGACTTGACTTATTGAAGTCAAATGTGAGAATGATAAATTATAAATGGAACCATGTAATTAATAAGATAAAACAACCCTTATACATCTTCCGTGCAAGTCCAATAGGATAACAGAATCATTCACGAGTATTTGATACTTAATGGTTCTGTTGTTTTCTTATTGAAGAAAAATTATCCTATGACTTTTAATGGAAGCGATATTTGATATCGGTTCTGGAAGTTCACCATTGAACCTTAGATCTAAGATTGTTCATAGCTTACTACGATCAAGTTTTGAACTTGATTAAGCTTTCATTATGAATTAGTTCATGATCTGTGCTAATTGTTTGCGCAGCGAAAGCATTGTGATCTTATTAAAGGTTTGACCTTTACAGTATGACAGTGAGAAAAGTTATACTCAGTAATCTACTGTAGATTCTGAGAAAACTTATCTCTAGTCACACTCAATGAACAATTAAAGATATATTGGTTAATGTTGATGATAAACTGTATATTTTAGCTAAAGAATGCAAAGTGGCGTTTTTGGATGACTTATTCAGATAAGAGATCAGTTGTGATTTCCTTATTTGAAGAGTTCATTCTGAAATGGCCCTAGAGTTTGTGTTCTGCTGAGATCGCAGTTTAGTGTGCTAGCTTACAGAGCCTATTGTAGACTCGGATAAGTCTTCCAGAAGTATGTGTTCTCTATTTTTGATATCGTCAGATTGTCTGATCTTGTCAAAGTATATAGAATACATATATGATTAGAAGGGTTAGTGGGAGCGTACAAATTACTTTCTAGTGTTATATATCTTAATGACATTGTCATTATTATAGTAATAATGAGATGTTTATGAGGTAAAAGATTTACCTAAGTCTTATTTACTCCGTGATAAAAGTGGGAGTAGTCTCATTTATATACGATATAAAGTTTTATATAAGATATAAAACCAAGAGACTTGTGAGATACTCCTATTATTCGTACATTAGATATGATCTAATAAAGGACATAACTAAGCTATCTGTATGACAGTTAGTATAACTGTTGGACAGTTATTGTGTGTCTTATATAAAGTATTCATTTTTCATAAATGA
The DNA here is from genome assembly GCA_019454045.1 of Zanthoxylum bungeanum. Classification (NCBI taxonomy): domain Eukaryota; kingdom Viridiplantae; phylum Streptophyta; class Magnoliopsida; order Sapindales; family Rutaceae; genus Zanthoxylum; species Zanthoxylum bungeanum. The sequence continues at coordinate 665,599 of SKCR01031722.1, read as the reverse complement.
TGATTCCTTTTTCGAAAGAGATATTGATTAGAATGTCTAATCAATCTTATGTATCATTTGATGATGACATAATAAATACTTTATAATGTACGAATGTAGATATTGATTTAATCGTAATTGTTACGAGTTATTTTGACATCCTATGGACCATATGATGGATCTTGAAACACGTTCTTTCTGATCTTTGAGATATTAAGAATGAGTTTCTAATTCATGGAGAATATAGTCTGCAACCATTAGGGTCATATTAGTTTTGAGACTAATTATGACGTTAGACAGTCTACGTCATAACGAGTCACAAAAGATGCAGTGGGAGTGTCACGAAGGATTCTACTTTTATAGTGGAATTAAATGCAACTTATAAAGTATTGACTTATGAAGTTGCATAGTGACATTTTTAAATTAGAAGTTTTTTGAATTGTGATTGTGCTTACGGTTGTCTTCATAGTATTTTGGATTTGATCCTTAAATACTTGGACAACTCAGTAGCTATAGCACAATACTGATGTAGCATCAGAGTCATATTAATGTATAATCTAGATTCTACAAAATATGAATGATGTTGACTAAAGGAAACGATGGAGTTTGTTTGACAAACTCAATATGTCATAGCGGACTTGTTTTTGGTTGCCTACCTCTTAAGTACTGGGTGACCTTTTGAGGGCCATGTGCATATGATGCACATTGAGACGTGTATATGATACCGTGGATTGGCACTAGAGCAAGTGGGAGAAATTGTTGGGGTTGGTGCTCAGAGCGCCAATCCGGCCGTATTTATGTCCGATTCATGAATACGAACATCCCCTTATTCCATAATATTACTTATTTATGGTTGCACCTCTTGTTCTTATATACGTATTCGATCTGATTACGATTAGATTGAAACTAAATGTGGTTTAGTGATATGTATATATTAGACAAAGGCCCGATAATATATAATGCAGTACACAGTTACAAAGTTAGTTTGTAATTGACATTGGGAAGTGTCACTGCTATATGTATATTATCAAACATAGTTCCTGGTCAAGATTTGCTAACACGGGTCGGTTAGTCAAATCCGTTGAGACCAGTACATGTCGTATATCGAGACTTGGTCCGATGGTTTATCCCAATGAACCATGAGTCTATGGAGACTCGTATAGACGTGTAGGTGTTTATAATGGATAAACACTGAACGGCTCACCGAAGATTCTTAATGGATGGTACGCCAACGTCAATAAGAATCTTCTCGGGTTGAGTAGCATAGTGGTCCTTCGACTTGAGACACCACTGTGGATGTATGAGACATCCTCCACACTTAGATGGCAGTCACGTCACCGATCTATTTAGATCAGACCTCCGCCTGTTCGTTGGGTGTGGATCGATCCTCAGGATATCCTGTGTGTGTCAAGATAGGATCCGTCAGTTCTGTGTACAGAGCATAGGTAGTCCATATATTATTAGCAGTCTGTTAAATCTGTGGCCACAGTATACATCGGAAGTAAGTTCCGAGTGTTATTTAGAGATTGCTAATAGATACGTCGACGAGATAATACCTATAGAGATTTGACGTTTACATCTATATCTCTGGGATTATCCGGATACCTGTGACGGAGGGATTATACGTATGCAATGACCTCGACCTGTATGATTCAGCTAGTTTATCCGTGATCGTCATAATCTACGGGTGGATAGATTATGGACATGAAATTGGATTTCGTGACGGATATATCTGAATCTAGAGAGTCTCAATAATGAAACATACTCGTAGAGCACTAGAGCAACATTTTAATAAATAATATTGATTATTTATAAAAGTCGTTTAAAGGTTAAACGCAAAGTACATGCTTAAGGACCTAATAGTCATTTCCTTAATTATTGTGTATTTATATTTAATACTTGATTAATTTAAATACACATTAATTAATAGTCAAAATGAGTTATTTGACTAATATACTAAATGTATATATGTATTTAATATTTAATGTAAATATAATACATATATTTAATATATTTGTATTTAATTAATTAATTAATTATTTAATTGTTAAATGATTAAATTAATTGAAATATAAATATTTTAGGATTTAGATATATTATTTTTAATCTTAGTTGCAATTGTTGACTTTAATAAATATTTATAAACTAGTTTTAGATATTTATTTTACAAATTAACTTGAAATTGAAATGAAATTAATTTTCTTACTTTTCCTTTAAGCCAATTTCGGCCAAGGCAAATTGTTTGAAGTATAAATTGATTTTCATTTCACAAATTTCAAAACCTAAGTCATTTTGCAAAGAAAACTCCATTGAAGAAATTGAAGGAAAGCTTGAGAAAGAAAGAAAAAAATCAAAGAAAGCTTGATTTTTAGTAAGTTTTTCCAACTTGCTATTAGAAAGGAAATTGTTCCTTAGGATCTAGGCTTTATCATATGATGTTCTCAGGTTATTTCTTTCTTTATTTCTTGTGGTTTTTGTTGATGGAAGTTTTGGTAAAGTGTGAAGCATGTGCAATGAAGGAAGGTTGTGGCTATTGTAGTTATAAGCTTTCTTTTAAGGTTTTTGGAAACCATGTTGCTAATCTAGAGTTGTTGAACCACTCTTAAATGACCTAGATCTGATCTTGAGTTGTTTCATTGTGTTGAGACTTGTATTGGATGGAAGAATGATGATTGAAACAACTGATTTAACCGATATGGTCTAATTTGTCCAATTTGATGAAATTGAAAAATTAGGGTTCATGACCAATTCCAAATTGGGGATTTTCGGATATGTTCTGTATTTGGATGTGTATATGATGCATATAAATTTTCATGTTGATTGGATTACATCTTGATGTGTTTTGAAGCATGAAATGACAAAGTACACAAATGGCCATCAAATGGAGGCATTCGGCCATTGGACTCAAATTGGGGATTTATGTTGCTTATGGTATTTTGCTGTTTTGAACATGCTAAGTTCATCTTATAAATGATTTAGAATCATTCAAAATTGATTAGATCAATTTCGGACTAAAATGGACAAAATTCCTTAAGAAGGGTAATTTCGTAAATTCACTTAAATATGATTTATTTGAATTTTATTTCATAATTTAATTATTGGAAAATTAAATAAATATGTTTATTTAATTAATCCGAGAAAAAGTTTTGAAATCTGAAAATATGATTTTCACCGTTTTCCGCTGCGTTACCGGATTTACCCCTAAAAACCCCTACATAATCTCCACGAATTGGCGCTTTCTAGGGGTTAAACCGTAATAAAAATAGCTCACTGAGTGCCAACTCTTATATTCATGGTGATGAAAACTAACTAATATCTCCTTAAACCTATCCCAAGTCTGATAAAGAGTTTCACTATCTCTCTGGGAGAAGGTAGATATTTGTCTTTTCAAGGCATTCATCTTATGATGTGGGAAGTATTTGTTAAAGAATGCTCGTGTCATCTCGCTCCATGATCCTATTGACCTAGGTCTTGGGGAATATAACCATCTTTTAGCTCTATCCTTACGGGCAAAAGGGAAGAACTTAAGTCTAATTGTGTCTATGGTTCTGAACCGGTCATGAAAAGTTACTACAACCTCTTCAAACTCTCTAATGTGCACATAAGGGTTCTCATTCTCCAAACCATGAAAGGTTGGGAGATACTGTATCATACCAGGTTTAAAATCTATGTATGGTGCATTAGGAGGAAACATGATGCATGATGGTGTAGCTGTGCGAGTGGGATGAAGGTACTCTTCAAGAGTCCTCATGGTGGTCTCTCGTACTCACTCATAGTATGTGTGCTAGACTCGGATGGTGTGTTAAAAAGATTTTCAAATATGTTATCGGAATATGAATCTTCCTCTTCAATCCTAACAAATCTACCAAACTGATATATACGTCTAGGCATGCAATTAAACTCAAGTAAAAAAGGAAACAACAAAAATAAATAAAAAAATAAAAAGGATAAACTACAATTTAAAATCTAACTAAAACTAAAATTGAAATAAAATAAGTAAATAAATAATAATAAATAAAAATAACAAAAAGTTAAAGAATGAACGAAGTTACTGCTTTGTGTTTGACCAATCAAACCTGCTCCTTTAGGTTGTAAACTGTCTCCCCGGCAACGACGCCAGATTTTGATTACGCCCAAAAAATACTTGCGGTTATCGTAATATAGTTGGGGTGTCGATTCCTCGGAGAGATGGTTACAAAGAACTGATTTACTTAAATAAAACGCTAACAGTAACTTAGTTAAATAGAAAGATTGGATTGATAATATAAAATAAAAACTATGGAAAATATGCGGGAAATATCAATAGATAGAGGCGGCAAAGCATCAGGAATCATTCTTGTATCAAATCCCTATATTCAGTTATTGATTCTGTTTTATTACTCAATTGAAGGTTTCGCATCCCAAACCAACAACCGGAAGATATTCAATTCTACTCATATTAAATTCTAAGGTAATTGATGAATTATTTTCTCTATATTAACAGCACACAAATTTATCGTTACGAGCTATCTAACGTCGACAATATACCATCAGGCAATACTGCAGCAGAAGACCAACACATAAAACAACTTTACCAGTCACAACTGGGTTTGCAAATCACACATAGAAAAATCATGACTGGATCTATATGGGAGTTGATAAAACACAGTTTCTGGATTCAGAAATAGTAAAATAATAAAGAATAACAACCATCAATTATATTAAACGTTAAAAAGATACTTTAGGAATCAACAACATAAATATAAGAAATCAAATACAAGAGTTCATCATTAGCTTTGCATAGGAGATTAGTTCTCCATGGAAGAAATAGATATAGTCTGGATAGATCGGAGAGACATAATGGTTTCCTTGAAGTTCTTCGTTCTCCTATCTTGATTTTGAGTTCGTGGCTATTTGTTGTGTGTTTTTCTCCTCTTATCTCATTTGTTCTCTTCGTTTCTCCTCATCTAGGGTTTTGGACGAAGTTGGGTTTATATAAGGAAGCCCTGGATTCCATATATGCGTAAAAGACAGCCAAAATAGGGTTTTGGGACTGTTCTAAGGCGCTACGGCGTTGACAAGTGGCGTCGCGGCACCAAACCTGCTGGATTTTGTATGCATTGCGAAACTGAGGGAGCGTCGCGGCGCCCAGAGTTGGCGCGTCGCGATGCGTGATAGATGTTCTGGTTTTGTGCTTTCTTCGTTTCAGCTCTTCCTGCGTGCTTCCGATGCGTCCGTTAGGTCCCGAAACACGTGTAATTGATCCAAACTTCATATTCCATTTCTCATAATAACAAAGCACAAAATAAACTCTAGTTAAGATTAAATACATGATAATTAAGCGGAGTTAGTGATGTTCAAAGTACACTTTCATGCACTTATCAGAGAGCATTTCATCGGGGGGAGTATATTCATTAACACTATGAACTAACATTAAATAAAAGCGCATTATACTGTTTTTCTTTCGACCGGATTTTGTCCCACTGGATTTTACTCATAAGGTTTTAATGAGGCAATATTAGGTCTATTATTGTAAAATTAAAGTGATGGGTCTTAAGGGGGTGTTGTAAATAATATGATCACTCACTTTTATTTTTCAATTTTAGTTTATTCCACATTACTTAGGGATAACAATCTTAACATAATCTATATTTATAAATAGAGAGCAATTCTTGTAAATTTTATTCAATTGATAATTAATAAGAAAAGCATGTAGCTTTCCAATATATGTTTTATTCTTCTATTTTTCTCTTATTTTACATCACTTTCAAAATATCTTATTATTAGAATAAAAAATCGAAGTATTATCATTTTTCAACATGTTAATAGGAGGTAGCTCAGTTAAACTCAAATTCAATCCATTAAAAGGCAGAAACTCGGTTAAACTCAAATATTTTTAAAGTATTCATTTTTCACCGAAACATTAACTGTGTTAGAGTTTTGCTTACGTCATAAGAAAATTGTTATCATTAATGAAATATATAGAATATAGTGGTGTATTATGTATTGGATACCTAATAATATAGCTTGATGTTGAAATTAGATTAATGAATTGTGTATGGACGTTTTGGAAGCATTACCACAATATGCTTGTGATTGAGTCAAAATGTTCATGTTGGACATATAACATAAAATTAGAGTTTTGAACTCTAGATGATAGCTTGGAGCTATGACTACCATTCTATAATCACTTTAACACCTTTGAGTGATCTATAATTGTTCATGAGTCACTTTATTGTGGGATTATATTTTGGTTTATGGTTTGATCTAAAGAAATACATATATGTATTTATAATACATGTATGTTTGTTGTATAACATGTGTTGATGTTGATTTTGATATTAAAATTGGATTTTAGGTGTATTGAAGTGTTTGGAGAAAATTGGAAGTGTTTTGGATTGGATTCAAGGTAAATTTGCTCACTGCAAACATTTTACACATGGTAGCGTCGCGACTCTGATTTCCAGCGTCGTGACACTCACCTCTCAGAGCTGAGGGTGTCGCGACGCTCACCATTATACGTCATGATGTCGACCATTCGTAGATTGGGTGTTACGACTCATAAGCTTGCTCGTCGCAACATGCCAAGAGTTGTTGCCCATGCTCGCAAAAACTTCATTTTCTCCATTCCAGAGTTTTCGGACTACGATTCAGCCTCGATTTTTTCCCACGAACTCGTAACGAAATATAGTATTCCATCAAATAATTTAAAAATACACACATACTTGATATCCACGGGTTAGACCCACTTCCGCTCGTTGGGCATCGATCCGGCCCTATGGGTTCCATAACTGTCCCAACATATCTCACCTAAAATTTTTCTATACTTATGAGCTCTAGCAAAGCAAACAAATTGATGTCAATCAAATACGTTCAACTGATAACTTTACAGACTTATTTACTAAAGCTTTACCGACATCAACATTTGAGAAACTTGTATATAGCATTGGTATGCGTCGACGTAGTAAATTATCTTGATGATATCTTTTGAGTTGAAGCATTTCATCAGGGCAGCGTATTCATTGACACCATGAACTACCGTTAAATAAAAGCACATTGTACTATTTTTCTTTCGACTAGGTCTTGTCCCACTGGATTTTATTGACAAAGTTTTGATGAGGCTTGTTAGTTTAATTATTATAAAATTAAAGTGATAAATCTCAATTGGGAGTGTTGTAAATAATATGGTTCCTCACTTTTATTTTCAATTTTAGTTTATCCCACATTATTTTAGGATAACAAACTTACCATAATCTCTATTTATAAATAGATAACAACTCTTATAAATTTTATTCAATTGAGAATTACCATATTCTCTTCTTTTATTTTTCTCTTATTTTACAACACTTTTAAATTATCTTATTATTAGAATAAAAAATCGAAGTATTATCATTTTTCAACCTGTTAATAGGCGGAAGCTCAGTTAAACTCAAATTCGATCCATTAATAGGCGGAAACTCAGTTAAATTCAATTACTTTTAAAGTATTCATTTTTTCACTGAAACATTAATGGTGTTAAAGTTTTACTTACATCATAAGAGAATTCTGGACTCTTAAAATTTTATTGGAAAATGAATATTTTAAAAATCTTTGAGTTTGAATAAATTTTTTCACCTATTTTTAAACGAAGTAGATGATAATTTCCTTTTAAAAAAATTGACATTGAGGCCAAAATAATATTATCTTTCAAACCACTTGGAAATGGTTTATAAATTGAAAATCATAACTTCTATCTCTGAATGATGCACGAAACTTGTTGAATTTGAAGCCCGATGGCAAGCAAGCAAAATCTGGGCTGCTATTTTTAAAATTCAAAGAATCACGACGATTGCAGCAAATCACCGCCAGCAATCTCGGCGATGACATCACCCCTAATTTGCTGGGCTACATTTTTATTTTTATTAATTAAATATGTCAGTTTGTATTAATCTGATTAATTATTGTACGTGATTTGAATTTCAAGTCATTGATTATATGTATTTAATATTTTATTTCACAAGCATTTATTATAATCAACATTCAAGTGTTGGACATTTTTTTCCCTATTTTATAAAGGATCAATATGTTCATGATTTTCCATTTTGTTGAATTTTGGGCATATTTAAATTTTTGTAATGGTTTTAATTTTAGGAAAATTATGAGCGACTTCTAATTAGGAGAAAATATATATCACTTCAAATGAGTTCTAATAATGACACTGTAGCATATCGAATTTATATTTAATATTATAAAACTATTTTACCGTTAATGATATTAAGAGAATGATGATGTCATAAAAAGTATTTATGTCAGACCGCCTTATTCAATTTATATTGTGAAAATAAATTATCTTTACATCACCTCTAATTTAATAAGTCTTCTATGCGTCACCTCCGGTTTATCAAATTATCTTTGTACCTCCTCGGAGTTCGCTAAAGGTTGGCATGAGCAGTATAAGATGGATAAAATATACTTATCCAAAGCCGCCAAACAAATGAAGAAATTGGTAGATAAAAAGAGACGACATGTGGAGTATAAGGAGGGAGACCTAGTGTTGCTACAACTCTAAATTATGTGAAAGTAAATGTAACCATTGCCATAAAAAAAAACATAAAATTATATCGGACTCTTGTTCAATATCCATTCACGGACGTAGAAAATTGAATAATAATCAACCATAACTTACAGGACATCGGTGGGCTCCATCCCTAATGGAGTTTTTGCTATCCATATCCATTGCTTGACAAGTTTGAGTCAGCCTGATAATATGGATATCAAAAATCAGGGTTGGGCTAAAAAAAAAACTAATTTTACTACATATAATCACTATCATAAAAAACAAAAAAAATTATACAAGGCGGTTGTTCAATACTCATTAACATGGTTTGTCAAACCAACATGCATAAAAAAAAATTACTCATATTCGATCCTAATATATCGAGCCTCTATGCACCCAATTTGGGAATTTTTTTTCATCCATATCCATTACTATCCTCAACATGCTTGAGTCAGCCTGCAAATATGGATGACAAAAATTCGAATTGGGTTAAAAAAATGAATTTTAATATATTTTAATGCTTAAAAAAATTAAAGTATTTGGTGGAAATTTAAAATGCGGCTTAAAATTTTAGTTATAAATGTTTGCATTTAGAATTAAAAATATATTTATTTATTTAAATGGAATAATTTGCTAAACTTAAGGTGGTACATAAATAATTTGCTGAATGATAAATGATGCATATATAGTTTTATAAACTATAGAATCTATAGATGGTGTATAAATAATTTCGCTTCATAATATAAATTAAATGTAAGCGTAATATATTCTTTTCTCATAAACTATTTAATAGATTCCATTATTGTTGACGGAAAAGTGGTCATGTAGACTAAACATAAATTCAAGGTGTAATAAATTCAATATCAGAAATCCTTGTAAATGATTTGTGCTTTCACCTAATTGAAGATCGTTGTTGATAATTTCCCTTGATTTTAATGTGTTTTTTGATTGAAGAGTAAATTGGGTAGATTTTGATATTATTAAATATTTAATTATTTTAGTTGATATATATATATATATATATATATATATATTTGTATATGTGTAATTTATATTAAGTTAGTTAATAAATGATATTCTTGTCCCTCAAGGAGTGTGATTTGGTGGTGTAAAGCTCAGAATCTCACATTAAGGTACTGAGTTCGAATCCAGTGAGTGTATTTCTTATAAGAGTCTAGGACAGTCGGAGATTTTAACTGCTCAACTTAAGCTCGGAATGGGTGATTTGACGGCAGGATTTCCAACAATTAAAAAAAAATGATATTCTTATAAGGGAAATACTAACGAGTGTCATTTAAGGAAAATTTTGATGAGAAAAAAAAAGTCATTACTGATTTTTTACATTTCTCATAAAAATAATGTCAAAAATTTCCTTAAATGAATTCTTAACGAGTGTCATAAGGGTACTTGTTAGCATAATACTTCTTATAAATTGATTTAAATGGGCAGTAAATGGGTTAGTGGGTAAGTAAATCTAATTTATTACGATATGAAATTGACACCACATAATATGAACACAAACAGTTAACCTATTTTGCCACCTAACTTCAGACCTTACGCAGTCATTGAGGATTGAGGTTGTAAGTTTGCTGCTATTGGGTGGATTCGATAATTTAACGATCTAGGGATTTAATTTATATTAAGTGAGTTTGTCCTTAAGGAACGTGATTTTGTGGTATATGTTTATGATCTCATCTTAAGATCTTAAGTTCGAATTTAGAGAGTGTGTTTATTGTAAGAATTTAGAATAGTTAAGGATTTTACCTGCTCCGTTTAAGTCCGAAATGAATGATTTGACGGCGGTATTTCCAACCATTCAAAAAAAAAAAAAAAATTAGTAGTTTGAGATATGCCGAAGTTGATGGTTTTATATAGTCATGGTCAACTTAGATTAAAAGTCACGTGTCTGGTTATTAAAATAAAAAAAAACATTGGAATGTGGTTATTTTTGTAAACGAAAAAGTTAAGTTGTTATTTTTGTAAATTTTTATTCATTTAGTAGAGAAAACGAAACTATAGCTGTAATAAAGTATGAGTCAGTTTCAGGTCCGGACGTCTATTATCGTCCATACGCATGTTTTGTTGAATAAAGTAACATTATTTTAATATTAAAGTAATATTATTTTATTGTAAAAAATACGCATCCGCAACGTTTGTACGTCCGGACTTAAAAATTGATATTGTTTTCTAAAATATGACTTTTTAATAATAGTTTTAACAGAATAGTAAAGACAATTTTATTTATCAAGCGACTGAAAGTAAAATCACCTTTGCTTTTGAGTTACAACGGCAATTATTTACCAAAAATCACATACGCTAAACATTATTCTAAACGTACTGTTAGATGATTGTTACCATTTTTTCCCCTTCAATAAGCTTTTTAGACTAAATATTTATCTTTTAAAAAAAAGCTTTTAGACTAAATATTTTTTAGACTAAGTATTGCAACTTGGTGTCTGAATAGGCAAAATTCAAAACGACATCCTTTTAATTTTGCTGTTCAGTGATCAATTCAGATATTAATTTCGGACAAAATAATTTTTTTCCATAAATCTATATATGTCCTTAAGCAAAAAAGACGAATAACTCTAGTTATAAATATTTTACATTTATTTATTTTTTAAAATTTAATATAGACCGTACGATTTGTGTTTTGTTTCACTGATATTGTTTTGATTTGAGAGGCCGAGATACTTGTTCTTAAAAAACATATAAATACTCTTTTGGTAGAGAGTATGATTGATAATATAAGTTAGTTTATAAGTTTTACAACTTATTTGGTTACTGTGTTCTTACAACGGACTTTGAACAGACAGTAAAACTATTACAAAATACACAACACAGTTGCTACAAAAATCAGAGGAAATAATACAACAAGAAAACTAAAAATAATCTGGGCAGCAACGAACCAGTGACTGGAACAACGGCAATAGATAGACAAAAACGAACTAGTGACAGGAAATGAAGTTCAGTACCGAACAAGCAAGAAGAAAACAGTGTGGATTCCGAGGCTTGTTGATGCGGCAACAATCTCTTTAAAACAAATTCGTCCCTTACCGAATGGTGCAGCAGAACGTGAGACGTTTGTTTCCCAGGATGCAACGGAAATGAACGAGTATGGGCACCACCAAACTCGTTTTCAACGAACCGAATAGTGTCTGAACTCTTTCAACAAAAATAGCAAAGAAAAGCTTTGAAAACTGTATCTCAAATATTGTTCTCTGTCTTCTCACTTACAAAAACGAAAACACTCATTAAAAGAAATAAACATGCCAATTGTGGGAGGCATTTTCATATGTTGTAACCACCTAGTTAATTAATAGAGTTAAATTAACTGTTATGAAACTTCAAAAGCTTGGAAAAAATAAAGAGGAGGCTGCAAAAATTGACTGGGCCGGGCCCGCACATTTTGGTCCGACATTCGTGTACGCAGGACGCGCGGGTGCACACGAGCCAAGCCTGTTCGGATTTTGATTTGCACCCCTGCGCACGCACGTAGAGAGAGCCTCTATCCTTATAACTCTTACCCATCTACATACGAGCAATCATATATAAGCACAATTTCTCTCTATTAGCTTTTCCATATGGGACAAGCTCATTTCTCATTATTTTCCAACACCAATGGGTGAAATTTGAGCAACAATTTCTCATTCACCCAAGCACAATTTTAAGCATATGAATATACCATTCCGAACTACTCACGGAGGAGTATCCGAATCACTCAAAACCAACCACTAACACGAAGTGGATCATGCTTAAAATTGTGCCTCAAAATGCTTACTAATAAGCATTTTCCAACAATAAGTATTATAGTGACTATATAATTTGATTTATAAGCTCACTAAACTCTATACCAATCAGGGGTGGTCCGGTGAATGTACTAGGAGAAGTTACGGGGTTTTATGAGATAGAATGTGGGGGTTAAGTAGACAATGAGTTATTGGGCCAATAATTATTAAAACCCAAGTCAAGCCCATTATACATGGGCCGGGCCGCTAATTACTACGTTTCCGTTTTCACTTATATGATACCACCACTGCAGTTCGACGAAATCTAAAGCATTAGCAAAATTTAAGTCCTTCTCCATTGATCTTGAGAAATCAGGACCGTCCGATTTCACCGCCGGCGATCTTTTCGTCATGTCCTCCACCGTTCGATCTCTCTTCCTCCTCTCCTTGGCCTTCTTCCTCCTTATTTCTCCTTCTCTCGCCTCCGAGTCAGATCACAAGGTAAAATCTTTTTCCCTCTCTCATTCTAAATTCGGTTTAAATTCAAAACCTAGAAATTTGCTTTGACTAGCTCAATCTTAGATCTCGTTGTTCATGTGTCAGATCTGTGGAAATTCGTTTAGATTTTGTCATTTATTTCGACTAAGAAACGTAATTTGCTTGTGGGTTTGTTTTTAATGTTTTGATTTTGTGATGTGAGGCTTAAATCTCAAGTGGAATTTATGTTTTCCTGTGTTGTTGTTCGTTTCGATTAGTTTGCAACTTGACATGCAACTTTTTACTTTTTAGTATCCTTTTATTGGAATTTTTGGTCAAAGTTTCCACATTTTTGCTTGGGTTGAGCTGATTGGAGATTGGGTTTGGCTTTTGTAAGTCATGATTACTGGAAGGAACCGATCAAGAATTTTCCTGTGTAGTCTGTGTGCTTGGAAGTGGGATTAATTTATAACATATGGATGGTTCGGATCTCATTACCCGGTTGAAGGGAAGGATAGGACAAGTACAGTTCGGAGGCCTAATCTGTGGATAAGCACAAGATGTCGGGGGTGCAAATCCTCTGGAGTACACCTTACTGGGATATTATACATCCCATGGATTTCTTGACAATTTAAGGTTGTAGGTTTTGGAAGTAGTTCCCAAATTTTTAACATGGTGTTTAATGTTTATGCAAAGTGACGACGATGAGCCTTACTGATGTGAAAGCACCATGTTGGTTTGTTTAGAGATCTTTTGTCATATAATCACGTCTTGCATAAGCTGAGTCTTGTCTGACATTTTACTCACATGGGAATGTATAGCGTTGTGCTTCGGTTTGGAGCTAAGAGGCTTCTTCTAATCCTTATATGGTTGAAGAGTTAAATCTTAATGTGAATATGATTTGCACCATAAACCTTTAAACTAACGAAGTACAGCAGTTGTCTTTCATTGAATGAAGTCATCATGAGAATAGACTTGGAAGGATAACTAAGCAATTTCGAGTTTGACAAGAAGGTTTTGGTCCTCTGTCTTGGCAGGAGATGCTTGATTTCAAGCTTTAGATAAAAAATTGTACTATCTAATCCATGTACGAGCTGTCTATTTTGACTTTCTTCTTACTATGAGCAAGATTCAGTTACCCAGAGTCTTTCAATATACTTCCCATTCTGTGTCTACATTGTTGAATGTCACTGAATTGACTGTGAACTTGTAACAATTATCTTCACTAAACCTATATTGGTTATACGTAATAAACATCTAAATTTAATGCAACGTTGGAACATTAAACTTATATTTGCTAGCCCTTTTTTAGTTATTCCTTGTAAGCATAAAAATTTATACAAATTTTAGGGTAACATGGTTCATCTTCTTTTTTGCAGTTATGGATGATTTCGCCCCTCTATAGCCTTTGGTTTGTTATTAACTTATTATTGGATATCTGATCATGCATATAGTATCTTCCTTTCTGTGTATCTGAAAATGTATTTATTAGTCTTTCTGACTGAAACCTGTTTCGACAATGAAATCTTTTTCTTATTATTTATGTTCTTGGCAAAGGAGTTGTTGCCCCACGATCTGCAGATGTAATATAATCTTTAGCTCTTACATTTGTTCCATAGTTTTATAATGTCGAGTGGCCTTGTTTTCATGTTCCTTGTGGTCACTCCATTTGTCTTCCTTTGCAGTATCAACAAGATGACCCTATTACTCTTTGGGTAAATAAGGTTGGCCCTTATAACAATCCACAAGAAACTTATAACTATTACAGTCTTCCATTTTGCCATGCATCTGGAAATCCTGCTCACAAATGGGCTGGTCTCGGTGAGGTCCTGGGTGGAAATGAACTTATTGACAGTCAAATTGATATAAAATTCCGAAGTATGTAAGCTTTATATCTACATAATTTTGTTGCCGGAGTTCCTTAATAGTTATGGTTGCATTCATTCTGAACTCTTCTTTTTGTTTTGTTTTTGTTTTTTACAGGGAATGTGGACAAAGCTACCATCTGTCAACTGGAACTTGACGAGGCAAAGGTCAAACAGTTCAAAGATGCAATTGAGAACAATTATTGGTTTGAATTCTTCTTGGGTATGTTTTAACTATTTCCTTCTATTTGCAAGATGTGGAAGAGCCCTGGTTACTTGTCAGAACAAAAAGACATACATGCTTTCATTACAAGTATAAAATCACAGAAATCTGGGAAATAATTGCAAACTTTTAAAATTTCTGGTTTGATAAAAGTTTAGCTACTGAGAAAGATAAATCAGGGAAGTCTAATTGTCACTGAAAAAGTAAGATTTTTAGGGATGACGCAATGAAATGTGACACTAAAGTTAAAATTTAGTATTGGTAACTTACTGACCTGCCCATGCATTTGCTCATAACGTTTTGTAACACCTGTTCAAACTATAAAAACATTCATGAAAATGAAAAATCATATTTTAACATATTAAAGAATGCAGTCTGTTTTCAGACTCTGGGAAATCACAAGCATGATCAGTTATGACTCTTATGGCTAATTTAATAACCAAATTCAGTTATGTCAGGCCTGCAAGTGCAAGTGCAATTGCTTATTTCTTATTTTTATGAAGCTTGGTAAAACAACAGGCTTTTATAGTCTAGGTTGAATGATATTAATGCTTACTTCTTTATTGGATGCATACTTGCCCAGCTCAATTCTTTGGTAATGCCAAACGAGCCTGAAAATATTTTGGTTTCAGGACTACAATAACTTCTAGAGTGGTGATTGGTCTGGAGAATGCAGATATTTGTCCTTTGTGTTTATTTTTATATGCTTGTCTTTGCTTGAGCACTTAATCTTTTTGATTCTCTTTTGATCTCATGCTTTCTGGTCTCCATTTGCTGACTGCACGTTCAGATGATCTGCCTTTATTTGGTATGCAATCAACTATTCTTTGATAATTTCTCTCGGCCTGTAGATAATGTGATATCATGGTTGAATACTTCTCTCATTGTTGCTTTAGGCTTTGTTGGTGATCTCCATCCTGATAAGAACAACGATAATGGCAAGCACGTTCTGTACACTCATAAGAATATAATTTTTAAATACAATAAAGATCAGGTTTGTGGTTCCTAAGTTTCCATAATACTCTTATTTCTGGTTTCCAAATTAGTTATTTAACTAACTTCTCCTATTACAGATTATTCATGTTAATCTCACCCAAGAGGGCCCAAAGCCATTGGAAGTGGGGAGGACACTGGACATGACATACTCAGTCAAATGGACCCCAACTAATGTCACTTTTGCACGTCGTTTTGATGTTTATTTGGACTACCCTTTCTTTGAGCACCAGGTAAACATTAATCTTGGTGGTTATCTTTCTTTTAGTGCTCGTCAATGCATTTGCTATCTTGCTCTAACTTTCTTATTTCAAATAAAAGATTGTTTCTTTATATTTGCAAGTGTTGCTTACTTGTATTGTTGGCTGTTTGATAAAATATTCATGTATTGGCCCATAAAGTTTTGCCTTGTTAATGTATATTTCAATTTGCAGATCCATTGGTTCTCCATTTTCAATTCGTTCATGATGGTTATCTTCCTCACTGGTTTGGTCTCGATGATATTGATGCGGACTCTTAGAAATGACTATGCTAAATATGCTCGAGAAGATGATGACCTAGAGACTTTGGTAATAGTCTTGAGCCTATATCCATATTCCATTTTTTGGTTTGTGACCTATTTATGCTTGATTCATTTATACCTTTCTGAGGAAAGTAATCACATTCATTACAACTTTCAGTGGAAGCTTTTTATATACTTTTTGGCTTTCCCATAGGGTGTTGTCCTAGGCGCGCCCAGGCTTAGGCTCAGGCACGCCTAGGCGTTTCTCAAGCTCAGTCTAAGGCACGCCTAGGCGTTTCTCAAGCTCAGTCTAAGGCACGCCTAGGCGTGCCTTAGACTCAGACTCAAGCTCAGGCCCAGGCTCAGACCACTGTACCTCATGAAGGGTCAGGCCAGAGGACCTTCATCAGGTGCATGCCTAGACACGAAGGCGCGCGCCTTTTAGATGCGCCTCGGTGCGCTTCATAAAAATATGTGAGAAAACTAACCTAAATTGACCCACCCAACCCGAAATCAAGCTGTATAACATTTCTTTAATAAATTAAGATGAATTTTGAGATGAATTTTTAATTTCAACAAACACATTAATTTATATTATTGTAATTATTATTTTTATATATTCTCAATGATTTCTTTTTGTTTTAGTTGACTGGATATTTTTTTTTTTTTTTTTACAATTTGCACCTCACCTTCATCAAGAGCGCAACTTGCGCCATGAGGCATGCGCCTAGGCCCTATGACCCTTTGCGCCTTGTGCCTTTAACAACACTGGTTGATGATCTCGTGGACATGTGGTCTGCAACATGGATCTTACACTTTTTCCTTCACCATTTAATGCATATTAAAAAACAAAAGATAGAAAATATGACATGCCAACTACAACTGACCACTTAAACACTGTATGCAGGAAAGAGATGTGAGCGAGGAGTCTGGTTGGAAACTTGTTCATGGGGATGTTTTTCGACCTCCTCGCAATTTGGTTGTCCTTTCAGCTGTTGTTGGCACAGGTGCACAGCTCGCATTGCTTGTTCTACTCGTTATTCTAATGGCAATTGTTGGAACTTTGTATATCGGGTATGTTTTTGTACAATTATTGTTCTCTCTTCCCCTTGAACATTTTCTTCGCTTTTTCTGCACAAGACGCCATGCTATCTAATGTATAATTTATAGCTTTATTGAAGTGGTTGTAGAAGTCTAGAATTGTTGCTTCAACCTAAACACCTATTTCACCTCTTAGCAGAAAAAAGCATTTTTAGTTGTGGTTTGGTAACACAATACTGTTAGACACTAAATTATACCTCTTTGATATATTTCTCCTCATAATTATCATATTATAACCTTGAATGTTCGTTTCAAAAAAAAAAAAAACTTGAATGTAATTTGTGGTTGCAGGAGGGGAGCCATTGTTACTACTTTCATAGTATGCTATGCTCTTACATCTTTCATTGCTGGTTATGTGAGTGGTGGGATGTACTCTCGCAGTGGGGGTATGACTTGATCCAATTGTTCTCTAATTCTTTCAGTCTCACACATAGTCACATTGTCTCCCTCTCTCTTTTCTTGTTTGTCTTGGTTTTATATATTTGGTTCTACTTCGTTTTGTCAGGTAAAAATTGGATAAAGTCTATGATCCTCACAGCATCCCTTTTTCCATTTATGGTCTTTGGGATTGGGTTCATATTGAACACAATTGCTATATTCTACGGATCTCTAGCTGCTATTCCCTTTGGCACAATGGTGGTTGTCTTTGTAATTTGGGCTTTCATTTCTTTCCCCCTTGCACTTCTTGGCACAGTTGTTGGAAGAAATTGGAGTGGTGCTCCAAATAACCCATGTCGTGTGAAGACCATTCCACGCCCAATTCCTGAGAAGAAATGGTATCTCACGCCTTCAGTGGTCTCAATGATGGGAGGGCTGCTACCTTTTGGCAGTATATTCATTGAGATGTATTTTGTCTTTACATCCTTCTGGAATTACAAGGTGAATTTCAGTACCTTATACTTCATGGTTGGGATGGGAGCTTCAATTAAAAAAAACAGAGATAACAAATAAATCTGATAGCTAAGAATTTTATCACGTTTCATAATTTGCTGCTAACTGGGGGGCATCATGATGATGTGTAGATAATTGACTTCCGTTCAATAAGTTTGGTCAGTTTGTGAACCTTTTCGGATATTGAGCCATCGTATGAGCTCTCTTTAGCGGTTTTTCCTTTTTCATTGGTAAATTGTGGTTTCCAATATTACCTATCAGAATGTTGCCATGGGTGTTAATGTTTTACTTGTCTAATTGTAGAAACAAAAACAGTGTTAATTTCAGTATTTGAAATGTCAGTGCCATCATTTTTCACTTCAAACTTCAAAATGGTAAAAACTGAAGGAAAAGGAAAAAAGGAAGAGTGTAAAGGTGTGGGATCCTTTATATATTATAGCATTATGTTGCTATGTCTACAGTTGAAATCAATTGATTGATTTAAATTCTAAGCCAATCAAATAGTTTTTACTCTAGGGGACCCAGGCCCCCTTGCTCTTTTTATTTTTCTTTCTTGAATAATTTTGAAGGTGACGGTTTCTTTAGAAAAGAAAGGTTGTTTTTATTATGGATTGAGTAGTAGAAATTTTCCTCCTATGGTAATTGGGTATGGATGGTTGTACCTTCATGATGAGAATAGAACTTAACAAGTGCTGATTATGTTATTTGAAATTGAGTCAGGCATAAAATAGTTTTTCTTCCTTTGTTCGTGGCAGGTCTACTATGTGTATGGGTTCATGCTGTTGGTTTTTCTGATTCTCATCATCGTGGCTGTTTGTGTCACAATTGTGGGAACATATTTCCTGCTAAATGCTGAGAACTATCACTGGCAGTGGACGTCATTCTTCTCTGCTGCCTCAACGGCTGTCTACGTGTATTTGTACTCAATTTATTACTACTATGTGAAGACTAAGATGTCCGGCTTCTTCCAGACCAGCTTCTATTTTGGCTACACTTTGATGTTTTGTCTTGGTTTAGGAATCCTCTGTGGTGAGTGTCTTTTACTCCTATACTCTCCTATTCTGACTTTTTGAGTAGAATGCCGATCAGTTCGTTGTGTGTCTTGTTTCTGATCATATCCGTTAATTTTTATCTGCACCAAACATATTGAAATTTTGATAATTTTGTTCTAAAACTTATATTTCGTTCCTTTATTTGGATTGAAAAGTTGTAGGGAATAGTTTTTAAATTTTCATGTAAACCAATGAACTTGCTTTTGCTATTTCTGCTTCTCATGGTTGTTTACATTCTTCTAATGTGCAGGAGCCGTTGGTTACCTAGGCTCTAATTTGTTCGTGAGGAGGATCTACAGAAACATCAAGTGTGACTAGAATGTTACCGACTAAAAAGAGACGTGAGGGTGCTTACCCAGAGAATTTTTGGCTGATACAATAAGATTTAGAGAGGAAGCCTCGGGTCTATGTATGTGGGACCTTCCAGTATCTACAGATGAAAATCACAGGCATAGAGGATGGGGGGTGTATTATCTCTCTGGATTTAGAGGAAGCCCTGAAATTTTTCTAGCTCTTTACCCCAGCTGTAAGTGAAAGAAAGCCTTAAGTTAGTAATCAGAGATTGTTTTTATATATAACATGTGAAGCTTACAAAAAACTAGAGACGGGTGTCTTTTATTTTTATTTTTTATTTCTTTCTTCCCTTTACATATAGATGCCTGTGTGTAAGGACCGATGTCTAATTTCCCCTTGAATTTGTCTTGTTTGCATATTATTTCTGGAGAATTCACTTTGTGAGAGGAGGGACTTGAAGAAATGATTTTGTGTTCTAAAATTATGTACATACAAACTGTTTCCATGTACCATTTGCATATATGGTTGTAATATTTCATATTGTTGGGGGGAAGGAAGGGGTGTATACATATAAAAGGAGTAATCACTAGTCTTAATTAGTAATATCATATCCGGGTCTCGGAGTTGGGTTATCCGTATGCTAACCCGTGTAGACTTGGAAAGGATATGATATGATGCCATTGTCCACATATTACTGGGCTGGTTCTAAGGCTGTTGAAGAGAGAGATATCAATATCTTATTAATTTTGGCTGAAAGCAACTGGAGTATGGTCTCGTGAATATCTGACTGAGGTTGAAATGATTTGCTTTCAGTTTAAAATTGTGTGGTCTGGTTGTATGACAAGCATTCATTGTCTTAATCTAGTGGTTCAAGTTGCTTCACCTGATGTCTGATGTGACAATTCAATCTGATAAATGGCTGAATCTCTCTAATCTCCTCTATGCCTATGGTATGGTGATAGTAAAAAGATAATGTAAGCCTCAGCAATCAGCCACGTGGCAGCTAGAAATTCCATTCCACTTCACCCCCATCTCTTTTCACAGCCACACACCAACTCACCCATTAGCTTCATATATATATATATATATATATATATTCAAAATTCAAGAACCCAAACCCTCTTTTCTCTTCTTGACCAGAAAAGCAACAAGCAACAATGGCCACTACTACCCTCTCAAGCCCCATGTTGAGTACCCCATTCATCAGAAACAAGCCTACTGTGACCAGCCTCAAGGCCATGCCCAACATGGGTCAGGCTCTTTTTGGCTTGAAACAAAACAACAATCACAGAGGTAGTGGCCGTGTTGTAGCCATGGCTACATACAAAGTGAAGGTCATAACCCCAGAGGGAGAGAAGGAATTTGAGTGTCCAGATGATGTGTACATTCTTGATGCTGCTGAAGAAGCTGAAATCGATCTGCCATACTCATGCAGGGCTGGTTCTTGCTCTTCTTGTGCTGGGAAAGTTGTGTCAGGAAGTGTTGATCAGTCTGATGGAAACTTTCTTGATGATGACCAAATGGAAGCAGGTTTTGTTCTTACTTGTGTTGCTTATCCTACTACTGATGTTACTGTTGAGACTCACAAGGAAGAAGATATTGCTTAGCTTATTTTGTGTTAGCTATCAATACTGTTGTGTTTCTTGAATCGAGTAAAATTTAATTTGTTAAGAAAGTGTTTTTGTAATTTACTTTT
Organism: Zanthoxylum bungeanum; assembly: GCA_019454045.1. NCBI lineage: Eukaryota > Viridiplantae > Streptophyta > Magnoliopsida > Sapindales > Rutaceae > Zanthoxylum > Zanthoxylum bungeanum. The sequence goes on along the minus strand of SKCR01031722.1, from coordinate 644,283 downwards.
AATTGTTGTAGCTTTTGGAATAATATTATATAATATTCTCTTTTTTCTGAGAAGCTGCTTCTACTCTATGAATATATTCAGATTTTAACCTCACACTTCATGCATCTATTTTATATATTTTATTGGTAATTACTATGGTAGGTTGAAGTTGCATTTGGGATTGAATTTTGTAATGAATTTTTATAAATTACGTTGGATAATCATTTAATAATTAAAAAATATTTGCCAGAAAAACTCTCAACACAATTTATCAGGATTTTCATTTTTTTTTTTTGGTTGTGAATCTTATAGTAGTCAGTCATGTCGTTTCCATCAAGTAATAGTGAGGATTTTTTTTTTATTTTTATTACTCCTTATATAACCAAGCAAAAAACCTAAATCTTGTAGCTTATTTGTTGATTGGTCGTAAGCGGATAAATTAATGCGTCAATATTCATAAAAACATAATTTCATAATATAAAATTATTTTTAGATGTTATCTTAATATTTATTTCATAATTTATAAATTAATTTATTTTCTCTATCAAATGCACTCTTTACGAGTCATTGATTCAGATGCATGGTTGCACAAAGAAATCTAAATAATATCTTCATTGGGTTATTGTATATTTGAATATACAAAGCATGTGCGCTGTTAAAGGGGTGTAGAGAAGTTGCGGAGGATCGAGTTGGCCTCGGGGCCGGAGCTCACCTAAGACTTACTGCCGTCATGGCTTATATGTTTTTTCTTAACAAAAATAATACATTTACACACATTTTTCCCTAAATTTTTACAAACTCTCTCAATGTAACTACAGTGATTTACTGTAGATCACTGTAACTACAGTAAGAGAGTTTATAAAAATTTCGGTAAAAGTGTGTCTGAGTGTATCATTACTCTTTCCTTAATTAATAAAACTAGCTTACAATGTGTATGTTCATTTTGATTATTAGTGTATGATTTATAGTTGTAATTAATATTGTAAAATTATGAAAATCGAAACAAACTAAATTGGAAATTTAAACCACTATATTGACAACCGAAAAACTAATTATTAATTAATAAGGGAAAAAATCATATTACAAATCAACCCACAACCCGGACATGAAATTCTATTTATGTATTCAAGATTAATTTATTAGTTTCATACATCAAGCACTGCACAACCAAAAACAAAAAGCATTTGAACTCAAAATAAAATAATAATTAAAATCTCAATAGCCCTTGAAATATTTAATAGCTGTTATGAAGAAATTATTATTTGTAAACAATCTCAATAAATCCATTAGCTAAAAAACTTTTAAATCTCACTTAACTAAAATGTATTAGTAGATCTCACTTCATAAAACACCCATATCACATTCTACATTTAATTCTAATTTAATCAAAATGCATGAATCCAATCCTTTGTATAATAATAATAAAGATATAAATATAGATATAGATATGAACATTTAAAATAAGTTAATGTAATTTGGGCTAAACTTACGATACATAAATTGGATTCTATCAAAACATTGTAAAAAATTATAGGTGGTTACATTTTAAATTTTCGTTACATGTATTAAGTTACTGATGAGTTAAAATTTTTAAAGACATTTTAAAATTCTTCGTAGTGTATGCTACAATGAATGAAATGTTGGCTCCAAACACGTGTCCTTCCGGAAAAGTAGGACGACCCAAATAGAATTATTATGCAAGTCACAACATTGTGCCACGTGGCAGATAGAGTTCCATGATACAAAAAAACTTGTGTGGGACAGTCACAGTCCCACCAGCTAGCAAATTTTTCTCCTCTTTTCATAGCAATTAGCTCTCTTTACTTGTGTTGCTTATCCTAAAAGGGGGAGACTCACAAGGAAGAAAACAAGAGCTCACTTTTGTCACACGTATTCACATTTAGCTGTTTCTTCCTATGAATCCTAATTCAGATTCAAGTAAGAACAATTAAAACTACCATCAGTATTTCAAGTAAGTTGATTGATTCTCCAGTTTTTTCTCAACTTGTTCAGGAACAACAGTACAAGATTATGCCATAAAAAAACAATTAGAACACAAAGAGGATGATGTTTCAGGTCTTTTGAAACAACTCAGCTAAAGTCTCATCGAAAATGGGAGGCTGTGATTGTATATTGTTCAAAGTTTCAGATAAGTAGTTTTCAACTCTAAATGATAATTCACCTCGGGGGGGGTAGTTCGTCTGAAGCATGAAGATTGGATTCTGCTTGTTCAGTTGATGTTATAGTTATCTGATTCAATGACTCTAAGGAAGAACTTCGAGATTCTACTGTGATTTCATCTATTGTTGTATGTGAATGTGAGTCCAATGACACATCGTGTTTAGACCTTTCCTTCACTCGCTTACACCAACTATGGAGAGATTCTCTCACACTTTCCGCAACCAAGGCTTTCTTCCATCGACATCCCATCTGAAAAGTTCAGTTAACTGTCTGTCACCTTATCAGAATTTTCAAAATGTCTTCTACTTAGATATTTTAAGTTATAATTCCGTATATATTATATAAAATTCTGCATATTTAATTAGTTAAATCGCTCTTTGATCGGTCAAGCAGCGCTCGGGCATGTTGAACTACCAAAATGCCTTTTTCTGCCCCCACCGCCTTTGACAGGAAAGAGCTAATGGTGTAAGTATAATCTCAAGCCAAAATTGATTATCTTCTTGTAAGTATTTATATTCTATTTGTAAAAAATTTGGGCAAACCTGTGTAACAATCACATTAAGAGGCACAGTGCTATAGCTGCACCAGAATTGAACAAGAACCCTGCATGTAAAGAAAATGGACATAACAAAGCAAAAATGAAAATTATCAAAATGAAAGCATGTAGTTGAGAAAGAAGCTTACCCAGAAATGAGCCGAGTAATTATCATGAGGTGGTTTTTCATGAAGCATGACTTTTCCTTAAATCCCCACTAAACATACAGAAAAAGAAAGGAGTTTATTACACTTGCACGGTTTGAAACAGCGGAGAAATTAAGTATGCAATAGCTTAAGAAGTGATCATGGAAACAAACAATCCATGAATCGATATTGCTATTAAGTTCATGTTACATATATTTTGACCAAAAAAACTCAAAGATAGAGGAGAAAATTCAATTACCAAGGACCATATGAATGTTGCCATCTCAAAGGCATTCTGCGTGAAACAATGAAGACAATAAGGATTACTATGTGTACATGGTGAGAGAATCTGAACTTCAAGAATGCACAGTATACCTGAAATATAATAAATTGTATCAACCGTAACAGGATTTCGGGTTTTCTAAACCAAAACAGGTCATCGCGAGGCTTCACTTGAGTCCCAACAGATGGGCCTGTTTGTTCCACAATCTCAAGTGCCAATGAGGAAACAACATGCTGAAGCTTCGTCCCAACCACCATAACAAGCTTTGACATGTACACAAAGTATGCATGGAAGATACTATTATGAAAATAATCTCCTCATTTGGAAAACATGATAGAAAAGATTGAGTATACCTACAATGGCTGGGATAAAAGAGAGCCAGAAATAAATATTTAGACCTGCAATGAAGTAACAACCTCCTTAACCCACTGAATAAAGCTTCAAAGTACTATATAAAGATCTGCATTTTCATAATGAATAACAAAAACAAAAAAAAATCACCATGAATATTTATGAAGATGCAAAGTATGGCATAACCCCAAAGTGGATAGCTGCAAAATTGAAAATAATTTAGTTTAAACTTGTTTGCTAGAAATTGAACAGAAATTATGGACAGATAATTTTAAAGTCTCTTCCACTGAAGTAAGATCGTGAAAATGTGTTTGCTCATCTACAGCTACAACAGAGGCCGAATCTTTTATCATCAAGGTATTGATAATCATATAAAACAACATGCAAAATTGTGTTACAGTTTGGATTAGTACATACCTAATCCCAAGGATGCCATGAAATTCATCTTCCATGCTTCTAACCATGTAGTTGTGGAAATTGTAAGACAGTGGAAGTTTGTGCTTCTGAAAAGTTTAAAGAAGGATAATGCAATGTAATTTCAGTAAAAGTATTATACGGGTTGGTATCAGAATCTGTCAATGAGGCATCAGCAATAATATTAGGTACTCACAGTGAGGAAGCCTAAACGCAGCGCCAAGTAATCTGACTTTCGTACAGAGCTCTTAAATTGTCGTAGAAAGCAAAGCTGCACTACACCCCGAAAATAAACGTTACCATACAATTGTTAACACTATCATAAAATATTACACACACACACTCGCAAGGAGAACAAAAGAGGAATTTATGAAAGGAAAAAGAATCACTAATTAATGCAAGTATATGACACATTAAAAGCAAGAAATTTACCATCCAAATGAGAACACGACTCCTGCTCCATGGGTGAGAAGTGTGATGGAAAACAAAGGTGGTTTGTCGCTGCATCACCTTATTTTTCTTTGCTATAAAGTAAAATCAAGATTAGCAAAGTAATAATAAGTTTCTGCCTTTGATTTATACCTTTTCATATCTTTTAGTTCTGTTTCCTATAAAGGAAGGAAAAGAGCAAAGGAAAGAGAAGGAAACACAAATTAAAAATTGGAAGTGTTACAAGGATCAGAAACTAATGGTGCATCATGCAACTCAACACGTTTGATAAAGTTCTTGCCAGAAGAGGCAGTAAAAATCTGAAACTATGTCATTACTTTTCAAAATAGTGAATATATGCAATTGATCGTTTACAGTTTGAAACATGCCACAGTCCAATTCGAATGTGCATACCTTGCATATGTGAATCAGCCACTGCGCTTATTCTTGCTTGGTTTTCCCATTTCCTCCAACTATAAATCTACAAAGAAATGCCAAGAGAAACGGTTAAATCATAGATCAATGTGCAAGAAAAGAGCTCCACAAATAACCAACCCCCCAAACCCAAGTGGTTTATTACAATAAGTATGAACTTTAATCATTTTAAGAATGCCCATGTTATAAAAAATCGATCTCAAGCCAGCAAATTACAGCAGAGAGAGAAATTCACCTTGCTCATGGCCAGTCCGACTGCCAAGCAACTGTATAAAACATGTGTGCTACCAAGAACAAACAAAAATCGGTGAAGCTGCTCAAGACCCTCTAATGAAACAAATGGTTCACGACCCTTCAATTAGCAGAAAGTGTTACTTATGACAGATAATAATTCACCCAATATAATGCCAATTAAGATCAAATTGTAAGATGAAATTTACCTCACCACAGTGATGAGATGTATGACTGTTTATTATTCCCTTGGGAGGAATATCAGACTCATTCATAAAAGAGAAAGAGAAGGAACTTTCAGACAAGATATTCTGATGGATGTCAAAGTCCTTTTCAGAACATGTATAGAATTTACGGCTGATAAGAGATGAATTTACACAAATCTCAGATATCCATCGTGCCCATTGCGCCAACAATAAAGATATAAGCCCAAGCAGCATCAGCTCTACCATAGGGAAAAAAAAAGGAGCAAAAAATTTCATAAATCCAAATCCAAATGTCATATCAATGAAACTACAATGGTGTTTGACAACAAGAAAATTGACACAAACACACGCGAATTAAAGAACAAAAGGACCGATACTACTACAAACAACGTTAAAGAATCCATTAGACTAGTGTGCTGCAAAGTCTATAGGTGTTGTGTAGATGGGTGCATGTCTATGAGTGTTTGTTTGTTGTTTTTGTGCAAAGAAAGAGAGTGGTGAGCAGAGAGAACAGACTACCGAAAAACAAAATGAAGGAAACAGAAACCAAACTCTGAATTAAATGTTAATTATCTCTAACAACTCACCTTCCTTAATCTTCTCCAATGAAGCAAACAGAGCCTTCCTCCTAGTCTTCTTCAGCCACTACAAAAACCAAACACAAAAATCAGTTAATTTCTTCAAATATGAAAAGATTTTTCCCTCCTTTTCTACTTCTTCTTTTTTCATTCACAGAAGCGAGAAAAAAATAAGTAAAATGATTTTTACTTCTTCTTTTTTCAACTAGCCACATTAGATCACCAATAATAGGGGAAAAAATCAAACTTTACAACATCATTTCTTCAATTTTCCTTCACTTTCTCACACACCAAACAGAGAATGTATGCAACTTTCTGTTCCAATCTTTTGTAACTAACATGAGAAAGGCCATATTTTCATGCAGGTCCCAAATTAAAATAAGAGGAGAAAGATGCACACCCAACTCATTCAATTCCAACTTATCTACACTATGCCAAATAGCTTTCCGGGTCCCGAATAATAAAAATAATAATAACAGAAATTAAGCTCAATTAAAGAACCTTTCTTTTTACAACACTTTCTGGGCAATCAAACAATGTAATATTACAAATTGACTTCCTCCAAATCTTTCTGAAATCTATCTGAAGCTCTGAACTAAGATAGATAAGAATGAAGCTTTAAGACCTCAAGTTTCTATAATCAAACCCAGATTTTTGACCAAATTGTTTTTCTTCCAATTTTGCCAAGATTGTAATCCCAGTTTCTCATAATTATCTTTTACATCTTCTTATCAGCAACAAATTTCCTGTCATTGGAACCTTTAGAAACTTAACTGTAATAACTACCATGTGGCCATGTGGGTCCAAATGGAAAACAAAATAACAAGATTCATAATACTAATATTTCCCTCCTTTTTTTCAAGACTCAAACATATTTCTACCCCTAAATTGCTTTATAGAGACAAAAATAAAAAAAAGTAAAAAACAAAACTTTGTCACATTATTTATTTCATTTTGTCTCATTTTCTGAGTAAGCAAACATGAATATACATTAACTTATTTGAACAGCTAAGCAAAAATAACAGTGTGGGTTTGAAACAAATAAATGAAAATACATAAGAAAGAAAGATTCATTTTCATTCATCACATTTTCTGAGTAACCAAACATACCTTTCCAAATCTGTAAATAGCCCGTTGAACAAGAAAACAAACAAAAACCAAAACTGTAATAACAGAAGCAACGGAGTAGGTAGGAGTCTCCGCCAGAGACCTCCCTTGCCTTATTGTAACCTCCTCCATTTCTCTCATCTCCATAAACCCATCAACTATGCATAACTTTCTCGGGAAAACTGAGTAGTTTCTAGAGAAAATGGAGAGCTCAAGTGGGACTAAAGTGAACTAGTGAAGTAAAAGAGAGTGAAGGATCCAGGAAATGCGGAAGTGGGATGATGGTGCTGAAGCTGAAGAGGAACATGCTGGCTATTTTCTTGTACAAAGTTAATAATATATATTTTAATGAAATAAATAAATGTTTAATTTGATTGGAAGAACATTGAGATTGAGTTTGTTTAGTGAGTGTTTGTTGTTTAGTAGACAAATCCACTTTCGGTTGCATGGAAACCGCTGCTTCACCAAATACACGACCTGCCCACATGCTCATACTGCATCTGTCTATCTGCTTTTTGAAGATCTGATCTCGTGGAATTTAATCATTTTTTTTTTATATTTTCTTATTATGTAATAATTTTGTCTCATTTATCAACTTATAATATAAATTGAACAAACTGGATGGATTTGTTTTCAAGAAAAAAGTTAAGGAATTAAGTTCCATTGCTGAGTTAATTTTCCTATTATATAACTAGCTATGCTGCTACATAAAATCAAATATAATAAACCAACAATTACCTTGAAATTCTATTCTATTTTTTACTGGAAGAAAAAAGAACTATAGTTGCACTTACATGATGTAATTTATATTCCCATATCCCTGAGCTTCACTATTGTTTACACTTAAAAATTAGGGTTATTATCATTTCATTATTTCAAAAATTGAGAAATAAAAAATGAGTACGATAAATATTGAGATGTAATATTTTACTACTATATTTTTACAAAATTTACATTCTACTACTATTACCCTTACATTTTATTACCCTTATAAATGGGTACAACGATAAAATATTGCAACTCAATACTTCTTGTCCATTTATTGTTTATCTATATTTCATGTAGTAAAATGTAAGGTACTAATCACTACAAGAAAAGTTACTTTTAGCATCGAAAAAATATTCGACGCTAAAGAGACATTTGAGCGTCGAAAAGTAATATTCGACGTTAAAGGATCAATTCTATTGTGTCGAAATGGATTTCGACGCAAATAATATATTTTTAGCGTCGAAAATTTTACTTTGACGCAAAATGTATAATGACTTTACCCTTTAGTGTCGAAGAGAATATTTCAATGCTAAAAGTCATATCTTTTGGGTCGATATTTTATTCGGCGCTAAAGGATTCTTACGACCCTAAAACCACTGACACTTACATTACCCTTTAGCGTCAAATTAAAAATTTCGAAGCTAAAGGCGTAATATTTAACGTCTAACTGTTGAATTCGATGCTAAAGTATTGTTACACTCCAAAACCACTGACACTAGTATCAGTGATCCTTTGACATCGAATAAAACATTTGACGCTAAAGGCGTAACATTTAGCGTCACATAAATCATAGTCTGCAATAGAAAACAAAAGGAAATGGAAATGAACATAAAATAAAGAAAAGTAAATGAGTTGTATTCAATTGAGATTTTAAACGACTATTTTGGATTAAATAAGTCTTGTGGTATTCCATTAAGATTATTAGGATTTTTGGCAGGCTTGGAAGCTTTAGTGCACTTCTATTTATGGTATTCAATTCTACAAACTTGATTCTCTAAGACTTCATGTTTACTCTGACTCGGAGTGGGGTACGAACCTTGATGACAGAAAATATGTTAGTGATTATTGTGTCTACCTTGGTCCTAATATGGTGTGTGATCTGTTAAGAAATAGCAAGTTGTTTCTCCTTCTACAGCAAACGCTAAATATAAAGTCCTTACTCTTGCTACTTCTGAGTTATTATGACTCACATATCTGCTTAAGGAGCTTCATATTTTTCCTATTAACACTCCCACTTTGTTTTGTGACAATAAAAATGCTAAGACTTTAGCCTCTAATGAAGCACATTGAACTTGACCATTATTTTATCAGGGAGCATATCCCCAATAAAGAATTGATTATTCTTCATGTTCCTAGTTTTGAACAACTTGCTGACATCTTGACTAATATAGCGTTTGGTATAGAGTTTGTTGAGCGTATAAGCTAGCTTATATTCTCACTGCAATACTTATAAGTTAGTTTATACTCTCAATCAATACTCTCTACCAAACGGTGCCTAAGCCTCTGGGATTTGATGAATTTACCTATCTTCACAGTAAACTCGACATTCTACTGGGAGTTGAGTTTGATGGGGGAAAATATTATGGATACAGACAATTGACACAGATCCAACCATATATGCTTATATGGCTGGATATGTGTCATTGAATCTGGCTTTTTCTCTCTATTTTAATGACACATATCCAGCCACATAAACATATATGGTTGGATCTGTATCATTTGTCTATGTCTGTATCATTGCTCTTTGATGGGGATTAGGGATGGCAGAACTACCCGGATCCGGAAGACCCGAAATGACCCGAGTCCGCAATATATTTTTGCGGACCCGGGTCTTGGTTTTAAAGACCCGTGCGGACCCGGGTCCGGACTCAGGTTCACATACTTCCAGATCTGGATACTCGGATCCGGTTAATTTTAAAAAAAAATAAGAAAATAAATATAATTTAAGATATTTTATGAAGTTAATTGATAAATTTTACATGAATTTGATTAATTTTTATTATATTTTAATGAATTTTAGTTTTTGTATATTTTAGTGAATTTCAATTTGTGATAATTTAGGATATTTCATGATATTAATTGATAAATTAATTTTTTTTTAATACGGGTCCCAGATCCGAATCCGGATATACCGGACCTGCACCAGACATACCCGAATCCGGAATTGGATAATTTTTTCCGGGTCCGGCCCATCCCTAATGGGGATGTTAGAGTAAGCATTAATTGATCATCAATCAGCTATTGCGTGGTGATTACTTAGTGGTATATGACATGCTTCCATGAACTCTAGTGCAGATAATTACAGCAAAACGGAGCTTTCTATAATTAGTTGTTAGTTTGGTAAAGTTTGGTTTAGAGCTGCTGACGTGGACCAATAGTTTTCCAGATCTTGTAACAAACTTTTGATTCGTTTCCCGCTTAGATTAATTAGTTAGTTTTACTATATATTAACATATTTGAAACCATTATTTATTCAGTAAGCTTTTGAGCTGCAATATTAATAAGATAATTTCCTTCACTTTCTCATCAACCAAACACCATCAAATCATTTACTGTGAGTTTTATTTTTTTATAATGATATAATAATAAAATGTTACACCTCAATATTTCATATATTCATTTGTTATTTATCAAATTTTTAAGTACTTAAAAAATAACCTTAAAAATTAATAACTAACCTAACTTAGCAATCCAAAAAAATCATTCGGTTATGAATTTGTTCTCTTAGTTTCAATTAATTCGACCAATTCCCTAATGCTTCTATTTTTTTTGACTTAAATTCGGTGTTGAGCTAAACTTCTTATTAAGTTTTTTTTTTCTTTTACAATTATTAAATAAGAATTTAAATATAACTAAACCTTAATCATTTATCACTATTAATATACTTGTGACAAAAGATTATAAAAAGTTAATACATCAGTTAAGAAGAGTTTTCATTCGTAAAAATAGCATCGAACCGTATCTTGAAATATTCCGATGCGATTTCTCAACCTAACAAATTACTTAGTCATGTTTTGTATAGCTATCCTTTGAAAAAAAAAAAAAAAAAAAAAAACAGGAATGTCTAAAGTTTTTCTTATAAATTGCACTTCCACCATACCCAAAATTCCAAATTAAACCTATGTCTTGAGATTTGTAGCCGTAATCTCTTATATACATTACAAGAATTAAGTGAACTAAACTATCATTTGAAGATATATATGCATAATCATCTTCAAATAATAATATAATTCTCTCTCTTTCGTTCTCTTACTCGTGCTCTTTACCACTGCAGGTAAAATTTTTAAATCCTATAGTTTCCTTGTATCCATTATATTTTAATTCTCTCGCTTGAGCTTCTTAGTAAAATAATAACTCAAAAAAAAAAAAAATTACGAAAATCAAGTGAGATATATGATATCAGTATAGGTTCATGTTCAATTTCATTCAAGTGCATATTTTATTTTTTATTTATATTTAAATTTATCGATATATTATCGATCTCTGGTCACAATTCTATCGCTATTATCAAAATTAAGACTCGTATTCATTTCTAACAAAATTCAAATATATTTTTAATTTTTATTTCAATTTAACTTATAATTAAGTTTTTTAATTAACCCACTAAAAATTTTAATAGCTGGACTTAATTTTATAGGTTAACCGATTTCTCTAACTGTATAGTTTGTGTCGCAACTAAGTATTTATCCACCATTTTCTTTAATCAAAACGACAAATATAAATACTATGAAAATGAAAAGATTATATATTGTCACAAACAATATAAAGAATTCCAAAATATGTCGTTTATTTATACTCAACTCCCTTTTTCTTTTAAAACTCATATATCTATTTTATATATTATAAATATTATGACCACATACCACTGAATCTACTAAAAAAATGACAAAATTAACTTTACATTCTTGGAATTTTATCACCAAAACTGGTAAAAATATTGTGAAGGGGATAAAATTGATAGTGACCTTTACAATATGACAAAACAAAAAATAAAAATAAAAATACATTAAAATGTCGAAGTAGTCCTCGTGATCAAAAAAGCGATAGAAGAGCAACAAAGGAATCCATGTCGTGTGAGCTGTTTTGTAAGAATCACTGATCCCACATTTAAAATGTGATTTTTTTTTTTTTTTGGAAACGTTGGAAACCCCGCCACCAAATCACCCATTTTGGGCCGCGGCGCAGGTAAAACCACCGGCTGTCTCAGGCTCTAAAGAAATAGTCATGAAGACCCTCATATGTCCAATAATGGAGAAAATCTTTTATGCAACAGTGATATCACGTCATCCATGTAATAAACCAATCATCCACTGCCACGCGTGCTAAAAAATTGAAAACAACTAAAAAAATAGGTGAAGAAACTCTACATGTCATTTTTTAATTCGCTTGTGGTATCACGTCATCCATACCACTGTTGCACCAAAGAATCTCTCCCAATAATGTACATAAAAACTCCAACCGTTACTTTCCCTATTAATTTGGAAAGAAAAAAAATTAAATTTACAGATATACCCTCATTTGATCTTTGTGTTGGGTAGTTTAAAGTTTTACTAGATAACATAATGTTACGCGACCTACTATAATTATCAAGTATTTTTTAGACAAAGTATATCACAAGACGATGTTAGTAAACTTATAGGCATCTTCACGTGACCTATCATAAATATCAAATATTTTTGAGACAACGTGTATCACGTGAATTGTTAGGGAGATAATTGAGAATTATGTGAATAATAAAAAAATATTATGTGTTTTTAGCTTGAATGACACTGTTTTAGACAATGGGGGTGTGAATGGGTCTATATATATATAATTATCGTTTCTAATTACAAAATAAGTTGTAGAAATGAAATTAAAAAAACAAATCCTCGTGACATAACTTATTGGACACACGTACAGTTGTTAAAGATGACATGAGAGTATAATTATAAATTTAAAATTTTTCATTCAATTTAACAGAGAAAATAATTATATTGATGGTGTTTTCAGGACCTATGTTATTTAAGGAGTACGGCAGGGGTAAAAAGGGTAATTCCCTTCTCGGTCGAAATCATTAATGCCGACCCGACCACTAAGAGCACTTTATGATCGGTAACCGAGCACTTGGGTTCAGATGACCGGGCAATTAAAATATCGACAGCGACATTCTCAGTTCAAATGACCATTGTAGCCGACCATATCAAGACCGACCATATGGTGGGATACGCTCCAGAAGATGACACCCTATTCTTGCGGATAAGATGAAAAGTTATCCTATTTTCATGGGGAAAACTGACGAGTCAGAGTCCTAGTAGGATAAATAAAGTAAATGTAGTTTTGATTAGGAATACTTGTGGGAAAAGGGAATAGTTTTGACTAGGAATCCTGATAGGAAAAGAAGACCATCTCCAATTGGAAATTCTTGTACAAATAGGAAATCTGATTTCTTCACCATTATAAATAGAAGGGTAGAGTGAGTGTAGGGGGAGGAGGATGAATATCAGAATCATTAAGATCAAACTTGTTAGAAAAGAAGAAGCAGAGCTGAGAAGCGTGTTAAAGTAATAAAAGTATCATCCTTTTTGTGCCCGTGGACGTAGGTTGGAAAAAGATCCGCCGAACCACGTTAAATCTCCTTGTTGATTGGTGTATTTATCTGTCTTTTTGCTAAGTTTGCTTTTGGTCCCCCATAACCAAACAAATTCACTATTGAAGGAGGATTCCCTCGGAGGTGATATTCCCGTATTGCCCTGAGACCAAAATCAGCCGTCAACAGTTGGCGCCGTCTGTGGGGAATCAACAAAAAGCAACTCGCGTAGTAAGACAATGGCGGAAGGCGGAAACCACCAATCGTCAGGGAGCTCGGCTGCAGATTGGATGGAGAAGATCGAGGAGAACCTGAGGAAGGAAAGGGAGGAAAACCAAATTCTGCTAAAAACCATAGTAGACCGGTTAGAAAAGGTAGAAGGAGTGCACAGCGGAAAATTCGAGACCGGGACTAGCCGACGAAGGAACGAAATAGCAGAAGGAAAAAGAATTGCCGATACAAGTGAGGACGACAGACCCCGGAGGAGGGGTCCCTACATGGTAAGATCTGTGGTGGTGCAGAAAGATTCTCAGACCGAGGACACGTGGGAGGAAGAGGATGACCAATCGTCACCAGACCCCTCCTATGATGGCCCTCGCAACACCCGACGAAGGGAGAAAGAATATGACGAAGAGGTACGAGAAGATACCGACCACGAGAAGCACCACCCCCAGGATAACAGAAAGAAAGGAGACCGCAGGAGTCGGCATGGAACCAAAGACAGCAGCATGAAATCTTGGCTACGGGAGGAGCTGGCCAAATAGGGAGTATGCCCCAATACAGGCAGAGGGGATGCCCAGGACGGCGAAGACGAGTCCCCCTCACAGAAGAAATAAAGTCAGAGAAATTCCCAAAAAGATTCAGCATACTAAATATGGCGCCATACAAAGGCCGTACCGATCCCAAAACCCACATCGAAGGCTTCGTCCTACTAATGGAGGTACAAGGGGAAACATGGGACGCCATTTGCAAAGTGTTCCCCTTAACTCTAGCCGGACCGACCATCCTATGGTATAGAAGCCTAGCCCCAAGAAGCATCAGCAGCTTCACATAACTCAGAAAGTCATTCATACGACACTTCAAGGGGGCTTGTGTCCCCAGAAAGACAATTGGAGAACTAAGACTTATGAAACAAGGAGACGATGAACCTTTGAAAATATTTATTGAAAGATACCACAATATGGTACTCGAAGTCGGAGGGTACGAATCCCCCGAGGCCCTGGAAAGCTTGAAGGGAGCCTTGAAAGTCGGGAGGCTATGGACCCACCTAAGGATCCAGGACACCCCGGACTACGCAACCGCCCTAGAGGTGGCCCGAAAATTCGTTCTATTAGAAAACAAGGAGAAAATATCCCGAAGAGGGAACACCATCAGAGAAAGGACCACAACGTAAGGGGACATGCCACGAATGGGTCCAGAGACCTGCGGGAGCAGGTGGAAGACTTGGTGAAAGAAGGCTATCTCAGTGTGTACATAGACCATTCGGTTTTTGAGGTCAACCAAGTTGATAGCGGAAGTCATCCGGTCGGATGCGTGGAATGCTGAGATGCAGAGAAGATGTATTAAGAAGAGCATTTACTTGTAGTGACCCTTGTAGAGTTGCAAGAAAGGCAACGGATCCCAAAAAGGTGAGTAAAACCTCTTCTGACTTAGGTTGACATTTGATTATACTTGTTTGTTATGGCTCACACAATGGTTTTGATATTTGTTTTACGGCTCGGGTCTGCTCTTGTACCGCCGAGATCGATGCCTCTTTCCGGCTCGGGACTGCTCTTGTACCGCTGAGACCGATGTTTCTTTCCGGCTCGGGACTGCTCTTGTACCGCTGAGACCGATGTTTCTTTCCGGCTCGGGTCTGCTCTTGTACCGCCGAGACCGATGTCTCTTTTCGGCTCGGGGCTGGATTTCGTTCCGCCGAGGCCGCTTGTTTATTCAGCTCGGGGTCGGGTTACGTCCCACCGAGTCGGCTTCTTTGGACTGGGGATGTAACATTCCCCCAGAGCCAAGTCTTTCTTTTAGCTCGGGGTCGGGTTACGTCCCACCGAGTCATGCTCATTGGTCTGGGGACGGGATATTCCCCCAGAATCAAGTGTCTCTCTTAGCTCGAGGTCCTCGGAAATATTCAGGGACATACTCGATGCATAGGATCCGTGAGAAGCATAGCACGGGGGGGATGATACCCTTGTGGCGATTGCCTACTCCAGTGTTACCGAACATAAGGAGGAATATGCCCTTAATGTGTCGAGCACTCTTTGATCCTCACGTACCCGATGTAATGGATCCGTGGGAAAGCATAGCACGAGGGATAATGATACCCCCGTGACGATTGCTAGCTCCAGTGATGCCGGACCTAAGGAGGAATGTGCCCTTAGTATCCCGGACACTCTTTGATCCATTCATCATCCGGATCCGCGAGAGACACATCACGGGGATGCGTTGTGCCCCTGTGGCGTGTGCCTGCTCCAGCGTGGTAAGGAGGAGCCCTCATACAATACACAGGCTCCTCAGTGAACCGACGTGTAGAGGATGTGCCCTCACCATTTAAACGCTCTCTGATCCAAATCCTGGTTCGCCGGGATACTGAATTGAAAGATTCAGAATTGTGTTTTGGAGACCTCGGACAGGACGCTGTTTTGAGGCATCCGTGTTGTGGTTTATACTTGCGAAACGTTTTTGTTTTGGGATAAGCGATAAGTCGCCCCCGCCTTCTAATTTTATTTTCCAGAAATTTGTTTTTGTTTTTCACTGGTCTGGTAAGGGGACGCCCTTGCCAGATTCGGTAGGGTTTCAAAAGGATGATTCACTTCCCTTCTGAATAAGTCCCACCTGATTAATCGGCTCGGGGCGGGATTCGTTCCGCCGAGGCCACTTGATTAATCGGCTCGGGGTTAGATTTCGTTCCGCCGAGGCCACTTTGTCTTTCTCAGCTCGGGGTCGGGTTACGTCCCACCGAGTCAGCCCTTCGGACTGGGGATATAACATTCCCCTAGGTCCAAGTGCCTTTCTCAGCTCGGGGTCGGGGTACGTCCCACCGAGTCAGCTCTTTGGACTGGGGACGTAACATTCCCTCAGGTCCAAGTGCCTTTCTCATCTCGGGGTCGGGTTACGTCCCACCGAGTCACCTCTTTGGACTGGGGACATAATATTCCTCCAGGTCCAAGTGCCTTTCTCAGCTCGGGGTCGGGTTACGTCCCACCGAGTTCACCTCTTTGGACTGGGGACGTAACATTCCCCCAGGTCCAAGTGCCTTTCTCAGCTCGGGGTCGGGGTACGTCCCACTGAGTCACCTCTTTGGACTGGAGACGTAACATTCTCCCAGGTCCAAGTGCCTTTCTCAGCTAGGGGTCGGGGTACGTCCCACCGAGTCACCTCTTTGGACTGGGGACGTAACATTCCCCCAGGTCCAAGTGTCTTTCTCAGGTCGGGGTCGGGTTACGTCCCACCGAGTCTACCTCTTTGGACTGGGGACGTAACATTCCCCCAGGTCCAAGTGCCTTTCTCAGCTCGGGGTCGGGTTACGTCCCACCGAGTCTACCTCTTTGGACTGGGGACGTAACATTCCCCCAGGTCCAAGTGTCTTTCTCAGCTCGGGGTCGGGGTACGTCCCACCGAGTCAGTCCTTCGGACTGGGGACGTAACATTCCATCAGGTCCGAGCATCTCTCACAGCTCGAGACAGGATCACATGCCACCGAGCACATCATCGTTAGCTCAAAGGCAAAATTTTCTCCTCACAATCGAGATTGGATCAGTCAGGGGTCAGGACCTCCAAATCTCTGGTACATATATTACAAATGAGGGATCATTTTTAGTTTGGACAACAAGAGGAACTTCATCTCCTGATGGAACGACCCAAGTAAGCAATTTGCTTTGAGGTGGAGAATCATTCTGAATAAGGTCAGCATCTCTAAAAAAACCGAGGATATGAAGATATAAACAGAAGACTTAGTTGATGGCGAAGACAATTTCTCTGTAATTTCTGGAGCGACCACCAGCAAGGCGATCAGCACACCATCTTTTTATAGTTCCCGGCACCAACTTGTATACTCGTTGTTACCGAGAACTAGGGGACAGATGTTGATAGTGTTTTCAGGACCTATGTTATTTAAGGAGTACGACAGGGGTAAAAAGGGTAATTCCCTTCTCGGTCGAAATCATTAATGCCGACCCGACCACTAAGAGCACTTTATGATCGGTAACCGAGCACTTGGGTTCAGATGACCGGGCAATTAAAATATCGACAGCGACATTCTCAGTTCAAATGACCATTGTAGCCGACCATATCAAGACCGACCATATGGTGGGATACGCTCCAGAAGATGACACCCTATTCTTGCGGATAAGATGAAAAGTTATCCTATTTTCATGGGGAAAACTGATGAGTCAGAGTCCTAGTAGGATAAATAAAGTAAATTTAGTTTTGATTAGGAATCCTTGTGGGAAAATGGAATAGTTTTGACTAGGAATCCTGATAGGAAAAGAAGACCATCTCCAATTGGAAATTCTTGTACAAATAGGAAATCTGATTTCTTCACCATTATAAATAGGAGGGTAGAGTGAGTGTAGGGGGAGGAGGATGAATATCAGAATCATTAAGATCAAACTTGTAAGAAAAGAAGAAGCAGAGCTGAGAAGCGTGTTAAAGTAATAAAAGTATCATCCTTTTTGTGCCCGTGGAATAAAAGTATCAACCACGTTAAATCTCCTTGTTGATTGGTGTATTTATCTGTTTTTTTGCTAAGTTTGCTTTTGGTCCCCCATAACCAAACAAATTCACTATTGAAGGAGGATTCCCTCGGAGGTGATATTCCCGTATTACCCTGAGACCAAAATCAGCCGTCAACAAATTATTTTGGATTTTTATATACATTATTAGACATATGAGAATTTTCATGACCTTTTCCCCTCTAATAAATAAAAAAGGGAAATGCTAATGAGTGTCTTTAAGGCACTTGTTAATGATCTATTTTAGGAAAGTTTTTAGAGGAAAAATGAAAAAGTAATTAATGTTTTGATAATTTTTTATTTTCCCCGTAAAAGTGATATGAAAACTTACCAAAAATAGATCATTAATGAATGCCCTTATGACACTAGTTAGCATGACCCAATAAAAAAAATCGCCCGCGATTTGTGCCTTTCTTGGGGCCCGCTTTTTTGCAGTTATATTCAAACACTTAAACATCAGGTACAACTCAGGTACCGTACACGCTGTTCCTTCCTGTGTCAACCGATCACCGCCGCCCAAATCATTATGGGTCCCACGTCGAATATATGAATTCCTTTTCCAAATTTGACTTACAAGTTGCGTACATACAATAAGCCAATAAGGTTCTGTTCTTCTGCCTTGTTAAAATATTGATTTTTTTAAAAATATTAATTTTAAATGCCGACCTTTTTATTATTATTTTATTATTATTTTATTTTATTTTATTTTTAAGGAACTAGCTTTATATAAGTTTGATAGGCATTTGTGCACCGCATAAAAAAAGATTATTCGGGTTAATTCTAAAGCTGTTGTATCCACAGAGAGATTTTTAAAAATAAATTTTACATGTTAAGTTATAAGTTTCATATTTCAAATTATAAGAAGTCCAATGTATTTTCTAAATATAATAACATACAAATAAATAAAAACTCTTGTATCATAAAGACTCAAATCATCAACCTAAAAAATGAGGCGATATAGTGATTAATTAACTCAACTAAA
The DNA here is from genome assembly GCA_019454045.1 of Zanthoxylum bungeanum. NCBI lineage: Eukaryota > Viridiplantae > Streptophyta > Magnoliopsida > Sapindales > Rutaceae > Zanthoxylum > Zanthoxylum bungeanum. The sequence continues at coordinate 625,368 of SKCR01031722.1, read as the reverse complement.
TAGTTATAACTTATGTACATCTTCTAACAAATTTAAATCTCAAATTTTGTTTTTTAAAAAAAATAATACATGGTTAATTGTACTTACATTGTAAAACATCTTTATCAAAATAAGAATAGCCTTGAGTTGTCTTAAAATTTTTCTGGCCTTAAACGAGTTCTTAAAATGAGATCTATATTGATAAAATATAAAAATATATATATATACAAGTCATATTATATATTAAAATTTAATTTTTTTTTTCCAAATTCAGAGTCTCTAATTTAAGGTTAAATTTAGGACTCCGACCAATCACATGTATCCACTGTCCCTATGTTCACCTCTCATCAAAATATAATGTAAATCAATATGACTTTTCTTCTGAATTATTAATAGCTGAGTTTGTAAAGAAAAAGATTTCAAAATTGAAAAAAAAAATCAAATCAAAAAATTAATTTTCCAATAATTATTATAGTAGTACTTAATGTTTTTTCAAAAATTATAACAAGATACCCACGATTTATAATGCAGATTATTGTATTAAATAGGGGTTAGTAAAATCGGTTTCGCTTTCGGTTCCTCGTGTAAGTAAAATCGGTTTCGCTTTCGGTTCCTCGTGTAACCGAAACCTATCCGGGAAAAATTGGTTCATAATTAAGTGGAACCGGAACCTACCCAATTAAGTATGGTATCTTATTAATCGGTTTCAATTCGGTTCCGATCCGATTCCGCTTTACTCTATTTATTTATTATTCTAAAACTTTCAAAATGCAATTATTTTTGAAACTTGAATATTGCATAATATTCTTGTCATTTTTCTATACATAAATAAAATAATAAATAAAACTTGTATATTATATAATATTACTGTCTCGATACATAATATTCTTGCATTATATATCACCAAACAACACTCCACTCTAGCAGCAATCACAAATCTGCAGACAACAACCCAGCAGCACAGCCATCAGACATCACCATTCAACAACTCGTAGGGGTGGTAATTTAGGTTATGATTCGTTTATTCGTTTGATTCGATTCGCTTTAAAGCGAATACGGTTTGAAAAAATAGATTCGTTTAATAAATAGGTCAATTCGATTCATTTACTAAACGAATCGATATGAATTTAAGCTCATTAATTCGTTTAGGTTTCGTTTTATTCTTTTCTTTTACTAGTTATTATTATTTTTCAATTAAGATTCGAGAAATTATGACAAATTACCATAGAAAAAAATTATATTGTCGATATTTGGTGAGCTATTTTTAATAAATGTATTAATCACATATTACATATTTCATAAGTATATATTTATGAAAAATTAATGTAAATAAATTATAGTAATTTATGTTATTGAATAATATCATGATTAAACGAATATTTGTATTCGATTCATTTAATAAACGAATCGAATATGAATCCATCACATTTTGATTTGATTCATTTAGGATTCTATTAGTTCCATTTTTGTTGGCAATGTATGTAACAAATCAAGTTCAATTGAGTTGTAACGAGTCTTGAAGATCTCGAAGCAATTGCACTTGTATTTGGCAAACAGTGCATGGAGATATCATATATGTGTTAGTGTTGCGTTCGTGTTTACGTTCGAACATGTAGCGTTCGTTTGGCAGTTCGAACGAAACTTGGCAGAAGATTCTCGTGCATAGTGCATTCATCTCCCATGCGAATGAAACATTTCAGTGTTTTTGCGTTCGAGGTGCGTTCGCACGAATTTGTGGAACAGTGCATGTTCGTCTTGCGTTCGATGAGTGTTCGAATGAGACTACGAGACTGGGTTATTTTGGACGCGTTTTTTAGCCAGTTTTGCATAAGGAATAGCCAACCTTTACCCTACCTATATAAGCAAATATAGAGCCATCTTAAAAATGGTTGGAAAACACATTATTCAGAGCCACACAATCTTTTATTTTCAACATGTGTAATAAATCACCTTGAAAACTTCGTTGTTTCCCTGTTTTTATTCGTTTGGTGAGTTTGAACTTTGGAGATTTATTTGACTATCAACACAGAAACACAACCCTAACCCAATTTCCTAAGCCTTCAAAGTTCTTTATGAGGAAGATTGGTAGTCGGAGTTTCAGCGTTGCGAGTTTGCAGGGTTGATCCGCTCAGAGAATTCAAAGGTTCTGAAGAAGGCTACTTGGTACGAGCTCGATGAGTTTTTTGGGTTATTACAGTCTAGAGGTATTAGAGTCGGTGGAGTTGTCGTCATAGGTCTTTTACCATCATTATAAGTTTTCTCGTTATAGTGGATTTTGATTGGTAGCCTAGATACCCTGAGTGGTTTTTTACTCGCACAAATTTTCCACTTCGTTAACAAAATTATTGTGTTAATTTAATTTACTGCTTTGTTATATTTGCTTTGATTTATAATTATTATACTTAAGTATGCTTGTTGATAATCCATAGTGACAATAATTATGACATGTCTTAATTTATTGTGTATCATTCCACATAGGGTCGGAATCTTAGGCTAATTTCAAATTTTCAGATTCGATTCGTCAATTCATTTTGTCACCCTTAAACAGCAGCACCATTCCGTAACCCAACAGCAGCACATCAACAATACAGTAGACAACAGTAAAAAAAACAACATCAAAATATAAAATACAGCAGCAAACAGAATTGACTAATAGATTGTTTAATTTCAACAAGCCCATCTTTCACAATCAAGTTCAAAATATGAGCAGAACATCTTTATATAGAGAAAGTCTCAATCGATAATTAATTTTGGAAGTCTATCTTTCAAATATGTAATCACAACATCATTAGAACTAGAATTGTCTACTGTAACCATTGACACCTTGTCATCAATACCCATTCTTGAACGCATGCTTCTACCATTTTTCCTATATTTTTCCCTTTATGACTAGACATTTCAACAAAACTCAAAATTCTTTGTACAACCTCCAATCATTATCAATAAATTGTGCAGTGAGACATAAATAACTTAGAGTTTGTACATAAGTCCAAATATCCATAGTTAATGTGATTATTGTATTTATGGATTTTAAGCATTCTCGCAATGCAATCTTTAGTAATAGTAAAGCTAGACACAACATTTAAATCGAGGTTGTAAAACATGCACAAACTCCCTAAAATCATCATTCTGTACTATAACAAAAGGCCACTCACCTTTTATAATACCCTAGCAAGCATAATCTTACAATATCCTTGATCAAATTTTCATGTTGTAAGAGTATTAGGTTCATTACTACCAGATGACTTGCTTGAATGTTGTTTTTGCTTATTATCTACATTGTGAGGATAATAAATGTATTTTTCAATATATTTTTCATTGAAGATGTACCTGATCTTACATGGTGTGATAAAACTTTTTCGTAATAATTGTATTTTATGTGGTCACATATATTGTTATCTTGATTAGTTAAATGCTCATAATGGTCCCACATATTGAAAGTATTTTTGCGAATTCGAGATAATTTAGAAGTAGCGTGACTACCATAAGTGGCATCAGCTGCAAAAAAACAAATAACGCGTCAATTATGGATCATCAATTTCGTGCTTATTTAGAAACCAACACAATAAAACATGTATCTTTCAACCTGTATCTATAAGCGCCACATGCAAAATTATGTCCAATGCTTATTTAAACTTATGTATTTTGAAACCAAACATACGTAGAATACTTACTACTCACTCTGCATGATCAATTTTCCAAGATCATACGATGGTTGAAATTACCTATAAACATTCAAATAAGAGCAACTATATACCAAAGAGGGAGGTGAATTGAGTATGTGACAAAATAATTCGGAATTAAAAATATTTACGATTTTAAGTTAGTTAGTTAGTAACTTTATCAAATAAGCTTATAATTCAATTGTCACAATTGATATTTGCAATCATTAAATCAAATATCAATTTACTCAATAACAAATTTTACTAAATGATAAACTAATATAATATAAAACTTGCGATAAATAAAAGATTAAGAGTTAGAGAAATTGACACTGTAATTTATAGTGATTCGACCAACAATGCTTACGTTCACCCATCCAAGTCGCCCTTGAAGCTTTCCACTATTCAAAAGTGATTCAACATTTTACACTATGAGTTTTCTATGGCTCACTCACAAACAAAAAGTTTTGTTCATAGGTTCACTACAAACCTTTATACAAGAGTTTTTTCTCACTGGCTCACTCAAAACCTTTATACAAATTCATCATTTTGAGTATACCCACTTAACAATAGATTTCCACAACCACGATTGTTTAAGATATGTAGGTTTTACAATATCACTTGGGTACTCACAAAAGATAAATAAGATTAAAGATGTGATTTGTCAACCCAAGTAAATCAAAGCTCTCTAAAATGATGTGAAGATATATGTAATGAGCTTATGAAAAATATGAGATTGATATGATCAATAAGATTTTGTATTATCTCTATTTTTGCTTTCAATAAAATGTTATAAAGTGTAAAAACTCAGCAAAAATCAAATTGGGGCTCAATATATAATGAATGTGAAAATTGCATTTAGCTCTCTGTCTTGAGACCGGTATACCGATGTACAGTGGCGGGTATGCCGGTCCTGCAAATTCAAACGGCTATATCCAATATGACCGTTGAGCATAAATCGCAGACCAACAGGATTACTGACTGGTATGGTGACCGGTATACCGATTAACTAACTGATATGAGGACCAATATGATCCATCCCGGTTCCTGTAGTTATCTGCCCAAAGCAAAGCAGAGACACTGGTATGCCGGTTTAGAGGCCGGTGTGCCGGTCATAGGACAGAAATATAGGTTTTGAAGATTAAAACATTATGCACATGACCCAAAATATTTTATAAATGTGTATGAGTAATATGAGCTTATAATACTAGAATTATCAATTCACTTACATTGAGAGCCATAAGGTATAAGACTTCACTTGATTTTCTTCATTAAGCTCTTGAATCTTCACATCCAATTTACTTCGACAGCTTTTTATAAACCTCGCGAATGCGTATCAAAATCGCTAACGTTGCATCATCAAAATCAATAATCGAGAATATATCACTAACAATGGTTACACACACATGTTTGTTTATTCCATGGTCAATCATATTTAGACATTGATCATTGACCACACAAAATGATATTCAGCACTGCAATTGAATAAGCTAGCTATAATAAACACACAAAATGATATTCATTTTACTATACTTCATTTTACCTTTCTACTTTGAAAATTCAGATACAATTAAGCAACGAATCAACATGCAGAGCATATAAAACGACGTTGTTTTTCTTAATATGAAATTGGGTTTAATCAATTCCAAAATCGGTTCTAGTTCCGGTTCTTACCATTATAAAACCGGAACCGGACCACTTAAATTCGATTATGTAATTTTAGAACCAGAATCGACTCTAAAAGAGTCAATTTATATTTTTTATCCTGAAAAACGGGTCGATTATAATCACTTCTGATTCGAACCAGAACCGATCATCAGCCCTAATATTAAATAAACAAAATAAAAGAATAACAAGCTGTAATGGATTAGCATTAAATATTAATACTTAAATTCCTATTTGAAAATAGTTGCAAATGATTATGCATGGCAAAAAGTCTTGGCCGGGTTCGGGCCAAGATCAAAAAAATCGGACCGATTTTTAGCCCGGGCCCCGGCCCAGCCCATTGCCATGCATACAAACGATATCATTTCCTGACCATATATACACCTATTTAATATATTAAAACTGGGAAATTATTTTTTTGTGAGGCTCTCTAAGTAGGCTCTTTAATTTTGAGACTATTTATATAAGCAAGTGAGTTATTAATATTTAAAATGAGTTATTAATGTTAAAAATGAGTTATTAATGTTTAGCTTTTCGTATTTTTCAATCTTTAATATTTTATTTTTCATTCTCCTCCAAATTTTTCGTTTTTTAAAATTATTAATGATTGAAAATACGTTAATTAATTAAATATATATTTGTTTCAAATGAGTTATTAATATTTAACTTTTTCATATTTTGTAATCTCTAACCTTTCATTTCCCAACTCTTTCAAACTTTTTTTTTTTAATATTATTAATGATTGAAAGTACGTTAATTAAATGTCTATATTTTTCATTAACTCTCATTTATTTATTAATAAACATTTAAAATTCATCAATTATATTAAGTTAATTATAAAAATGTTCATAATCTAGTCAAATCTACATTAAGAGCTTTGTTCTTCATTAATAAAAGGCTATAAAGTAGAATCAGTTAGAAGATATATTTATCTATTTGATATAGTGTTAAAGAATTTGAATTATTTGGACAACTATAATTGAAGATACCAACCTAATTTATTTTTATTTTTTATATTTGATATCTAAAAAATAAAAAAAATATGAGAAGCTTGCATTTGCAAAAGGGTGCCACGTGGCAAGATAAATAGAAAAGCTTTCTTGTAAAGTGCATGGACTAAACAAAACGAACTGCTGAAAATCAAAAGCCAAAAAAGCATCTATGTGAAGAGAGACTTTTTTGTCAAAGAGGTGAAGTGTCAGCTTCAAGCAGAGCGATCTGTTAGTTCATGGGCGGCTCCAAATCCTTAGAAATATAAAGAGCATATTAATTTATTTTATTACAACTTTTTTTTTTTTTTCTTTTTCTTTTTTGGGCCTCTTGTTTTAGTGGGTTGCTTGAATCTTGGTTCATTGGAGATATATTCTTTGAGCTGTAACTTGGAGGAAAGAATAATTTTTGAGCATGACCCAGGTGAGTTTATCGTTTTTTTTCTTCTCATTTATAATCTCTTTATTTGTCCATTTTCATGATTGGTTTTTACTGATTTTTTGTTTTTGTTTTGTAATTTGAATAATTGTGCTTGTTTTGAATGAAAATGGAAATGAATTGTCAATTAAGAGAAATTAAATTTAAATTTTAGTACATCAGCCATGAATTGCAATTGAAATTATAGATTGTATATGATAAGCTTTTTAAAGTGTATATTTGGGATTCGTTTTCGTGTATTTGATTATTAGACCTCTTAGTAATAATAATTATCAATCAGAAGATTCATTTTGTCTTGTGAGAGCTTACATACTGTTGCTGCGCCAGCACCCAAATGGAAAAATTTCATGATTCACCCGTGCGAAAAGTAAAATCTAGGCTCCAAATTGTATTCCAGTCATTTTGTTATTTTTTTCCTTTTAGATGAATTTTAATGGTGGCATTGCTAAGTTGAAATGGCGTTAATGGCTAAAGTGAGAAAGGATTGTTTGGTACAAGCTGAGATGATTGTGAAAGGGGATAGATAGATGTACGAAGGCTTTAGCTCTTTGCATTCCAGATTTTCCAACAATTTTTTGAGAGAATGACTGGTAGAAGTTACTTTATATTTGTTTATTATTTATTTTACATGTATGTATATGAACTTCAGTAGGATGATCAAAACCAAACCAAACCAAACAAAACCTTTTCCCACTATGTGGGGTCGGCTATATGGATCTTTTGATGCCATAGTGTTCTATATGAGATCATTGATTCATCAAGCTTCATAAAACTTAGTTTTTTTTTTATGGTTTCTGTCCATTTCAACTTAGGTCTTCCCCTTCTTCGCTTGGCATATGGCAGCACCATTTGCTCATCTTTTCTCACTAGATCACTTAAAGGCCTACGTTGGATATGTCCAAGCCACCTTAGCCTTGTTTCTCTCATCTTCTCATCAATTAACGCTACCCCTAATTACTTCATTTCTAACTCTGTCTTTCCTATTCCATTCACACATCCATCTGGCCATTGAAATGTTGAAAATTAAGTGGTATGAAAAACTAAGGGTAAGTACACCAAGTGGAACTAAGTCACGATGATAGGTAACTGATTTAATACATTGTTAAACTGAATTTTGATTTTGATTTTATGATTTGTACAAGTACCAAATTAAGACTAGAAGAGAATTTCCAAAAAAAGAAATAAAATAAAAATAAACCAATGAAAGAGATGTGAAGGAGAATAATGATTGAACTAGTGACCCATGGTTTTCTTTGGCAACATGAACTCTAAAGTATTTAATGATAATTAATAATTTTCTATTAGTCTTGACTCAATGGTCGTTATGATGTTCAGAACCCAGTATAGTGGTCTTATTCAACTGTTAAGTTGGCTTACTTTGTTAATCAGGGCATCTGAGATGGGACTTTTTAAAGCCTTTGAAAGCAGCTAGACCATGTCTAATGTATTAATTATGGAGGAAGCTGGAAGGTAATAACAAAACCTCTCTTCACATTCAGTCTGTCTCAGAAAGAATACTAATCTGTCTAGACTCCAACTTATTCTTTGTCGGGAATTAAGTGAATTTATGCTTTTCCAGGCTTAATGAAAAGTCCTTCTCAAATGGGGATATCTATGTTGGTAATTTTGATGGAGAACTGCCCCATGGAAAGGGGAAATATACGTGGTCAGATGGAACAGTCTATGACGGTGATTGGGAAGAAGGGACAATGACGGGAAAAGGACATGTAGTTTGGCCTTCAGGAGCAAAATATGAGGGTGATTTCTCGGGAGGTTACCTTCATGGTTTTGGCACCTTCACCGGACATGATGGATCTGTCTACAGAGGGAACTGGAGGATGAATATCCGGCATGGACTCGGACGAAAAGAGTATCCTAATTCAGATATTTATGATGGCTCGTTTAAGGAAGGAGTTCACGAGGGTAGTGGTAGGTATTCTTGGAATAGTGGAAATATATATATTGGGAACTGGAAAGGTGGGAAAATGAATGGTAGAGGGGTTATGAAATGGGTGAATGGTGATATATATGATGGCTCTTGGTTAAATGGGTACAGACATGGGTCTGGACTTTATAGGTTTGCTGATGGGGGATATTATTTTGGAACGTGGAGTAAGGGCCTGAAGGATGGAAAAGGTAAATTCTATCCTGCGGGAAGTAAACATCCATCTCTAAGGAGAATGTGTAACAAACTAGGATATGATGACAATGCAGAAGGACTGCTATCTCAAGGTTCATCAGTAAACTCGGAGGGAAGCAAGACCTCAAAGCCAAGAGTTAAACGTAGCCATTCTGAGAAGATTTCAGTTGGTGGAAAAAGTTCAGATCGAATATCACGCAGGACATCTTCATTGGATGAACATCATCCTTCTAGAGAATTCATATCATTAAAGCTGTTTCATTCATCAGATGAAAGTCAAAGTGATTTGCAGGATGGAAGCCCTGTAGTTTATGAGAGAGAATACATACAGGGAGTGCTGATTAAAGAGAAAGGTAGGAATTATACAGAACAACCGCACAAAGGAAAACCACAAAATAAGTTTTCAGTGAAAGAAGTGAAAAAGAAGTCATGTGTGGACATCTTCGAAGGCCGTCGAAGCTATTACCTTATGCTTAACTTGCAGCTCGGTATCAGGTAAAAATCTTGATGGTCCTTTTCTCTACAAAAAGAATGCTTAGTTGGTTGCTTCTGGTCAAACTGAAGTCAGATAAACAAAAACTTAGTTATCAGTACCCCCATTAATTAATGTTGTAAAATTACCCTTTTGGGCTCTTCTTCTGTTAAGTAGTTCTGAGGACACACAGTTCCATTTAATTTTTTAATATCACTTTTCCAATCTGCAAGTTGATACTAAGTCTGAGATGACAATAGTTGATAACTTGATACTTTAGAGCTTGGTATTTTCCTAAGGTGGAAATTTCATCAATAGACAATAGTTTTTGTGCTCTACTGAGTTGATTATCTGGTTGGAGTGGGTGGTTAAACTGTTTTTTTCCAGTTTGGACCTTGACAATCTTAGTGTCTCTGTGATATGCTTTTTTCCTTTAAATTCTTGAAATAAGTAGTTAAGTACTTTATGGTTTTTGATTATTAGAATCAATTTGTTGGTTCTTGGTATGAAAACCTGATTTAAAGTTCACAGGTATACTGTTGGCAAAATCACGCCAGTGCCTATGCGAGAAGTTCGAGCATCAGATTTTGGAGATCGAGCTAGAATTAGGATGGATTTTCCTAGAAAGGGATCCCAGTTCACACCTTCCCACAAATCTATTGGTTTCTGCTGGAAAGATTATTGCCCTATGGTCTTCAGGTATTTATTATTCCTTGTATTCACTAATATATGCAAGGGAAAATATCCATATCTTGTTATTGTTATTCACATTCCACCGTTTGGGTGATTTGGTCTTCATGTTAGTGTATACAAATCCCATTGTCATGCTTGTGCATCTGATAAACTTTTCTTATTCTCACTTAGGCGTTCAAGCTAATTGTTGTTTATTTACTGTTTTGATTCAAAGTGAATTCATATTAGTACATTTCATGTTCATTTATATGTTCTTACTTTGCATTCAACAGTTTAGATTTTTAACTTTGTTCATGCATATGATAATTTTTTCCAGGAATTTGAGGGAGATGTTTAGATTAGATGCAGCAGAGTATATGATGTCCATTTGTGGTGATGATGGTCTGAGTGAGCGTTCTTCCCCAGGGAAAAGTGGCAGTATCTTCTATCTTTCTCATGATGATAGATTTTTCATTAAGACATTGAAAAAAACTGAATTGAAGGTTTGAACCTATAGAACCTTTTTTTAATGTTTGTAGCTTTTGTACTTTTGTTGTCGCTTGCATGTTTAATTACTGTCATATTTGAATGAATTTAATTTTCAGCTGATTTTTATTAAAAAAAAATTGTGGTTTTATGATGTAGCCAGAGAACTTTTTCCATAGTTTCTTTATCTAGATGGGAATTAGTTTGAGCTTGCCAACTGTTTTAGTTTTTGCCAACTGTTTTAGTTTTTCTTTTATATGTTTTATTTACACTCTTTGTTTTCTGATGCAACCCTTTCTAAAAGTTTGTTGAGCACTAGAAACATGTGGGTTGATTCCTAGATGTCAGATTTGTATTTTAATCGACAGGGCTGGAGATCTCAAAGCTGTCCTGTTTCTCGTTGATAGACCATAGATATAAAAAGACAATGGAAGATGCAGATAAAGCTTTAAATAGGTTTTGAACATGAAACATGAAATGAGATTCTGCTTTATTCTCAGATGATGCTTTCAGATTTTATATTGCAAGGATAAGTTTGTATTTTTTAATCCTGTTGTATGTGATACTTCCTGTTGTATGTGATACTTTAACCGGATACATGTATTTTGTTAGAAGGACTATTAAAAGGAAATTCTATCTTATTTCTTTCTTCAAGTCTTGATGTAGTTCATTCGTTACTTGTTTGAAACATTCATTTCACCATAAGCAAGGTGTAGCCAAATTAGTTGAATATGATGATATATTCCTGTTTGCATATTTTTCAAAAAACTTATTTATGCATCACATTTGTTAGAGATGACAGTGCATTCAAATAATCAGCTGATTTGAGTAAAGATAATTGGTTGAGTAGGAATAATTTCTGTGAATCAAAACAGAGGAGCATAAGACAGCAGATATTAGGTCTCCAAATCTATTTCCAAGGTTCTGACACCAATGAGTATGAATATTTCAAAGAAAGAAAGGTCAGTCCTGTTGCTCGTTGATAAAAATGTCAGAAGGAATGGCCTGCTGACTTAGCCCAGACCCAGAGATATTAATCTTAGATGAATGTTATTTGATCATAATTAGAAGCATTTGAATAATCATTTGTCCATTTATGGAAGGTGTTCACGAAAATGCCTCCACCTCAATAAGTCCCTATCTCTGTGGTCTTGGACTTAGAATCAAATTGCTTTGTTTCTTGGAATCCATTAAATGGAAATCCACATCAAAGACGAGTTTCTTCCTCTGCTTTAAAGCTGTTGATCTTATTTCACAGTAGAGGGAATCTTTAACTTCCTTGATTAGATGCTGGGTTCTGTTAGTTGTTCTCTGTTAGCTACCTTAGTCATTCCTTTTGCCTTTGCATTGTATACTATTAATTGGTGAGTTCTTTTTTTTGTCAAAGCTTAGAGGAAGATATTGAAATGGAAAGGGGGAAGATGAAAAGGGACATACTTAAAATAAGTGTGTTTCGGTTAGAAAGAAGATGATATGACGTTAATTTGGATGTTTTCATTCTGCTAGCACAGTATTCATACCCCTCCATTGGTTTTGGGGAGTTACAAGGATAGGGAGAGAGGGAAAAAGATGTGTTTTTAGGTGGTAAAATGGTTAGTTGGTGTAGATAGAGTGCAAAGCCAAATATGTTTACATTTAATCAGTCTCGAGTAGTTTTCTTAAAGTTCTAAAGTCAAGAATGATGTTGGAGGTTTTACATTAATTTTGATTGGAAATTTTGTCAACTGGTTTCCTTTTGTTTTTTACTTTTGCAATTTTTTCACTTTTTGTAAAATATATGTAATTTTCTGTGTTTTGTTTATTTGGTGATGCCACTTTTTGAACCCCTCTACCCAAATCGAAAAATGTATGATCAATTGAATTCAGCTACTAAGCTTTCCACGACTGAAAGAGAGTTGTCCATGAGCATGTATATTTTGTTTCCCTTCTGCACAGGTCCTACTCAGAATGCTGCCTAAGTATTACATTCATGTGAAAGAACATGAAAATACGCTCATCACAAAATTTTTTGGACTCCACCAGATAACAATAAGGGGTGGAAGAAAGGTATCTGCTAGCTTGTCCATAGCTCTAGTTTACCTTCCAGTATGTATTTTTTTTTAACCTTATGATCATTGAGTGCTTTTGTTATTATTTTCGGTTGATAGGTACGGTTTGTGGTCATGGGGAATATGTTTTGCACAGAATTACGAATTCATCGTTCCTATGATCTAAAGGGATCAACAGTAGGAAGATGTACTGACAAAGATAAAATCAAAGAGAATACCACATTGAAGGATCTTGATCTTTCCTATGACTTTCATATGGATAAATTGTTACGGGAGTCCCTTTTTAAGTAAGTGTTGGAATTTGATGCTTGCATAATTCATTTGTGAAATTATTTTAAATATGAATATGTATGCTCTATTTAGGAGCATTTTTAGATGTTTTCGGTTGTACAGCCGAAGGTCGTGCTGTGCTGGTTGTCAGTTTAAGACAAGAAGAGCACTTGAAAGTGGTTGGAATAATTTTTGGTATTTGAACTACTGTAATTTGTCTGGAAGACAAGTTGATGTTCATATGTTGGACCATAGGATTATTAAATATTAAATTATTAACTATGTATTAAAACTTATATGATCAACTAGCACATTGCAAAAAGAAAATTGCTAGTTCAAATTTTAATCAAAGGAAGTTTAGTGAAAAGTCCACTCTTTTCTTTTTAATTAATTCTAAAATCTTACTGTTATTCGCTGTCCTCTCCCGTGATTTGATCCTTCAAATATTTTGTATAAAACATAATACTTCAAAGACTAATTTTTTATCCTTGGTCAGTTGGTTGCTCCCATGGAGGGCTTGTCACTTTGTCATATTCCACTTCTTAGCTATTCCAACATCATAAAAGCACATTTGTAGCAAGCACATGGAAATTCTTCAAAATTGGAGTCTTCATTGAAGATTTTATACGATCTTGTAATTGAAGAGTCAAGATCGTATAAAATCTTCCATCTGATTGCATTCCTTTTAGCTTCTTGCTCATCATTGATATCACTTTTGCAAGATCCTTCCAGGGAATATTGTGAATGATTTGGAGAAGATGTTAGAAATGGAAGTGTTTCTCTATTTCCTTTTGTGCATTTTATAATCCCATTTCCTCTATTCGTTAGTACTTCTATAAGTTATATTATTTTTATTTCTGCTAGTAGTTATCAATTGCTGTGTTGACTGTAAATAATGCTGAATTGCAGTTAATGGGATTAATATACATGTAAATAGAACATAATATTTATATCGTGCATGTTACTGATAAGGTTATTAAGTATACATGTTTCTAATTATCAGTACAATTTTTTTACTTGCTCATAACTTGCAGACAAATTTCAATAGACTGCACGTTCTTGGAATCTCAACAAATTATTGATTATAGCCTGCTGTTGGGATTACATTTTAGCGCTCCTGAGCATTTGGAGGCCTTACTAGAACCTTCAACTACAACATTTCCTGACAATTTACCTGCTGCTGATGGTATAAATTGCTTTGCATTACAAATATGATTATACAGTAATTTTAGTTGTTTTACTTCTTCTCTTGATTGCATTTACACTGATGTTATACACCTGGTGGTTTTTTTAAGCCTAAGAAATTTGTGTTTGAAAATATTGTTCGACTTTACGTTTCTAGGAAAGGTATTTTTAAGATTGTGGTGCAGTTAGAATATGTTCACAAGTTAACACGACCTTAATTGTTCAAATCACTGGTTTTTCAAGGGGGAATGAGATTTAATTGCTTAACTGCATGGGATTCACTTTTTAAGGTGTTGAAAATGTCAGTTTGCGTTATTTGGAGGTGATAAGGCTGATACCTTTAAGGTTTGTTGTAATTATGGGGGATGATGAAACATCTTGAACAATTAGTTAGGCATGGCGACAGCTGCTGGAAAATTAGATGTTGCTCGGAGGTTCTTTACAAATTTTAATCGCCTATTGCTCACCTAGTGACAACTTTAGGATTTAATGTCTATTTTAGGAAATTGGAAATAGTTGTTGAATCTTTGGGAGTGATCTCAAGAAAATAGAAAGCATCACCACAAGGATATATTCCTCTCTTGGAATAATTAGTTAATCTCAATTTACGATGATTTGTTTTTCATTGTACGTCTCTGCATGTATGTAAAATATATGTACTTGAGAGTGGTTTTGGTCTGCCTTGACTTCAAGTTCCAATGTTCCATTGAAAAAATTAAGAAGTCAAAACATTGGCAGCTTATTATTTTATGCTTCATTCCACTAGGTATAATAAGCTCACAAGGGGAGTTCATGATTCCTCCAAAAGGTCTGCTTCTCGTAACTCATGAACCTAATTTCGTCAGCACTGCACCGGGGCCTCACATCAGAGGAAGTACATTAAGAGCGTTCACTGTCGGTGACAAGGAAGTCGATCTCTTGCTTCCAGGCACCAGAAGGTAACCTCTCTGGTTCTAATCTGTGAAGCGTGAAATTTTCTATCATGCTAATATCTTTCGCAATCTTGATCACGCTCTATATGTTGTGTAAAGATGACCCCAGTGATCTTATAATCTACTAAATCTTTTAATAAACAGCTATTAGAATTGACATTGCTGTAAAATCAGTAACTTGGAAACTGAGTAGGAAGTTTGCAAACCAGTCCTTTGCATTGCGAGTAATTTATGAAACTTTCAGGATACTGTGGTTTTTCCAAAGTTCGAATACTTGACAAGGAGCAATTAATCTGACTGCTAGCTGCTTGCTTATATTCCAGGTTACGGGTACAATTAGGAGTAAACATGCCAGCGCAGGCTAATCACAAGCTTCTTGAGAACGAGTGCGATGACTCAAATGAAGTTGAACTATTTGAGGTATATGATGTTGTTCTGTACATGGGCATAATCGATATACTGCAGGAATATAATGTGAAAAAGAAAGTAGAGCATGCATACAAATCATTGCAATTCGATCCTCGGTTAATATCTGTTGTTGAACCGAAATTTTATGCCTCGCGTTTCATCAACTTCTTGCGGAAAGTTTTCCCAGAGCCGGCATAATAAGAAGCTTTGCTTGCTAGTTTCATATATATATATATCTATGTTACTGGTTATTGCCTTTGTTGAGTTGTATAGGTAAAGAAATTTTTTCAACTCAAATTCTTTTGCATTCATTCATTTGTAAAGTGATACCATAATTTAATAAATGTATCCATTTTAATTATGATTTCTTTTTTGTATATATATAGTACTGTTTTTGTTTTTAAAATTGTGTTAGTCACATGTTTGTTTTAACGAATAGTGATAGTATTTATATGCATGTGGCAATTAATGAATGGATAAGGAGCGATAGCGTCGGAGTACCAAAGACTCTTCTTTACTTTACTAATGTCGGTATTCTGGTTTGATTTGCGATGAGATGATTAAATTATGTTTTTATTTCATGTTTTTTGATCAAAATAATATAATTTTCAAGTGTTTGATTAATGATAAAAAAAATAACTACTATTAATCGTAATTTTTTTAAAAAAACTAGAGTTTTATAAAAGTTTAGCTTTTATTCATGCACCATCAAAATGTTAAAATTTCACATTTTCTTATGATAGATTAAATGATATAGTCCCCAAGGGACGTGGCTTGATGATGTAGGTTCTGAGTTCGAATCCAGGGAATGCATTTCTTGTAAAAGCCTGAGATAATCAAATATTTTATTTGTTCCGTTTAAACCCGAAAAGGGTGGTTTGGCGGCAGGATTTTCAACCATATTTTTTAAAAAAAAAAAAAAAAAAAAACTAAATGATATAAGAGAAGCGGTTGCTAGTAATAATGAAGTGATGATTCAATTTAGTTGTAGAATTTGTAATTCAATTGCGTATTAATTGAGCAAAACTGTGGTTTTTGGGTTGGAAAATTCCTCATCTGATAAAAGAATGCGCAATATAACAAGATTAAGATTTTTTTTTTCCTTTATGCCAGTCTCAACTCTCAAGGCGTTCATTAATTATAACCACACCAACTTTTTAGTGATTATGATGTTTTTAAATAAAAACACTTTCTATAAAATTATTTTTGATGAGTACTTCTCTGTGAAGTATTTCACTTTTTTATGTTTTAAAAAATACATTTTGCATAATTAAATTAAACACTAGGAAATTATGTATATAAGCTTCTTTAATAATTTATTATTTAAAATCGTTTGTCAACAAGAAATCATAAAACAAAATGTCCCAGTCATTCTGTAGCATATAGGTGATGATCCCATCATATTGTGAAAGGTCATTCAGTATTATACTTGACAGTACTATATATATTGTTTACTTACAAAACCAATTTTAAAAATGAAATTTGAAAGATACAAATAACTCACTATACTGAAGCAACAAAAAAATTAGATGAAATTTGGGCCAAATTAAACATACTAAATGATCATCAAGATCATGAGATGTAAAGCTGCAAATCAAAATTAAATAGAGTTTATATTCTTCATCTTTAGACTGAAACTACAATCGGTTTTTAGGGATCTTTAATTTCATCTCATTATAATATATCATTAATAAAAATAAAAGCCTCACTGATTCATGTATGATATCCTTCCACATGTCTCATCAACCTTCTGTGCCTCGAATGATCCATAAATCCCTTATAATAAAAAAAATAACATATAAATTAATTATCATCAGTTACATTTCTTGTCATTAAATGTAGGAGTTACAAAATGCATTATTTAAATAACAGAAAAATAGTTTCTTATTAATGAAAAGTAAAACTTACCCATTGCTGTGCAAATCTTTGAGCTCATCATATTACTGCTTTCACATAATTTCTTTTTTTTTTTAAAAAAAAAATGGTCTAAAATAGGTTATAAAAGAGAGAGAGAGAGAGAGAGAGAGAGAGAGAGAGAGAGAGATGGGTTTGACTGCTTTTAAAGTATAAGTAAAAATTAGAATAAATAATTAGCTAAAAAGCCTACAAAATCTGGGCTTGTTATTCAGAAACCCTAGAAAGTCTGATAATAAACACAGAGTTTTTTATTAGCTTTACAATTTTACCCTTTCATCTAACTTCTCAAAAAATGATCATAATAATCTAATGATTATTTGTTCAAAATCAGAATCCAGGCAACAATTTCCAATGGGGAATGAGTGAAAAATCAATTTTTTTTTTTTCAAATCATTGTTGTTTCTAACAAATAAGAAAGAGCAGAAAATATAAAATAAATACAAGTCAAAGCATATTCTGATCTTGTTTCTTAGCATTTTGACAAGTGGGTCAAAATGATTCCATGCAAACGCCAACATACAGAAAATTTTCTCGAGAAAAATAAAGACAAGAGAGAGAGAGAGAGAGAAACTTTTTACCAATCGCCAAACTTTTTCTTTCTGGGAAAGTACCATCATATGATATAGCCTGGAGAAATAGAAACTGGTGGGTTGACGGGAATGAAGCCTGGTCCGAGATCACATAAAGGCTTGCTAAAATTTCCCTGGCCAAGAAAATTATTCTAAGAAAATTTGAAACCTATATGACTTCGAGCCAAACAACATTCCCATCAACCTTATCTCCTCAAATCAAACCAAAGAAAAAAATTTCTCATTAATTGCGATCAACTACATAGATATTTCGATGTTATTATGATCTATCTGAGATCGCTATTTCAACAAACTCTATAAAACCTTAACCACTCGAAAAACAAATCAGACGGCATCAAATGAATTTGTTTTTGTGAGGAACGAAGCCTGGTCCGATACTTTTCAATTCCATTTTAATGTATCGAGCCAGACAACAGTCCCCTCAAAAACAATCATTTTTCCTCCCCGCAGGGAAAAAAAAACATGAAACAAACCCTAACCCAGGTGAGAGAGAAAGAGATTATTTTCTCTCTAATTTTCTAAAGAAATGAAAACGTTTTTGTTTTTAGTAACAATGGGGAGAGGATGAAAACCCTAAGCTAGGGCACTTGGCTTTATAGAAGAAGAGGTAACGCTATCCATCGGTTGCTGACATCTCATTGTTCGTGTTTGATATTGATATGACGACGCGCTTTTACATAGCGCGTGTCATCACGTTCCTCTTTCAGGGGAAAAAAATAATAATACGGTGTTTATTTAATTTAGCTACTTAAGGCTACAATAATATTTATAATTTTAATTTTAATTTTTAACATATACCATTAAATTAAATTAGTTTAAATTTTTTATTTTTTTTTTGAAATCGTTGGAAACCCCATCGCCAAATTATTCATTATGGGCTTAAGCGGAGCATGTAAAACTTCTGACTGTCTCAGGCTCTTACAAGAAACGCACTTCCTGGATTCGAACTCAGTACTTCAATGTGAGATCATGAGGCCTACATCACCAAGCCACGCCATTGGAGATTAAATTAGTTTATATCAATAACCCTAAACCCCTAATTTATGAATTAGGATCATGTGTTTGAATTAACTTTTGCTAATCAATTAATAAATCATAAGGACACTCATTAAGAATCCATTTAAATAAAGTTTTCATGTGGAAAATGAAAAAATAATTAATGTTTTGATAATTTTTTTTCATTTATTATAAAAATGATGTGAAAGTTTTCCGAAAATGAATTCTTAATGAATATCCTCAGCACACTCGTTAGCATGATTCATTAATCAAATCTATATTAAATCAATCTTAAAAATTAATTAAGTGTTGAGTACAAATTTTGGTACCATAATTTTTGTCCATCTCTTTTAGTTTTCCAAGGCTGACATCTCACCAAGAAATTTAAATAGACACGTACTTTGTAGGAGGCAAGTGCAGAAGAGGGAGTAAATCTCTGGTGCAACAGTGGTATGGATGACGTGGTACCACCAACTAATTAAAAAATAACATGTTTAATTTTCTTCCTATTTTTTAATTGTTTTTTGACTTTTTAGCACGCGTGGCAAATGATGATTGGCTTGTTGCATGGATGACGTGATACCACTGTTGCATCAAAAATTTTCTCCAGAAGAGGGGCAACATATTTTTTTTTTTCTGTTTATTTATTTATTGTTTTACAAGTCAGATGAAAAATTTCTAACTTTTTAAGTTATTTATGTCATCTTTCTTACATTTGAGGATATCCAGATATGTACACAAGTCATTCCATTTCTGTTAATTAGTTGTCATTAATTAATTATTAATATTTAGCTTTGGATGTATAACTCAAATGATTTATTATTGATGATGATACATGGTAAAAATTAAACTATTTCTATATTTTTATTATCTAACACCACAAATCATAATATTGTATTTGGGTATTTCACCAACAGGTTGATTTAAATAATCACATCATTCAATAATTTCAAAATCACTCCATAATATTTGATTAATCCCGAAAAACTGTTATACATAAAAATAATAAGAAAATAATTATTGATAATTGAATAAATGATTTATTATTGATGACCAATTTTTCATATTATTCATTTTTTAAAGTTTTACTTAATGTTTATTATTGGAGATTTTAAGAGCCATAAGTTATATTGAGCTAATTATAAAAATTTTCCAACCTAGTTAAATCCATGTTTGCACTAAGATTTTATTCTCCAACAATTAAATATATATATATATATATATATATATATATATAGGTCAAAAAATATTTATTAATTTGAAAGAATATTAAAGAACTTGCATTGCTTGAACGATTATGATCAAAGGTACGATCTTAATTAATTTTTTCTTGTATCTATTATATCTATCCATAATATAACGAGCCAAGCTTAGCGCGGGTATCATAAAATATACACTAATTTACATTTAATTTTTCTTCCCCCCCGGATATCTTCACCAAACAAACAAACACTGGATCTATTCCTCATATCAAGGCAACATGTCCCTCCCAGCATTAGGTTTTATATGATGTTTATCAGTGTATTTGTAACTTTATTTTATACTTATATAATATAATATAATATATATTTTTTTTTTCCAAAAAAATAGAGATAGAGAAGAAGACGAAATGACATATTTACCCTTATAACAGTAAATATTATTTAACTGCATGCGTTAAAAAAATCACCACCCAATATATACTTTTATGAACATTTTAAAACTTAGCTGATACCTTAATATATATACTTTTGATATTTGGTTTAACATATTAAGGTGTTTTATTATTATTATTATTATTATTATAAGAGATATATATGTTTTGAACAATTGATTCATAAGTGTAAGAGATAAAATAAAAAGCTGATCAATCTATTAGGGTGTTTAATTATTAATTATAAGCAAAGACATTTCTTGAGGACTATATGACTGAATAAGATTAATTTTTTTTTAAAAAAAAGAATAATTATTTATCGATTATATCAATTTTAATTAATTTTGACTGATTTTTCATCTCGATTTTTGAGATTCAACCGACCCACATTCACAATTGATTTCCGATTCGATCAGTTGAATCGACAAACAGTGTATTCCAATTTTAAAAACAAGGGAAGTGATCACCCGTTAGCTCCATTTATTTATTGCATATCAAATTATGGCAAACACAACAACTTATGGCATTTAAAGCATTTCCTCTTTGAAGTTTGAATTATTAAATTCTCTGTGATTGGAATCCAGTGCTTTTGCTACTAATTACTACAACATTCAATCAACTTTTAAAAAGAAAACACCAAAGCCAATGTGATTCTTCATCATTACCCTATTATTGAACCTTAAAAACAAAACAATATAAAATATAATATAATATAATAAAAAAATACCATAAATTCTAACAATTAGTTATTACATTATTATGACTTTTCTTTTCCCATCTTTACACTCAACTCTCGTGTACGGTTTGACTACCTCGAAGTTTACTTTCACTTACCTTTTTGGCTTTTAACTTTCTTTTTTCTTAATTGATTTCTTGTTTTTATCATTTTCATCTCTTATAAGTTCTTAATGTCTAAATTTATTTCTGATATTCAAACAGTAAAAACAAATTCTTAAATAGTAAATATATCATTTTATCAGACAAATCAATTATACGAGATGTCCTTAAATTAATGTTTTTTTGGTATTACGATCAAAAAAATATAATGTACAAACGACTATTTACAAACGGTGATTTATAATTTCATTTTATGTTATAAATTAATTATAATGTGTTTTTTTAATATTTTAGTGGTGAATACAAGTCTACAATTATTAGCTTTTGCAAAACTCCATTTTGAAAAGAAATAATGGTTAAGAATTGTAACTTTTTTTAGGGTCATGCTAACAAGTGTCGTAAGGGTACTCATTAAGAATTCATATTTGGAAAGTTTTCACATCATTTTTTTGGGAAATGTAAAAAATTATCAAAACATTAATTAATTTTTTTTTTCCTTTTTCCCATAAAAACTTTCAAAAAATAGATCCTTAAGGAGTGCACTTAGGGCACTCGTTAGTATTTTTTTTTTTTATTGTTTACCAATTTCTTAAAATGTATGTTTCAACGCCACTGGGTTCTTGGCCCAGTGGTGGACTTGTGCACAAGTTCGACTCCCTGCAATGGTCGGGAGTCACAACATTTCTCTCAATTTGAGAGTTGAATATTCTCCTTTTGGTTGGAGTTGAATTCTCCCCATATTTGAGTGAGAGTTGATGTTTCGTCTCTAGTAGACGTAGAATTCTGGATGTACTTCAATGTTTGTATTCAATATTTCAGTTGATTTCAGATTATATATCTGTAGACTTCAGACTTGTATTGTAATAAAAAAAAATGCATGTTTCAACTAAAATACAATTTTGTCATTTCATCATAAATCAAACCATAATATCAAATAAAGTCTAAAACTAACAATTAATTTTTTTCATAAATGCCATTCAAGTGTTTCTTGATAAATACATTTTTTTTCAGCTCAACATAAATCAAATTAAGAGGCGTGACTTGGTGGTATAGGACTCAGGATCTCACCTTGAGGTATTTGGTTCGAATTCATGGAGTGCGTTTCTTATAAGAGCCTGAGACAACCAGAGTTTTACCTGCTTCGCTTAATTCCGGAAGGGGTGGTTTGACGATTGGGTTTCCAACGATTCCAAAAAAAAAATATTTCTTTCTTTTTAGATTATTTTAACACCAAAATGACAAGGGATTTAAATATAAACATAAATTAATTTCAAATTCTTATTTGATTCAACCTCATTATCTTTAACTTTTTCCTTTGTGCTTTTTTTTTATTCGATTCATTTGGGTAGTGATAAAAATAATTTTATTTATTTATTTTGGTCTGGGAAAGCTCTTAATTGAGTCTCACCTTATGTCATTGTCCATGAGCCAAAGGCCATTAAAAATGGTATAGTTATTATTATTTTCATTCATTCAAAAATTTATTACAAAATTAAATGTGAGCTAAGATTCCAACTAAGCCAAGTTATGAATGTGATTGGTGGCAGGAGAAAACGAAAGAGAAAATGTAAAAATAGCCCGAATAACGAGGGAGACCAATCTTATTTAATTCTTGACATCGACTTTTCAAACACTTTTTTATTTATTTATTTATTTCTCTTTTAAATGAAACATTTTCTTTCAAAAATAAAATGAAACAATTTTCTATTCTTTTTAATTTGCACTTCCAACAACCATCAACTTGGTGTGTTTCTATTTCAAGGACTCTTAATGACCTTGAAATTCTAAATGTTTTGAATCTTCTTTGTTTGAATCCTATTTCCTAATCGGTGAACTCATTGAATTTAGAACCATCTTATCACACAAATTTAATAAATAACCATTGTGATTATGCCTTACAATTTTAGTTGTGAAAGTAAGAGATCACGAGTTCATCATAACCCCCCTCCCCCCGCAAACGTTGAACATATATTAAGGCCAACTTCAAAAATTATCCAAAATGGTCATTGCTACCATACCCCTGGGTGATGTCAGAAAAAAAATGAAAAGAGATCACAATTATTATTTTTTTTTAAATCTGACCATTGGATTACGACCAACATGTCCCTGGGTATGTGATAACCAGGGGTATTATAGGCATGCCCATCTAAAAGACGAACACTTTGTTACCTTTGTCGAAGGTTTTTTTGGTTAGAAATTTTTTGAAAATTCTTAATACAACTCATATATACTTTGATTTTTTTTTCTTTTGGTTACAATTTTGTCATATTTGGTAAATTTACTAAATGTAAATTTTTAAATTTGAATAGGGTTAAATTAAAAATATTTTATTTTAGTTAAAATTTTTTAATAAAATTTTGTTAAAAAAACTATACAATTACATGACTTAATTAAAATGAAGTAATTGTTTTTTAAAAAAAATGATGAATCAATCATTTAGTTCAAATCATGATTTGCGTTGGTGATTGAAAACACAAGAAACGAATAAGAATGTGGGGTATAAAATTATAAAATTATAAATGCTCACAATGAAAGAATTAAATATTAGATAGCCCCCACTCAACAAACAAATCCAAAACACAGAGACCCAGCAGCAACTGAATAACAAAAGTCAAAAAGCAATTTATTTAAAAACAAAAAAAACAAAAAAAATAAAAATTAAAAGAACAAAAAAAGCAGCATTTTTTTGGCATCGATTATGACGAAAACTGGATCGGACGGCTAAGATTCGCCCACATCGTCCGCTGCCACACCACCAACCACGTGCTTGAATTTAATGCAATTCACTGTATCATCAGTTTGTCATTTCTTTATTTCTCGAGAGAATCGCGGGTCCCACGTGGAGGAGACTAGACTACGATGCAAGGGGGTGGCGTGGAGGAATGTGATTGGATTCAATGAAAAATGGGACCCACCTAATAGAGAAAGAGCGCGTTTATCGGAATAGCGGGCAGTCAGTGAGATAAGACAGGGTCACAGGCGGAAAATCACTTTTATTAAACAACTCGTGTGGGTTGTTTCTTTGACTCGTTGAGTTGACCCGGAATTTCCTCTTTCCAATAATTAGACGAGTTTGTTTTTTTGTTTTTTTTGTTTTTTTACACTCAATTCGAATTAAAATTTATTGATTAAAATTTGAGTAATGATACACTCACACAATTTTACTTAAAATTTTACTAACTCTCTCACTGTAGTTACAGTAATTTACTGTAGATCAATGCAGCTACAGTGAGAGAGTTTGTAAAATTTTAAGTAAAAGTGTGTGAGAGTGTATCATTTCTGTTAAAATTTATAACAATTGGAGAGATGCTTGTCATCCTACTTAACGGTATTATTGTCAAAAATATTTTCAATTAGTTTTACACTCATTAACACTAGTTAACCACACTTTATATTATTTAATTATTGATTAATCACCGATTAATCATAAATCACTACTTGAGTGATTTGATCAAAGCGATTTAAATTCACACCGATATATGGGCGATTTTAACTTATTAATAGGCTGATTTCTGACTTACGATTTCATAAAAATCGTCCGATTTCAATTTTCAATTTTTTGAAATATCTTTTTGGAGTTTTAATTGATGATTTTATATGAAAAAGAGAACGATTCTATTAAAAATGATAAAAAAAATGAAAATATATTTTGATTTAAACAAATTATTACCGGGATAATAAAATTCTTAAATTGTTTAATAATTTTTAACAATTAACGAATACTTTTTAGTGATGTTTTTGGAAAATTTTGAGAGAATTGTTTTTTTTTTATAATTATTCTCAATCATATAAAATATCAATTTGATCTATCTCACCTATTTTTTTATTATCGATTTTCGATTAAACTATCGAATCCACACAATTGTTTCGAGGATTCATCCTCTCAATATGGTTGTGGGCGTAGACTTTCTCGTAATTTAGATTAGGACTCTCATTCCCTTCTTAGAGCAGATTTCGAGCTGGACCTCAGATTTGACTATATTAATATTATACTATTGAAAATAAACAGAACATGAAAAACTAGTTAGTGAGTTCTTTAAGGCGTAAC
>SKCR01031721.1:0-187437 GCA_019454045.1 Zanthoxylum bungeanum | reverse complement strand
TCGATCGCATCATACATACAAAATAAAGTCAATCATATCAAAACCAAGTATGCCCGATTGAACACATCTTTCATCCAATCCGAACACACATCAACCGGCGCGGAAAAGCATCGTGGTAAAGGGTTTTAGCCCCTCCCCATAGGGGATCTTTCATTCCACTTACTAAGCCCATGCGCTCGATTGAATCATGCATAAATAAACAACATACATAATTCAAGTGACGAAAAATAAATAAACAAAAGCAACACAAAACAAAAGAGGGTGCCGTTTACTCAAGCGGTACGTGGAGTTGTGTCCCGAGTACAGATCATATTACCGTCCATTCGGAATCGGCTATGAAATTTATGTCCGGGTTTCCATCCGATATACCGCGAGAGTTGACACGTCTCTCATTCATCCAATACCAACAACACACATCATACACGAGCAAGATTTAACAAACAAGTAAAATACAATCCAAATAAAGAACAAAAATCAAATAAAGATGAGTGTGAAAAGTACCCTCAGGTCTAACCTTTTAGCCAACTTTCAGGCTTGCGTTTCACGGACGTCGGAAGGGTACAGCTTCTCAACTTCTCCGGTTCACTGGTTTAGCGTCCTAGCTCACTGCTTTGCTGTTTTGCTTGCGGTTCGAACTCTGTTCTTCTCCTGTTCGGCCTCTGTTTTGCTGCTCACTGCTCAGGCCACCTGTTTTGACGTTTCAATGAACTGTTCCCAGTTTGTGTGGGTTCTTAGTGCAGTTGTGTGTGATTATTTTTAAGATTATGAATGCAGTTTTTATGTTACTGTTTTGAAGGTTTTTATGAACTGTTTTAAGAGGATTTGGGCTGCTGTTTTAAGGTGATTCAGGGGCTGTTTAGGCGTGTTTTAGGGGGCTGGTTTTGAGTGTTTATTAGGGGGTGTTTCAGTGGTTGTAAGGGCTGTATGAGGGGATGTGTTCTCGGTGAAGGAGGGGAGTGTTTTGATTCGGCTAAGGAGGGTTATTGCTTGTGGTGGTCTCGACTTTGAAGGATTTTGGTGTTCTGGATTCGGCTAAGGGTGAGTTTGGTTTGTTTTGGATTCGGCTATGATGGTTGTTGGTGCTTTGGATTCGGTTATGGTGGAGGATTGAGGCTCTTGTTGTCTCGGCTATGGAGGAGATGGTTAGGGCTATTTGTTCTCTTTTTGTGTATATGTGAAGTGTTTTTTTTTGTCTGGGCGTGTATTAGAGAGAGTGGAGAGATGGTGTGGCTAGGTTAATGCATGTTAATATAGAAGAGAGCTAGGGTTTGCCCTTGTCTCACAAGGAAGAGATATAGTTTCCAAATTATGAGTCCTAAGGATGGTATACACAAGATTGAGGGGGGACAAAATATTTTAAATTATGAAGTCAACTATTTTAAATTTGTAGATGTCTTATTAGATTAGGAAGTCAAATATTTGATTGGTTTTAATTGGTTAGGATTGATTTTAATTAGGTATATCTTCTTTTTAATTTTAGTATATGATATATTCAAATTATTCAAATTAGGCATGATTTTAGTTTAGGTTTGGTAAATGTTTTATTTAATTATTTAATTAATTATATTAATATCTTATTTAGTTAATGTTTTTTAATTAATATTTATTTATTTAATTTGGGATGTGTTTTATGGGCTCTGGGGAGCTAAATGAGCTGGGGTGTGAGGCTAGCAGCAAAACCAGAATTACCGACACCGTTCGAACGCTTCCTCGAACGCGGCACGAACGCCCGCAATCTGTTTTCCGTTCGAACGCATACACGAACGCAGCACGAACGAAAACAGTGAACCTTGTTTATTCTGAATTTCCCCTTCCGATATCCGTTTCCCGCGGCTTTCGTGACTCAAAAGGTAGTGCCTCCAAATGAGACTCATCATCGGGTTTCTCATGCAAAAATGCAATGCCTACAGTCGCCCCCACTTTGATGGGGCTTGTGCAGTGTGTGACAGTGACATTCCTATCAAAGTGTATGCAATGCATTTTTTTTAACTTACCTGGCTAGCTAGCTGTCTCGAGCTGAGCTGATACTGCAGTGGACCTCGATCCTGAGACGCATCTTGATACTGCTGATGATGTGGGCCTCGCCTACAAAATGATGTGATGTGGAGCCTCGCTCCTCAGCCGATATGGGCTTCGCCCCCAAGCTGATATAATGTGATGTGGAGCCTCGCTCCTCAGCCGATATTGGCTTCGCCCCCAAGCTGATATAATGTGATGTGGAGCCTCGCTCCTCAGCCGATATGGGCTTCGCCCCCAAGCTGATATAATGTGATGTGGAGCCTCGCTCCTCAGCCGATATGGGCTTCGCCCCCAAGCTGATATAATGTGATGTGGAGCCTCGCTCCTCAGCCGATATGGGCCTCGCCTCCAAGCTGATATGATGTGAGGCTTACTGCTCGCTCTTTTCCGTCTTCAACACCTGTTTACACAAAACAGAACAGACACAAAAATATGCAATATAGGTTACGTGTATGCATGTATGCAGGAGTTTTCTTATTCCGTTGGGTTAGGTCTTCCACTGGCGACCAAGTCCTCTCAAGCAAAGTACAACTTCAACCTGTCAACATTGATTGGTTCTGTGAATTCATTTCCCTCGAGGTCTGACAACTTCACTGCTCCATTTCCCATGACTTTCTGAACGATGTAAGGTCCTTCCCAGTTCGGCCTGAATTTCCCTCTTGGATCTGTCGTCGACGGCCTCGACTGCTTAAGTACCAAATCACCATTTCTGATCTTTGTGGGACATACTTTCTTGTTGAAGGCCCGAGCCAGTCTCTTCTGATATAACTGCATGTGATGTAAGGCTCTTATCCTTTTCTCGTCCAAAAGTGCTAACTGATCAAATCTCTGTGCGGCCCATTCTGACTCAGGTAACTCTGTCTCTGCTAATACCCTCATAGACTGTATTTCAATTTCCACCGGCAGTACCGCTTCCATCCCGTACACTAAAGAGTAAGGTGTTGCACCCGTTGCTGTTCTGACTGACGTTCTGTACCCCCACAAGGCATACGGTAGTCTCTCAGCCCAATCCCTGCAGTTCTCTGTCATCTTAGCCAGAATTGTCTTTACAGTTTTATTGGCTGCCTCAACTGCCCCCATTCGCTTGTGGCCTTGTAAGGTGATGACTTATGATGGCCTATCCCGTACCTTTGTAGCATTGCCTTCGTCTCTCCTTGAAACTGTACCCCATTGTCCGTGACCACGTGGTGCGGCATACCATACCGACAAAGGAGGTTCCGTGCTATGAACTTGGCCATCTGTTTTGCTGTAACGTTCCGGAACGACTCAGCTTCTACCCATTTTGAGAAGTAATCCACTGCTACTACTATGAAGCGATGCCCATTAGATGCATTCGGTCGAATTTCCCCGATCATGTCAATCCCCCATGCTGAGAATGGCCATGGCTCTGACAGCCCGTGCAACTCTGTATGTGGCAGATGACTCAGATTGCCATGTATCTGACAGTCGTTGTAGGCATTGCATTTTTGCATGTGAAACCCGATGAGGAGTCTTATTTGGAGAAAACTATCTCTTAAGTCGTGGAAGTCGCGGGAAACGGTCGTCGGAAGGGAAGCGTCAAGAATTGACGTTTTGTTGGATTTAGTTCACGTGTTTAGCTTCGGGTTCGCTGTTGGATCTCCGTTTTAAAACTTAACCTTAGCCCAAGCCCATTAAGTCACATCCAAAGATAATTAAAACATTTAAAATATATGTCACAATTAAATTTAAATTAAATCTAAGTAAATTAAAACCAATTAAATTAAACACAAATTAAACTAAAATCAAATGAAATCAATTAAACTAAAATCAAATTAAATTAAATTAAATAACCAATTAATTAAATTTAATTCTTAATCTAAAAATCAACAAACCAAATTAAACAAATCAATCACCAAAAATAAAGATATATTGCCTAAAATATTCCAATCAAATACACATAATTTTAATTGATTTATTTCCTAAATAAAACCATGCAAACCCAACACCCTCTCACTATATAAAACACTAAACAAACCCTAGGTCCTCTTCTTCCACCTCTAATCTCCACGGTAGATCCCCAAAAACAGAAACCCTAAGACTCACGCTCATCACCCTCACAACAAGCTCAAAAAACCCTACACATTGCCGACAATAAGGCACACAGGCCACGGCATCACAGCCCTCACACTAAGACACCACGAACAAACCTACCTTCACTTTGCACTCATACCTCATCTCTCTCAGCCACGGCCGCTCACCACAACAAGCCAAAATATACCCCTTGACCAAATAAACAAAGCACAAACTGCAGCCCTTAGGACCGACACACTCAAGACACCTTGAACAGCCAGCCAACACAAAATAACAACGCAACCCTCACTGACTCTCAACGCACGTAGCAACTCCACGAGCAGATCGCTAGCCTAACTGACCAAAAAAACACGTAGCAAGCCCCTGAACGTCCTCACCCACTCTGGCCATCAGCCCCCAATAATAACAAACTAACCTGCAGCGCCTTTAGCCACCTTCAACAGCTCTTAATCTGCCACATAGCCCTCGTGCTTGCCTCCACAAATCAACGCCACCTGCCCCTTACCTTAAAGCTTCACGCTCACAAACATCACCAGCCCCCGCCTAATCAACACAGCCCCACTAAAATAAGCCCCATTTCACGCGAAATTAGCCACTGAAATAAGCCTCATCACTCACGCCCAAATTGCTCCCTGTTCAGCCTAAAAACTGCCACCTACACACACAAATTCCACACACTTCACGCACCCTTAATGCCGAGTCCAGCACCTCTATTCACTGCCTAAAACCTTGCCATAAGCGCAGCTCACTGCTCAGTTCAATCGCACGCACATAGCCCCTCTCACTGCCTCCAAATAGCCCACCGTACTGCCAGTAATTTTCACAAATCTAACCCTCAAAACAGTCCCCTAAACCCGCAAAAACTGCACCCGCAAAACTACAGTAGAAAAAAACCACAAAGTAGCCCCTTAAGCCCGCGAACTGCACCGCAAAATCTGCCCAAATACCGCAAACCAGTAAGCCTAATACCGCAACCAGAAACACCGCGAAACGGAGTTAAAATAGTAACCCGGACATTAAAACAGCGAGGAAAAATCTTGGATTAGAAAACCAGAAAAGTTGCGGAACAATAATCCTTCCGACGGCCGGTGTAACGCGCTTTCGAAGAACGACAAAAGAGGTTAGACCTGAGGGCACCTTCTTTATTTATTATCTTTCGTTTCTTTTATTTATTTTGAAAATATTATTGCATGAGAGTCGTTTGAAGCATGATGTGATTGTGGATGAGCGGGATATGTGTTCCCATTTGTGGTATATCGGATGGAAACTCGGACGTAAATTCCATAGCCGATTCCGAATGGACGGTAGTGCGGTCTGCACTCGGGATACAATGCCACGTACCACTTAAGATATACATATCTCGTCTCATCCAAATTTTTATTTGAGCATGTCATAGTTCTAGGTCGTTTATTTATTATTTTAAACATGATTTAATTTAGTCTTGTTATTTAATTTCCAAAGCATGATTGTGTTATTTAAGCATGTTGTTTCTTCATTCATTATGCATGATGTTTCGTTTAGTTTATGTTTATGTTTAATTAGTTATTTGTTTACTTTGGTTTAATGGTTCAATATGCTTGTTGTGTTATATTGCGTGGAGTTATTTGGATGAAAGCATGTTAGACCTAAGTACCCGAGAGCATGATTATTGAGTAGACTCGATTGATTAATGGCACAAATTATATCATCACAAGTGACATAAGTAAGGGACCATTCCGAACCCAACGATTTGAGGTCTTCCCTTGCGAGGGGTGAGTGCGGCCTTAAATCTTTGTCCCGGTTCGCACCGGGTGGCGACTCCATGTTATTTCATACTTCCCAACTAGGCCGCGAGCCTAGAAACGGCGTCGCCCAGGTTCTGTTGTCTACAGTCGTGACAGTGCTTTACCATCCTTGCGCAGTCTGTCTCCATAGTCGACCAATAAAACCCCTGTCTCACTATCTTGCGGGACAAGTTCAACCCATTCATGTGCGGACCACATACCCCGACATGTACTTCTTCCATCACTTTCTGAGCTTCTTCTTTTCTCAAACATTTCAACTGAATGCCGTTTGCTTGCCTTTAGTACAGTTCTCCTTTCAAGATCACATACTGAGAGGCTAATTTCTGAATGGCCAATCTGTCTTTTCTGCCTGCCCCTTTTTGGGAATTCCCCGTGCTCTAGATACCTCTAAATGTCATGGTACCAAGGCTTACCGTCGTCAATTTCCACTTCCAGAACTTTCTCTGTCATAAATCGGCTTTGTTTGCTGTAGTCAATACCAATGGTCTCATCACTAACTTCTCTGGATTTTCCCAAGTAGCTGCAAGTGTGGCTAGTGCATCTGCCATCTGATTCTCTTCTCGCGGCAAGTGCTGAAACTTACACTCGGGGATAACCTGCGCCAACTTTCTGAGGTGAAAAAGGTAAGGTTTCAACCGTTCTTCTTTCAATTCCCATTCTCCTCGCATCTGCTGGACTACCAACATCGAATCTCCGTAAACCTCAACACTTTCGGCTTTCAAGGCTATCAATGCAGTCAACCCAAAAGCACAGGCTTCATATTCAGCCATGTTGTTGTTACTCTGAATGTTAACCTCTTGGCCATGGGCAAAGTTTCTCCCTCGGGGGTCACTATCACAATTCCAATTCCGGCTCATTTGTAATTAATTGCTCCGTTGAAATACATTTTCCAACCCAGAACTGCTATAACACTGATTTCTTCATCTGGGAACTCAAACTTATACCGATCCCCCTCAATAGGTTGCATTGCCAGAAACTTTGCTACTGCTCGCCCTTTGATCACTTTGGAGGTAAGATATTCAATGTCAAACTCTGTCAGCAATACCAACAATCTGCCCAACTTTCCCACTAGCGAAGGCACCGAATGAAGATATTTCAGAGGATTCTCATTTGCCACTACCTGGATCTTGTATGACTGGAAGTAATGTCGCAACTTTCTGGAAGCCCATACCACTGCAAGACAAATCTTCTCAACTTCTTGATACCGAGCCTCGTACGGGAGCATCTTCTTACTCAGATAATAGACTGCATGTTCTACCCCTGTCTCATCTGCCTGTACCATCATTGCCCCCAGTGCTTCTGATTTTTTATAGCCAAATACAAAATCAAAGGTCTGCCCGGCCTCGGAGGTTTCAATACATGAGGCTTTACCAAGTATTCTCTGATCTTGTCGAAGGCCGTCTGACACCGTTCATTCCATCTCACTGGCTGATCTTTTCTCAACAGTTTGAAGATAGGCTCACATACTGATGTCAACTTGGCGATGAACCGACTGATGTACTGAATCTTTCCCAAGAATGCTCTGACTTCTTTTTCTGTCTTCGGTGCAGGCATTTCTGTGATTGCCTTGATCTTCTCGGAGTCTACCTCTATTCAGCCCATTCCCACTATGTGACCAAGCAATTTCCCTGATGTCACCCCAAACACACATTTCTTGGGATTTAGCCGCAGGTTATATCTGTCAACTCTCTGAAGGAACCTTTCCAGTGCTTCAATATGCCCAACTCTTGTCTCTGATTTCACCATCATGTCATCCACATACACCTCAATCTCTTTGTGCATTAAGTCGCGGAAAAGTGTGGTGGCCATCCGCTGATAGGTAGCCCCCGCATTCTTAAGCCCAAACGGCATAACCTTGTAACAATAAGTACCCCACTCGGTAACAAATGCAGTCTTGTGTTATATTCTTCGGCCATGAGAACCTGATTGTAACCTGAAAAACCCGTCTGCAAATGAATACATAGCAGATTAAAGCCGCGCTATCAACCAGAACATCTATATGCGGTAAAGGAAAATCATCTTTCGGGCAAGCTTTGTTGAGATCTCTGTAGTCTACACACATTCTGACCTTCCCATCTTTCTTCGGCACCGGCACTATATTAGCCAACCACTCGGGATATTTTACTACTTCCAAGAACCCCGCATTTATCTGTTTCTTAACTTCCTCTCTGACTTTCTCAGCCCATTCTGGTCGCATCCGTCGGAGTTTCTGTTTTACTGGCCTCATATTCAGATAAGTTGGTATCGTGTGTTGGGCAATGTTTCTTTCTACCCTAGGCATGTCCTCATAGGACCAAGCAAACACTTTGGCATATCTGACCAACACTTCTTCTAGTTTCTCCCTCTATTCGGAGGTTACTTCACTTGCAATCAGAATTTCCTTGGGGTTCTCAAGTGTACCCAAGTTAAATGCAGTAGTTCTGGCTGAACTGATATCAAATATGCTTGATTCGTGTAGAGCAAATGGAAATGACTCAGGCAAGTAAGCAAAAGAAATGTCTTTATTATTGGATAATGCGGAAGTACATTCAAACAAATCAGGAAGGTAAATGTCTTCATCATCTATAGACACTTCTTCCTCTGCAATCAGATCTTCCTCAGGCTTTTCGTCCTCTCCCAGAGTCAGGCTTTCCAACTTCATCAATTCTTCTTCCCAATTCTCTGCTTCCACAGCTTCTTTAACCAGCGGTTTCTCACCCAACAAATCCTGGAAGATCTCAAATCCAGGTACCACAATCCCATTAACTTCCACAGGTTCAGGCTCCCCTTGATATCCTGAAGCTTTCACAAAACATTCCATTAGTTTCAGGCCCTTTGTCTTGACTTTTGGCTTTTCTTCATCAGACTTATACCCCAAACCTTTCCGAGTGGTCTGTCCTCTGAAATCTGGCAACTTTGAACCTTCACCCGGTTCAAACTTCATTTTTCTCATGATCCTAGCCACCCTAGGATCCACCCATTCCTCGAAAGTAGCTGACACCTGAAACCTTGTGAAAGGTTGTATCTCCAAGGCAGCCACGGAATTATCTACCTCAGCCCGGATAGTAACAACTTCTCCCTCATACGGGAACTTGATCATCTGATGCAAAGTGGAAGACACGCCCCCAAGTTTGTGAAACCAAGGCCTTCCCAACAATAAGGCAAAAGTGGCTGGGATGTCCAGCACTGTGAACTCAACCTCATCTTCAATCGGTCCTACCTTGACCATAGCCATAAAGGTACCATCAACTCCCCTTTTACTGTCATCATAAGCTTTAATAGTCATACTGGAGGGGTCCAAGTCTGTTGCTTTCATACCTAATCTTGCCAGAATTTTCAGCGGACCACACATGATGACGAAACCTGGTGGTTTCTAATTAGGTCCGAAGATCAACAAATTCAAGCAAGAAAACGCATGAATACATCAAAGGAATAAGGCGGAATTCATACTCACATTGAATGGTTTGATGCTAGGAAGAACAAGACCCATTTTCCTCCTTGTTGGTGCTCGGTTTTGACCTCCAAAATGACAGTGGACTGCTCGGTTGGGGCCGTTTTCATGCTCCAAAAATCGGCCATTGAAGACTCCATTGAAGCTCCAAGCTTCAAGCTTCAAAAACAAATCCAAGCTCATAAATTTGTTTCCCTATCACCACCAATATAACCCAAGGTGTGTGCTAGCACTACTCTTCTTCCTTTGCTTCTCACAAATTCGGTCCAACCATAAAATTTGAGGAGAGAAAAATGCTTCCGAAACGTGAAGGAGAAGGAAGAAGAAAAGAGAGGGAAAGTGAGATGCGTAAAAGAGAAGAGTGGAGAGAGAAAGAAAAAGAAATGTAATTTGGTTTTATAATTCTAAAATTAAAAAAACCATTTACCTTATTCTTTTTACTTTCCAATTACCAAAAGTCAAAAAGCAAAAGTGCTTTTCCAACCACTTTCACTATTCACATCAAGTCACTTTAATAAAGTGACAACATGTCATGTCACATCACTCAAAGTGACAAGTGATTTGATGATTTATGCGACTAGCGATTTGAAACTTGATTTGACTTGCGTGCCGCACTCAAATTCAAAATGCGAATGCGCTCGCAAACAATCCCGGGCTCGAGTTCGCTAATTCCAAATTAACGAATTTTCCGTCGCGTCGTAATTAAAAGATTACGCCTAGCGAAATCACTATTCACGTCACTAACGAATTAATTCTAAATTAATTCGTTCGCCCGAATTAAAATCTAATTTCAATTCTGCGTCGAAATCCAATTTCATATAATATATCGAATATATTATTTTATCGATTAATTCCAAATTAATCGTTCTCTCTCTTTAATCAATATTTTATCCCAGATAAAATATCTCCGCAATTAATCCCAGATTAATTTTCTCTCTCTCTAATTAATCCCAGATAATTAAAGTGCGAGTCATACATCATCGGTGAATCTTTGGGAAGCGACCCATGAGATCCCCGGATATGTTGGCAGTAAATCGGTCGTCGGACTATCCGAACACGTAAGTACCTCGTACTACGTTTATACCGATTTACAAGACAAGGTTGGCTTCTAGCAAAGCGCCATGCCTACCCAATTCTCTCGGAAATATCCTTATAGGAATATGTGATCTATATCAAGCATAGTATATACCGAAGTATTGCGTATTTCTGTCCAGTATCGGATGATCACGTGCTAGGGCTGGGGCTGGAATTGTGTCTGCCCCGTACGAAGCACATATCGGATGTCTGGTAACTAGTCTCTATGATCGGATATACATGACCTTGTCATAACATCCCGATAGCTCGAGCATTTAAGAGAACGAGTTCCGTATCCTACGTGACCATCATCTCCATATGACTGGAGTGATACTTCCATCTTGACATCACACCCAACA
This sequence comes from Zanthoxylum bungeanum, assembly GCA_019454045.1. Taxonomy (NCBI): domain Eukaryota; kingdom Viridiplantae; phylum Streptophyta; class Magnoliopsida; order Sapindales; family Rutaceae; genus Zanthoxylum; species Zanthoxylum bungeanum. The sequence goes on along the minus strand of SKCR01031721.1, from coordinate 176,719 downwards.
CACTACGATTCTCAATATACCCAGAATTGGCGTACACAGAACCGGTTAAAGCCCTGGACGACCTCAACTAAAGTACATTGATTGTCGTATTATTAGTGGTGCAAGTCTCAGGTTAAGACCAAATACACCTACCCTGATTGCAGACTCCCATAGACACATAGTCATACTACCAATGGGATTCCGCGGGGGGGTCCAGAGAGCGAAGCTGTTTCTCGTACCATCGGTAAAACACAACCTCCTACTACACTTCCATGAGTATCCTATACCCAAATATATGAGAACTATGCTGTTGTGCCCTCACAACGCGCACAAGTGTAATACTAGTCTTTTACGTATTTATCGATGTCCAATCTCGATAATACTCTGACTAGGGATGTTTAATGATTTATCCTTCGTGGACTGATACTGTCTCATATCATTCTCCATCCAGGAACAAATCATAGGGACCTCTCATCATTTATACATCTAGGTGATCTAATCACAAATGATAAGAGTGCAATCTCCTTTGTCACATAGTTAATTTGTATAACAACACCATGATCTGTACAAATAGTGACGCTATGGGTCATAATTGTCCAACAATCTCCCACTTAGCCTATAGCCAGTCACTCGAGTCTCTGACACCCGAACTATGTACGGTTGGCTCAAATTTGCTGAGAAAAGCTTTCGTCAGCGGATTTATACGAATAGCATCTTGATGCGATTTATTCGATTATCACATCGCCACGATGTATGATCCGAACGAATCAGATGAATATCGAAGTATGTATCTGGATCGTTGATGAGACCATTAATTCTTTAGCCTGTGCTGACGCCTAGCTCAACTGCTAACAGAACTATATCTAATCTAATTAGATTTGTTATTGACCCAGATGGCTTCTATTGCTGCTTCAGTTGCTGCAATTAACCCGCAATTGTTGTTTATTCGGTAACTGTATCTTGCTTGGAAGATTTCCAACTCACTGTACCGTTATTCAAACTGTATAGTACCGTTGCGACTTTAGTCGTCTTTATCGGTTATAGGAAACTCACTACAATGACCCCAGTCACTTCAAGTTCTCCTTCTCCATAGACTAAGACAACATCCTTAGTTCTCTAAGATACTAACGGATGTTCTTAACATCAATCTAGTGACTTTCACTCGGATTGGCCTGTTTGTGAATCCATATGCTCAAAGCGTATGATGAGACACCAGGTTTGTACATTTTCAATGTACGGTTTCTCGGAGAGTATTTCGAAAGCCAAGCTTTCGCCGATAGTTATTTTATGGGAATATCATTTCCAAGAAATGACATATTATCATTATTTTATAGGACAACCACTGTCAGTGCGCTCCCACTAACCCTCTTATATACACAAGAATCTTTTCGTTTTGAATTAAATCATACACCATTATGATTACATCAAAACGATAATTCCAAGAACTTATGCTTGCTTCAATCCAATCATGGATCGAATAACAAGCATTATCCAAATGGATTTATCATGGCAACAGGTAAAAGGTTGAATCGTAATCAACGCAATGTTGATAACGATACATTTTCGTTAAAAGCCTACCTTTATACGTTGGTATGTTGCCATCCATGTATGTCTTCCTTGAAGACTTATAGTACCAGTAGGCACAATGCCTTGCGGTACATCAACTAGTCTCTAAACTGGTTGATATACATGGAATCCATTTCGGATATTATGGCACTTTGCCATAATAGGGAGTCGATACCTTGTATCACTTCCTCATACGTAGTCAGTTGGTATACCTCAATAAGATTTACATCTTTATGAGGTTATATCAGAAACCCATACCCTAGGTTATTTTCTGACTCTTTCCGACTTATGCGGTTTTTGTGTATTCGAAGATTAATGATATAGTTTCATCCTTGATGAACTATTTGTGTTCCATTAAGATTCGGTTCCTTGAATAGTACTACTCTGATTTTCATCGAATTTTACTATCCTCCCACTTACCACTGCATATCGGTATTCCTCTGAGGAAAAGGCATGGCGAGAACAATAACATTGTTCTCTCGTGAGTTGTATAAGTACAATACTTATGGTATCACTAGGATAACCTACATTTGGCACTTATCCATTTGGGTTCTTGTTTGGTATCATCCAAACGTATGCCTAGCATACCTAAATAAATCATAGGAATGAGAAACTCGGTTTCTTTCCTGTTCATATCTAATATGAAATCTGTCAAACAGATGTTATGGAACCTTATTCTAAATAAGTTCTTGCACTGGTTTTGCGTATCCGTTGAAGGAAATGGTAGCTCAGAGCGACTCATGATTAACCTTATCATGTCCAAAAAATTCGGTTACTCGGTTCGGACAGACTATCAAACTGACGTGTTCCGGGAGGAGTTCGTTGAAAGAATACTATACTCTTTCAAGTATATAAGAAACTTATTGCTTAAGAATTTTCATTACGGTCAAACCGTGATGGCTTAATACTTTAGCCGATCTGTTCGTTTATTTCGTGTCGAAACTTCAAAAGTTTCTGATTTGTGTTTTCAAAAGAAACACATAATCATAACGCGATACCACATCCGTAAAGGTCATGAAACATTCATATCCACATCTAGCCTAGCTAGACATGGGCCCACTGCTTCACTATGAATGAGGGCTAACAGATCAGTGGCACTTACACTTTTACCAAGTAAATAATGTTTTAGGCACTTTGCCCAATAAACTAGATTCGTAGACTTTATTTGATTGGAATCAAATCAGTCCTAGTACCCACTCTTCAAAAGTGTGGATATACGAGTCTTGTTTAATTATGTCCCAGACAACAATGCCATAAACAAGTTTCAACCTGATCAAATCAGTTCGAGCTATTTGTTTGTCATGTTGTGAGATTTATTTATATTCTAAATATAAATCCTGTTAATCACATCTAATGTGTTTATCTCAATATCATCTTTATATAATAAAACACTTTAGTGTTCTAGAATATAAAGGTATATCCGCAACGGTAATACACTGATATAAAGATAATGTTTCTAGTCAAACTAGTTACATTATAACAGTTTCTTAATTTAAGTACACACCGTAAGGGTAGTTCCTAAACTAAGGTATCTACGGTTAAAACAGCGACTTCGTCCCGTTTTCAATTCGCAGAAAAATCTCAACTAAATTCAGTATCCTGCTAACAGCAGATTCTGCACAACAGTACATATTATGTATCACACTAAGTATTTAAAATCTAATTTTAATACTAGTAGTGAACATTATTATGACAATCATATTTGAAGTCAGAGCCTTGCTCGTCTTCAATTTCTCTTGGGATATGTCCTTTTATCTTCCTATAAGATTATAATGATTTTGCCTTTGCCCTTTTCACATTCCAAAAGCTTTTGGCCTTTTGGAATATCGAAGTAAAGTGCGCCTTGCGCTACTTGCTTATTGCAAACTTGACTTTGTCTCCTTGAGAATAGTCACTAACTCTCCAAGAGTTTATTATTGCAATATTAAATATTTCAAAGATCTAATCTATGATAATCCTTCAATTTCTTTATCACACTTTAAGGATCTAATCCTTGGTTTTGAATAAGAAATTAAGGAATCTATAACAAGTGTAATGGATTAAGCACTAAAGTTATCATTACATGAATATCCAAATATCATGTTCCACTTATTTGTTAACTCATGGCTTAGGCCTAATACGTTATTTTATCAAATAAAACAACTTATTAGTTTTCCAAGACCATCCTGAAATTTATTCCTAATTTGAAAATTAAAGTCGTTTAAATAAATTTCCCTAGGATTATGTTTTAACACTAATCTTTCAATTTATCTTGATTCTAATAGTCCAACTATTTAATCAACGATTTATGGTACTATTTATATAATGATTATAATAGTCCAACTATATAATCAAATATAATTAAATCAATTAACCTCAATAATATTGATTATTATAGTCCAACTATAAAATCAATCATTAATTGAAATTAATTAATTCAAATATATTGATTAATATAATCCAATTATATATAATCAAATATAATACAGTCCAACTGTTTTATATAAAACAACAATTTAAATATTAGTCCAACTAACATTTAATTTAACGACGAAATAATTATTATGAGCGCGTATGGCAAGTTATTAAATGAATATTGCAAATTTAATTCTTGCCTCCCACTATTTTCGGTGAGCCTCTAACCCTCTGTCGAGTACTCAGGAAACCGTGTTTCCTAGCGGGCTAGGATCCCGTTAAATATCACACAATCTTGACTTTGGCCAACAAATTGTATGATAATTAACTAGGTAGATCTCTAAGATCAATTGGATCTCATCCAATTCCTAGATCTAGTAGGGGGACATCCAAGTCCGAAACAAATATCTTATATATGCCAATACATCCAATGTATTACCTAACCTTTTTCCTCTGAATCAACTAAGCCTTGGCTTTGGCACAACAAACTTAGTGATCCCAGTCAAGCGCGACCCATTGACCATGGAAAGCTTCGTAATCAATGTCGATGGACAAGAAGTGGTATTGACTTTGGCCAACAAACCACAACTTGGACAAGACACCAATATGGAACAAAGCCTTCGTGATTCAAACACATCTTCGACAGACAAAGGCCTTGACTTTGGCCAACAAACCAATGCCATCTCAGATCTTGAGTGAGAATCACTCAATGGAAGGAAAGACGCTTAATATTTAGCGAAGCCTTTTCGTGTGCAAATTGGCAACCAATTTATTATCTTGTTAAGGTCTCATCATCATACACCTTAAACATGCATTCTAAACACATAATAAAGCGTATATGAAATAAAATAATAATGATATGCGGATGGATATTTTACATTGATCCTAGATCAAATCTCTCTCATTTTCTCTCTCCAAAGCTAGCACATGTATTAACTTCTACCCGTAACACTACACTTCTAAAGAAACCTCATTTACATCTAGGGGAATAGGTGAGAAGAGAATACAAAGAGTATAGAGGTGATAAGGCTGGACACGCAGGTCCAATTAATAAATCAAATTTATTACAATTTCCAAAATTGTCCCACCCATATAATATCCATCCGATATACATTATTCATGCATCGCAACCATGTATTCATACAAGCATGTTATCAATCAATCTAATCCAATTAATTAATCTGATAATTAATGATCATCCAATGTTCAAACAACGATTTGATTTTGTGCGAGTCAAACTCGTCTTTGCGAATAAGTACTCAAAGTACACATTATTAGATTAAATTAAACTACAACATTAAATCCAATTTAATATGTATTTAATACTAATTCATTTATTTAATTCCAAATTAAATATTACACTTTTATTAACGAACCTTTACGACTTAAATTCCAAATTTAATCGTTACGGGTCTCAAAGCCCGATTAACATCCAATGTTTATTTAATTAAAGTCCAATGGGCTTTTAATTAATTTCTTAAGGCGTGGACTTTTGGTCAACTCGGGTCAAACCAAATAACCAAAATCCAATCCGGTAGTTACCCCATAAGCCTTTAAATTAATTTTGGCCATTAGGCCCAATTAAATAATTAAGGTCCATTAAGTCATAATTGGAATTTATGGATGCGGTTTTGGGCCTAATTGGATCCAACCAATTTTGCCTAAACCCAACTTTATACAACAAAGCCCAAAAGCCCAATTACAACTATAAGGCCTAATTTCACAAAATTATCCCAAATTAATTAACTTATAAAATTCCAAATTTCATAATTAATAACCTAAGTGTATTACACAATTAATTACCCAATTAACATTTCTAAAACATCAATTAACCTAATCAATCATGCACTTTAACAACCAAATAGTGTCCAACACAATTCAATTAAAATCAAACCCAATTCACATGCTTTCAAGTCTCGGCAATTAGGGGTTTTTCAATCCGATTCGGTTTCAATCGAATTGAATCCACAATCATCATTTACCAAATCAATTTAACCATCCAATGAATCAAACAACAAAATCACCATGAATTTCATTCTCTTTGTTTTCGGCCAACCCACTAATTTTTGGGAAAGTGTTCCAAATCAAAATTCAATCCAATTAAACTTCAATACAACATACCCAATGTTTTAAGTCCACCAATGATCAAAAAACAAAATATACCAAGACAAATTAGGGTTCTATTTTCGGCCATGCCCAAAAATTTGGGGAAAAATGGATCCAATCCAATTCATGAAATTGAACAAACACAACTTCAATTAAACATGTTTTAAGCATACTTAACATCCAATTTAATTAAAACATGCTCAAACACATTTTACCCAATTTCAAGTTACATGTTCAACCTAAAGAATGGGGGAAAATTGATCCAATCCATTTTCTTGAAATTGATCATGCACAACTTCAATTAATCAACATACAAGCATACTTAATCAATCAATTCAACCAAATCATGCTTTAATTGATTTTACCCAATTTCAAATCCTAACTTTTCATGCTTGATAATAGCTCTGATACCATTGTTGGTTTCTAATTAGGTCCCAAGATCAACAAATTCAAGCAAGAAAACGCATGAATACATCAAAGGAATAAGGCGGAATTCATACTCACATTGAATGGTTTGATGCTAGGAAGAACAAGACCCATTTTCCTCCTTGTTGGTGCTCGGTTTTTGACCTCCAAAATGACATGGACTGCTCGGTTGGGGCTGTTTTCATGCTCCAAAAATCGGCCATTGAAGACTCCATTGAAGCTCCAAGCTTCAAGCTTCAAAAAAAAATCCAAGCTCATAAATTTGTTTCCCTATCACCATAATATAACCCAAGGTGTGGGCTAGCTAGCACTACTCTTCTTCCTTTGCTTCTCACAAATTCGGTCCAACCATAAAATTTGAGGAGAAAAACGCTTCCAAAACGTGAAGGAGAGGAAGAAGAAAAGAGAGGGAAAGTGAGATGCGTAAAAGAGAAGAGTGGAGAGAGAAAGAAAAAGAAATGTAATTTGATTTTATAATTTCTAAAATTAATAAACCATTTACCTTATTCTTTTTACTTTCCAATTACCAAAAGTCAAAAAGCAAAAGTGCTTTTCCAACCACTTTCACTATTCACATCAAGTCTTTTTAATAAAGTGACAACATGTCATGTCACATCACTCAAAGTGACAAGTGATTTGACGATTTATGCGACTAGCGATTTGACGCTTGATTTGACTTGCGTACCGCACTCAAATTCGAAATGCGAATGCGCTCGCAAACAATCCTGGGCTCGGGTTCGCTAATTCCAAATTAACGAATTTTCCGTCGCGTCGTAATTAAATGATTACTCCTAGCGAAATCACTATTCACGTCGCTAACGAATTAATTCTAAATTAATTCGTTCGCCCGAATTAAAATCTAATTTCAATTCCGCGTCGAAATCCAATTTCATATAATATATCGAATATATTATTTTATCGATTAATTCCAAATTAATCGTTCTCTCTCTTTAATTAATATTTTATCCCAGATAAAATATCTCCGCAATTAATCCCAGATTAATTTTCTCTCTCTTCTAATTAATCCCAGATTAATTAAAGTGCGAGTCATACATCATCGGTGAATCTTTGGGAAGCGACCCATGAGATCCCCAGATATGTTGGCAGTAAATACGGTCGTCGGACTATCCGAACACGTAAGTACCTCGTACTACGTTTATACCGATTTACAAGACAAGGTTGGCTTCTAGCAAAGCACCATGCCTACCAAATTCTCCGGAAATATCCTTATAGGAATATGTGATCTATATCAAGCATAGTATACCGAAGTATTGCGTATTTCTGTCCAGTATCGGATGATCACGTGCTAGGCCTGGGGCTGGAATTGTGTCTGCCCCGTACGAAGCACATATCGGATGTCTGGTAACTAGTCTCTATGATCGGATATACATGACCTTGTCATAACATCCCGATAGCTCGAGCATTTAAGAGAACGAGTTCCGTATCCTACGTGACCATCATCTCCATATGACTGGAGTGATACTTCCATCTAGACATCACACCCAACACACTACGATTCTCAATATACCCAGAATTGGCATACACAGAACCGGTTAAAGCCCTGGACGACCTCAACTAAAGTACATTGATTGTCGTATGTATTAGCGGTGCAAGTCTCAGGTTAAGACCAAATACACCTACCCTGATTGCAGACTCCCATAGACACATAGTCATACTACCAATAGGATTCTGCGGGGGGTCTATCCAGAGCGAAGCTGTTTCCCGTACCATCGGTAAAAAACAACCTCATATTACACTTGCATGAGTATCCTATACCCAAATATATGAGAACTATGTTGTTGTGCCCTCACAACGCGCACAAGTGTAATACTAGTCTTTTACGTATTTATCGATGTCCAATCTCGATAATACTCTGACTAGGGATGTTTAATGATTTATCCTTCGTGGACTGATACTGTCTCATATCATTCTCCATCCAGGAACAAATCAGAGGGACCTCTCATCATTTATACATCTAGGTGATCTAATCACAAATGATAAGAGTGCAATCTCCTTTGTCACATAGTTAATTTGTACAACAACACCATGATCTGTACAAATAGTGACGCTATGTGTCGTAATTGTCCAACAGAACCGTCATCCACCATCACACATGAAGTTTTCTTGCCCCTCACTTCGGCCCTGATAAATAGAGGCCTATTATGATTCTTCCCCTCCGGCGGGAGTTCATCCTCAGAAAAATATATCTGCAAAGCTTCTTTCTGAACTGACCCAACAAACATTGCAGGGTTGGCGTCTTCTGGTACCATAATTTTGCTCAAGGCCTCAACCATGGCCTGTCTATGCTCTCGGGATGCACATAACAGTTCCCAAATACTCACTTGTGCTCTAGTCTTCCTCAATTGCCTCAGCACTATATCCCCCTCAGTATTTTCTGCAGTCTCAACCACTTTTCTACCATCTGTCAAAACTCTCTTACCCTTCTCCGCCATATCATTGTAAAAACGACCGCTACGCGTCATTCCCCTTACTTCTTCCTCATCACTGCTAGAGAAATCAAGCCAAAAGCTTTTCCCCTGCTCTGCCTCATCTTCACTAGTACTATCCCAGATTCCAAGGCAAAAGGCTTGAGGGTGAAAGGATTTTAGGACAAGGTCTTCTGGGAGGCCAGAATTGATCATGTAGATTGGTGGGGGTACTGCTCGGTAATTGGGTAAGGGGTTTCTGTTTGTGTCTGGTTGTTCGGTTTCGGGGTCAGGTATCTTTTTGGAGTCAATGAGGTCTTGGATCTCGTGGCGCAGTCGGGCACAGTTGTCAGTGTCATGGCCCTTCTGCTGATGGAAATAACAGTAAAGGTTGAGATTGAAATGTGGTGGTGGTGGGTTTGGGATAGGTTTGGCTTCTAAAGGTTTTAAAAGCCCTTGCCTCTTCAGTTTCTCTAGCACTTTTGACAGGGGTCTTCCCAAGTTAGAAAACTGCCGGCTCCGGATAGCGGCAATCTCAGCAGAAACGGGCTTTGCTCCCAATGTTCCCCCAATGGGCCTCCTGTTCAGACCATAGAATTTTCTATTCTCGGCCTCTTCTTCCTCAATATCCCTAACAGTTTCCCTCAACTGCCGAAAGTCTGCAATCATAGAGGTCATCCTCCTCAAATTACTGTAAATGGAGGGCTTGGTGCCCTTGATAATCATCTTGATCTGATCCTTCTCCGAAGGCCTAGTCTGCATCTTCAGTAGCTGGCTTCTCCAGCGATCTACATACTCCTTGAAGCTCTCATTCGGCTTCTGCTTGATATTTTCCAAGTCACGGAGTGACAAATCAATCTCCAGGTCCGTGACATATTGCTTTAAGAAAGCATCAGCTAACTCCCTCCAGTTTTCCTTCACTTTCTTCTCCAAACTGTGGTACCACACCACGGGAGCTCCCTCGAGCGACATTCCAAACATTTTCTGCACTTGGCGCTGAGACAGGCCAACTGAACTCATGACGGATACAAACTGTCGGAGATGCACCCTTGGATCCCCATTCCCGTTAAACTTAGCCATATCAGGCATCTTGAACTGTGCCGGCAACTGTTCCTCGAAAGTCAGTGTGTCATAATCCAGCAGATCCTCATTCTTACCCCTCATCTTGCGGGTAACCGACTCAACCTGATCCCGGAGTTTCTGTAACTCTGCCTGAGACCCAGATACTCTACCTACTGCATACTCTGCCATATCATCATCAAAAGCGGGGGTATCATCCCCAAATCTGTTAGGAGATTCCTCTTGTCTCACATCCCCAGAATTAACCCCGGCACGAGACCCAGCTATAACAGCCATAGCAGTAGTCAAAGCCTGCAACTGTTTAGTGATCTTGGTGAGATCGTTCTCTAACTGATCCATACGGGACACCTCATTATCGGATTCACTCATACTTGTTCTTTTAGTGAGTCTTGTCCCTTCTCTAACCAAACGGTATCTATGATGTCTTTTTTAGACATAGATAGTGTTAACATGATATATGTATGTATGAGGTGTATGAGATGCATGTAACATATATAACATACTAAATCAATTATAACTCTCAAGCAAATCGGCCCGTTATCATTTTAGAATCTTTCGGGCTAATTGTCATAGGAGTGAACCCATCCCAGTTTAAATGGCCCAATGAGTTCACATCTCATGACAAAGTGCCTGACTAAATCCAAATGGTAACGTTCCGAACACAATCACAAAGTGGCCCATCAATCACTTAGAAGCCTTTGGCCCAATAGTTATGAGATACGTTCTTGTCCCAGTTTAAATGGCCCAACAAGCCCATATCCCATGACAAATGGTCCAAATGGATCCAAACGACGATGTTCCCAAACACAAGCATAGAAGAAAGATGATGCAAACATGACATAATAATTTTTACAAAGTGGCCCATCGACATTTCAGAAGCTTTGGGCCTAATAGTCATAAGGTACGAACTTGCCCCAGTTTAAATGGCCCAGCAAGCCCGCATTTCTTACAATAGTCCAACTGCATCCAAATGATGATGGTCCACAAGCACATATTCAAGGAAATAATTGTTACTTTAGCCAACCCGGTCTATGGGTGGGTTAGCAAGAGTATAGACAAAGGCTCTCACCGGCGAAGGATGGCCCACAACTAGGTCTCCCCACTCAAGGGTTCGAGCGACCAAGTGAGCGCACCCCTTTTTATACACTAAGGTACGTGCAAATGAGCTATGGTGTGTGACAGACTGTCAAATGGATTTCCCGTTGTAGATTCCCCAGAGGGAAGGTGGAGCGAGGCTCACTTAAATACCCAAGCCTCTTAGGCTCTTATCGCTTGTTGTCAGGAATAAACAACGAGTCCTCCAAATTAGTCCATCACAATAGGCTACGAGTAGATGGCTATCTAGGTGCCTTCACAGCTTTTCCTTCTAGAAAGGTAGTGAATGAAGGAAGACACCAAACCATTACCTAGCCTCAAAATGCCTTTGATTAAACCCTCACTTTATCCACTATAGACACGGTCAATTAAAACATAAATCCAAACATCACAAATCAATATTTCGGGGCCGATTCTCTATCCCCAGTGGAGTCGCTAGACTGTGGGAACACAGAAATCTGGGTGACACATGCTGTCCCGGGCTCGCGGCCCGGTCGGGAGTACGGAATAGCCACGGGGGACTAAACCGGAGAATAATGGAGTCGCCACCCGGTGTGAACCGGGAAAATGAGATTCAAGGCCGCACTCAACCCTCGCAAGGGAAGATCTCAAACTGTTGGGTTCGGAATGGTCCCTTACTTATGCCACTTGTAATGAAAGGATTTATATAATAATTTAATCAGGCTTAAGTAACACTTATTTCTAAGGATATCTGCTTCTAAATTCACAGGTACAAAATAAAACTCATGCATACATTCCACATATATCTCACATCTAAGAACACATGCCTGAAAATACCTCAAAGTAACAACGAACATACAACTTCATTCAGCATATCATACTCATGAAAAACACAAGCATACATAATAACCGCACAAGCATACATGTGAGCACTTTTCCAAGTGATACGTGGAATTGTATCCCAAGTACAGACCGCATTACCGTCCATTCAGAATCGGCTACGGAATTTATGTCTGGGTTTCCATCCGATATATCACAAGAAATGATACTCCAAAGTCATCATGGCATAGGTATATGAATCGTAATGCGTTAAATCAAGACTAAGGCAAACGACGAAACTAATGGAATAAACATGCTTTTCATTAGTTGTGCACAAAGATAAGAATGACTATGTGTGGTTTCATAAAAAATCACCTAAGAAACAATTATACATGGCATGTGATGAATATGTCTCAATTCAGTGTGTTCGCGTTCGTGTAGCGTTCGTAAACGCGTTCGAACGGTAAACAGAAGGTTCGTGTTTGTATGGCGTTTGATAACGCGTTCGAACGGAAATGAAACAGAATGCTCACGTTCGTATGGCGTTTGTTAACGCGTTTGAACGGAAATGAAACAGAATGCCCACGTTCGTATGGCGTTTGTTAACGCATTCGAATGGAAATGAAACAGAATGCTCACGTTCGTATGGCGTTCGTGAACGCGTTCGAACAGAAATGAGACCTGATGCATGATAAGGCAAAATGCATACGCGTTCGAGTTGCGTTCGTAAACGCGTTCGAACGGGAACAGACCTGATGCATGAAATGGGACGCGATACATAAACAACAGAAGAAAGGGGCGCGGCGAAGTACTGCCGTAAAGGTGGCCTTTTGGGGCTCTTGGTCTCTCAAAGAGAGGACATTTAGACCAACATACTAAGCCCATGCGCTCGATCGCATCATACATACAAAATAAAGCCAATCATATCAAAACCAAGTATGCCTGATTGAACACATCTTTCATCCAATCCGAACACACATCAACCGGCGCGGCAAAGCATCGTGGTAAAGGGTTTTAACCCCTCCCCATAAGGGATCTTTCATTCCACTTACTAAGCCCATGCGCTTGATTGAACCATGCATAAAAAGATAAAGACAATAATATCAAACTAAGTATGCTCGATTGAATGTATCTTGCATCCAACAGAACACACATCAACCGGCGCGGCAAAGCATCGTGGTAAAGGGCTTTAGTCCCTCCCCATAGGGATATTTCATTCCAGTTACTAAGCCCATGCGCTCGATTGAATCATGCATAAATAAACAACATACAGAATTCAAGTGACGAAAAATAAATAAACAAAAGCAACACAAAACAAAAGAGGGTGCCGTTTACTCAAGCGGTACGTGGAGTTGTGTCCCGAGTACAGATAATATTATCGTCCATTCGGAATCGGCTATGAAATTTATGTCCGGGTTTCCATCCGATATACCGCGAGAGTTGACACGTCTCTCATTCATCCAATACCCACAACACACATCATACACGAGCAAGATTTAACAAACAAGTAAAATACAATCCAAATAAATAACAAAAATCAAATAAAGATGAGTGTGAAAAGTACCCTCAGGTCTAACCTTTTAGCCAACTTTTAGGCTTGCGTTTCACGGACGTCGGAAGGGTACAGCTCCTCAACTTCTCCGGTTCACTGGTTTAGCGTCCTAGCTCACTGCTTTGCTGTTTTGCTTGCGGTTCGAACTCCGTTCTGCTCCTGTTCGGCCTCTGTTTTGCTGCTCACTGCTCAGGCCACCTGTTTTGACGTTTCAATGAACTGTTCCCAGTTTGTGTGGGTTCTTAGTGCAGTTGTGTGTGATTATTTTTAAGATTATGAATGCAGTTTTTATGTTACTGTTTTTAAGGTTTTTAGGGACTGTTTTAAGAGGATTTGGGCTGCTGTTTTAAGGTGATTCAGGGGCTGTTTAGGCGTGTTTTAGGGGGCTGGTTTTGAGTGTTTATTAGGGGGTGTTTCAGTGGTTGTAAGGGCTGTATGGGGGGATGTGTTCTCGGTGAAGGAGGGGAGTGTTTTGATTCAGCTAAGGAGGGTTATTGCTTGTGGTGGTCTCGACTTTGAAGGATTTTGGTGTTCTGGATTCGGCTAAGGGTGAGTTTGGTTTGTTTTGGATTCGGCTATGGTGGTTGTTGGTGCTTTGGATTCGGTTATGGTGGAAGATTGAGGCTCTTGTTGTCTCGGCTATGGAGGAGATGGTTAGGGCTCTTTGTTCTCTTTTTGTGTATATGTGAAGTGTTTTTTTTTGTCTTGGGCGTGTATTAGAGAGAGTGGAGAGATGGTGTGGCTAGGTTAATGCATGTTTATATAAGAAGAGAGCTAGGGTTTGCCCTTGTCTCACAAGAAGAGATATAGTTTCCAAATTATGAGTCCTAAGGATGGTATACACAAGATTGAGGGGGGACAAAATATTTTAAATTATGAAGTCAACTATTTTAAATTTGTAGATGTCTTATTAGATTAGGAAGTCAAATATTTGATTGGTTTTAATTGGTTAGGATTGATTTTAATTAGGCATATCTTCTTTTTAATTTTAGTATATGATATATTCAAATTATTCAAATTAGGTATGATTTTAGTTTAGGTTTGGTAAATGTTTTATTTAATTATTTAATTAATTATATTAATATCTTATTTAGTTAATGTTTTTTAATTAATATTTATTTATTTAATTTGGATGTGTTTTATGGGCCTTTGGGGAGATAATGGGCTGGGGTGTGAGGCTAGCAGCAAAACCAGAATTACCGACACCGTTCGAACGCTTCCTCGAACGTGGCACGAACGCCCGCAATCTGTTTTCCGTTCGAACGCATACACGAACGCAGCACGAACGAAAACAGTGAACCTTTTATTCTGAATTTCCCCTTCCGATATCTGTTTCCCGGGGCTTTCGTGACTCAAAAGGTAGTGCCTCCAAATGAGACTAATCATCGGGTTTCTCATGCAAAAATGCAATGCCTACACATGCTTATTTATAGCTCTTTGGCATGTTCTCATGATTTCCTTTCAATGCTCTAACACTTGTATAGTTTTGTTGCAGGCATGTCTGAAATGAAGACCCCCTTGCAAGTTGATAGAGAAGTAATATTCTCTACCTGGGACGAGTCCAACAACACCCATCCCCGAGTCACTACTCCGATCCCACCGACCGTAAGACAGAGAACGCCAACGCAGGCACCAGCCCCTACTTCTCGTACCACAAATATTCCCTCTCCAGGCCAATCACTCACACCTTCCTGCAACCTTCCAAGAGGCGTTTCCACCAGGTTGGGGGTGAGGGGCTCGAGGAAACTGTTGAGAGAGACCCCAGAAAGAAGGTCAAGGCCGAGAGGAGTAAGGCTCCAGCTGCCTCCTCCTCGGGCTAGGGGACAACACTGATCCTGGAGGTAGAGGACTTCTCTGAAAATATGAGGGGAGGCATAGCCCACCTCCTACCCACTATGTCAATATAAATCAAGCTATGGCCTACGAAAGTCTCTCCCTAAAGGACATCCTCAACAAAAATGGTCTCTTTTAGGCAAACATAATGGATGAAAAACTTGTCATTTTTCTCTTTACTTCAATTATATTTCTGTTACTGATGAATTGTCCTCATTTTTGAACGCGCGGCTTGCCTACCTCTTGGCAACCAACATTGACGTGCTAGTGAGTACTCTTTTGGAAGACGGTCAGGTCCAAAGGCTCCAAATCCAACTAACTGAGAAGGAGTATGAGCTGACTAAAAGTTTAAACGAGGCCAAGGTTGAAATCAGGGCCTTCTATCGAGCTTTCGAGATTGCCAAGAATGAGAGGGATGAGGCCTATCTCGAGATCGGGGCTTTCCACCGAGCTTCAGAGATTTCCAAAAAGGAAAGGGATGATGCCAGGGCTGAGGCTTCTTCGAAGATGAGGGATTTCAAAATACAACGGGCCAGGGCCGTCACGATCGAGAGCAGGCTCCAAGAGAAAGAAGCTGATCTAGAGAAGGCGGTGAATGATCTAGACAAGGTTCAGGACGAGCTGGCCATGTCTCAAGAAGAGTTGAGAGGTTTACAGGCCGAGCTCTCCGACCGCCTTGAGACAACCAAAGTGAAGGCCAAAATTGAGGGACTGGAGGAGTCCATCGAGCTAATTGATATGGTGCATCTTGGCTTGGACTTGGGGATGTTCTAGAAAGTTTCAAAGGTTGCCAAATGTGAGATGTCTCATGAAGAGGTCTTTGGCTCGATTCAAGAAGAATCTGAAGCCATTCATGACCCAATCCCCTTTTCCATGATGCCTCCATCTCAAGGAGATCCTGGCCCCTCGTCTTCTGCCACTTCCCCTACAGACCTTCCTGAAAGCGCACTCGGCCCCTCTTTGTAATTTCCCCTCTTTTTTATGGGTAATCCTAAGGGAGCCCAATGTAGAAACTCAATTTTTAATGGAAATTATTTTGTACATTCGCATACTTTTCCATACCAAAGCACACACAAAGACCCAATCTGGGTCCGCTTTCACGTCACTTAACATGTTGGGCTAATCAACGTTACCAAATACTTAGTATATTCAATCGAGTTAACTTCCTCAATTCCCCTGAGGGACTACGCCACGAGCATGAGCATTGATACCTGAGCCCACTGTACCACGAATCTGACCTTCTGACGTACTTCTTATACTTAGAAGTTTCTGAACCCTTCAAAAAGATCTCTCAATATCGGGTATTCTTCAACTCGCCTTCGACACTTCCCAAACTATCTTGAATCATATAGGATGCTGACCCCAGAGGATCTCAAATCTACTGCTGCAGTTTTTCTATAGTAATGGTATGAGGATGTCCCGACTTTATATTACATAATAGGGCCTCGGTGGAACGTACCTGACCCCGAGCCGGTAATGAACATGGCCACAAGGAAATGATCCCTTATTATGCCATCCAAATAAGGCCATGGGAGAAAGACTTTGACCCCATGACAATGAACATACCAAAGCCTCGGTGGGACACACCCAACCAGGAACCGATAAACATAATAAAACCTTGGTTGGACAAACCCGACCCTGAGCCAATGATAAACCTGGCCACAAGGTAACGATCTCTCTTTATGCCATTTAAATAAGGCAATGAGGGAGAGACTCTGACCCATGCCAATGAACATACCAAAGCCTCGGTGGGATGTACCCGACCCTGTGCCGATAAACATAATAAGGCCTCGTTGGGACAAACCCGACCCCGAGCCAATGATAAACATAGCCATAATGGAATGATCCCTCATTGTGCCATCTAAATAAGGCCATGAGGGAGATACTCTGATCCCATGCCAAAGAACACAATAAGGCCTCGGTGGGACATACCCGATCCTGAGCCAATGATAAACTTGGCCACAAGAGAATGATCCCTAATTGTGCCATCCAAATAAAACCATGTGGGAGAGACTCTGACCTCATGCCAATGAACACAATAAGGCTTCAATGGGACATACCCGACCCCGAGCCAAAGATAAACCTGGCCACAAAGGAATGATCATTCAATATACCATATAAATAACACGGCCTCGATGGAATGAATGCGGCTTCAAGCCATCATAATCAAGACCGATCGGAAGGGAAGATTTTCAATATCTGGCCATCCCCACGATCACATATAGTGGCATTCCATATCGAGTCGTGAAAAAATAAATAAAAATAAAATGATAAGTGTAGCAGGGGTGACGTATCACATGCTCCGTACCGACCAAAAACATCATGGTAGCTGAGCGTATCCATTTGTTTCTAGGAATAGTTTTGAGGCAATTACTGAGGTCTATCTTTGCTGCTGTTGTCTGTAGATGGGTTGGAAGGGTGGGCATTGGTCCTGATGTCTTCCCGGTGGTGATAGTCTCACTATCTATCCATACAGTGGTCGTACTTGTTGCTTATCTATAAGCCTAGAACTCCCATATTTACCCATCTGAGTGGACTCTCGTACTAAAATTCTTCTATTGGATACTACTCAAGTTTCCTGCTTCACTTCACTCTTAATCATCCTTCCGACTATTGGTGATACTACTACTTCTTATGGGCCTTCTCTAGAGTCATGCTCTCTAAAATACTCTACCATGTCGTCTCTGTTACTTAACGACCTTAAGTTGTTTCTTTTTCTCAAAGACCTATTATATTCCCTCTTGTTATTCATTCTTAAGAAACTTACCCTGCTACATAGATTTCTTTCTTTTCTCTGTTCTTTGAAATCCTCTCATCTTTACTTTCTCGGAGACTCTACCAACTTTATTTGCTTAAGACATTTCTACTAAATTTTGGTTTAGGTACTGCTCTCCATCTATTTCTTCTGGCTCAGTATGATAAAACCCCTTAAGAGTTATCTACTATATTTCTGAAAATCACTCTCTCTGGTCCTCTTGTGCTCTCGAGCCTACCCTTAAGGGTCTTTCATATAATGATAATTCCTATATTTTGCTCGACTCACTATCATTTCAAACTATTCTATCTCATGTTTCTTATCTATGCTCTGTTGAACTCAATGATTCGGCTACCTATCTGTCTCGTGGCCTGTCTATTTTGTCTAATTCTCTTCTTTACTTGTTTTTTTCTGGATTGGTTTCTAAGTTGAGGGGTTAACACATGCACTCCACTGATATCTATGAATACATTTTTCTGTTATTTACTTAGGCTCGAGGATGGTCTAGTTAAGTGCCCATATACTTACTAGAGTCGAGACTACTAGAAGGAAAAACTACCATATCTTCTGTTGGGACCCACTGTTAGGGATATGCTGTATACCCAACTTGTGGATGGGCTATATGTACATGTAATTGTAATATTTTCATTAATTAATAAAATGGAAATCTTTATTATACGTGTCTTACATAAATTATATGATTCATCAAACACTGTAATAAAGCCCTTGGAGTAATAAGATGATGGCTTCCACGCCTTATGAGAATCATTACTCTTAAATGTTCCTAGTTATAGTTTTGTGAATAATCTGGGCGTTCACAAAGCGGAGAGACTAGCATGATGATATGATCCGCCCTTAAATGGGGTAGCCGATCTCATAGGCTACTAGCGGAGATCTGTCCGCTTGGTGTATCACATGGATGCATGAGTTGCTCGTGTCCATCGAACTGACTGCCGAAAGTTTTCACATGGAGTGTTTATCCCATGTGTCTGTGAGAACTTTCATGTATCGATTGTATGACTAGTCCTTAGACTTGAGGTCTTTACAATCTTATGTGTGGATCAAATAACTTTGACATTCTCCTTCATCGGTTGAAAAGATCCGGTAATAAGGGTATGATTTTGTCATTTGTTGAAACACATGAAGTTTGTAAAGATACAACAGAGAATCGCCACTCTCTCGGATAATATTTTCTTATAAGAGTAGTATTCCAGTTCGCGGGTTGATATGTATGATCAGTGCTTGAGACTGTGGCCGCAGCGGAAGAATCATGTGAGATTCTTGGGTTAGCATGATTAATGACACTATCAATATCATACCTTTGAATATATGGGTAGACACTTTCCATACCCTAGGTCAAACGATGGGGATACAGTGAGGCGAGGGATCGTATCATATGTAAATCGTATACAGAATGGGTATATATCTTTCCTTCTCATTTGGGGGCCTTGGCATGTTGCTAGATGTCAACCTTGGTCATTGAAATCGAACGACCATCTAATCGGAGGATAATTTATGTTCGATTAAATTATCACGATTCATTTCATGTCCAACTTGAGGGGAACCCAAAAGGTCACACACAACAAGTTGAAATCAATGGTTAACAGTGCACAATACAAATTTAACAGCATATATGATTGCTGTAGGAATTGTTCATAAATGGTTCAATGTGTTTAATTATTGAACAGATCATTTATGAGGTTCCATAGTGGCTTAGGGATTGGTGAATGACGATAGGGGCACTTTGGGAATTGGAATAAATAAATAAATAAATAAAAATGTGAATAGTAACATGAATAGTAAAAAAAATTTTATTTGTTATTTGTTTTGAATTCCAATTCGGCCCAAACTCTTATTAGGGTTTTATAATCTCAGTAAACCACTAAATTAAGATCCAATGGCTAAGATTAAATTAGCTTTTATCCCACATCAGATTCTTAATTAATTTTGTTGTCTTTGGAGCACCTATATAAACCCAAAGAATTCTTTACAAATTTTTGCACCAAACCTTTCATATCTTGGGTTTATATAAGTGAGCAACTCTAAAGTTTAAGAGTAAGCCACTGATTTTGAGGATCCTTATGTCTAATTGACTAGAGGAACCTCGAGTTAAAAGTTTTGAGGTATTTTCCTAGGCTAGCACCAATGGCAAAATACATGTGCACTCTAGGCGTAGTCTTGCCATTGAGTTTTGGCTTTGGTATGTGCACCTTTGGAGGCCACACACTTGGGTGGCTCTTTGGAACGTGGAAGAGCTTACTGAGTTCGAGAAAAGCTTGTAAATTGGAGGGAGGACTGGAGGAGTCTTCGGTTCAAGTAAGTCTTTTTCTTTCTTTATTTTAATTAGAGTTCTTATGATAGTTAACATGTTTAGGTTTATGTTCTGTGCATTTTTTATGAGTTTTTATGCTTAGAATATATAGTAACATGCCTAGGCTTGTAGAATAAAAAAAATGGGTCTTGGGCAAAGAGATAGCAGCATCATAATTTGATTTATTTAATTTTCCGCTGCGCACTCGCGGCCGCTTCCCAACAGTAGTATCAGAGCGCCGTTTTTGTTTTGATTATTTCTCCCTCATTTGAACTCGAAATTGGGTGTGTAAAAGCTCGTTGGAAAGCTAACACCCTGAACTTAATTTTAGGCACAAGTTTTACATGATTTGATTAAGATTTGAATTATGAAATTGCATTTAAAGTTCAAGCATCTGTAAAACAATATGAATAGTAATTTATTTGAATAAAATAAAATGCAATAGCATAATTAAATATTAATCAAGTTATTTAATACCTAAAATAATTCCAACATATTAAAACTCATATGCTTGATGATTCTATGTATGATTAGAATTGGCATGATTATTTTAGGATGCAAGCATCTAGAGACTTTCTAAGGAAATAGATAGTGTATTGCTTATCCATTAGCTAAGTAATTATTCTGTGATGAACTTAGAGATTTATTACCTTTAAGGCTAATAAATATGAATCACTTGTTTATAATAAAATACATTATAAAAGATACAAGTGAGGAGGGACCAAGGCGTTAATAAGACTTTCCAAACTAAAGTTAATTTAACCAAATGTATTACTAGAGTTAAATAATGATTCGGCGTCTTCCTTCACTCACTACCTTTTTATAGCCAAAAGGAAAAGCTGTGAAGACATCTAGATAATCATTTACTCAAAGCTTACCTTAAAGCATATTTAAAGTGTTGGACTAATTTGGAGGATCTATTGTTTATTCCTGTCACCAGGACAATAAGAGCCTAAGAGGTAAGGGTATTTAAGAGAGTTCGCTCCACCGTCCCTCTGGGGAATTTTCAATGGAGGAATCCATTTGATAGTTATTCACTTAAACAAGCTAAAATCCTCAATAATAATTTAAGTCTAAAATTTTCCTCCCATTGTAAAGTATAGACCCAAAAGGCTTAAACCGTATTGGCAGGACTAGGCTTTACCAGACTGACCAATACCAATTTGTCCCTAAATCATACTATTGACAATGGTTTGACTTTTCTGAGTCATAAGACGCAGCGACCCTTAGGCATGGTCTTATAACTTAGTGGCAAAGATTGGGTGTCCATGAGGACTAGCATAAGCTATGGCATGTTTGATTGCCCAACCCAATGATCAAGGAATTGTGATTTATATCATAAATTGGTTGGGAACCTACCTAATTATCGTATTTTATAATGACCGGCCCTAGTTGGAGTTATGAAATGATGATAATGGGATCCTTGCCCACAAGAAATCCATCATATTGGGGTTGATGCGATTTTTTTAAAATTTTAAAATAATTGAGTGGGAGCAACTTCATAATATTAAAAGCCCATGTTATTAAGAAACATTAATGAAAACATATTCCTAATTTTAACATTCTCTCTTAACAGATGGGTTAAAATATTTAACAAACATTCAAATGGCAAATAGAGTATCACTTCGTTTCATCCTTGATGATCATAAGCTCAAATGGGACAACTACAATGACTGTTTTAGAAACCTTAAAATGTCTTACGACAAGAAAATATTTTCTATGTTCTTGAAAGACCATTTCCCCCTAAACCCGCAGAAGATGCTGACCAAAATACATTTGATGCTTGGAAGAAACACGTCGATGATGATAAGCAAGTAGTTTGCATAATGCTTGGCTCTATGTTGGACGAACTTCAGAAAGCTCACGAAGATATGGATGCTCAAACCATCATCTTTCACTTGAAGGAGTTGTATGCAACTTCCGTTCATACCGTGAGATTCTAAGTGTCATGTGCCTTATTCCAAATAAGGTATAAAGAAGGATCTGTTAGTGGACATGTGCTTAAGATGATTGGCCACATTGAAAATTGGCCAACCTCGAGTTCATCATGGATCACGAGATAGGTCACGATCTAATTCTTCAGTCCTTACCAAAAGACTTCTCTAACTTTATTATGTAGTTTCATCTGTATGATAAAGAAGCTACTTTAGCAGAATTGCACAATCTGATAAAGCAAACAGAGAATGACTTGAAACCGGAGCTGAAAACCTCTGTCATGCTTACGGGTACGGACCTGAAGCCATGAGGCCCAAAGAAAAATAAGGGCAAGGCCAAGGCTCCAGATCACCTAAAGCCCAATGGTAAAGTGGAGAAGAAAAAGGGAAATGGGAAATGTTTCTTTTATGGAAAGAAGGGTCATTGAAAGAAAGACTGCAGATCCTTGAAAGCCAAGGAAGCTACGGAAGCCCAAGAGCCCAAGAAGCCCAATGCTTCAGGTATGTTGTATATGATTGAACTATATTCTCAAAACTCTGAACCTTCTACTTAGGTGCTTGACACCGGTTGTGGGACTCACTTGTGTAACAATGTGCAAGGCCTGAGAAATAGTAGGAGACTCCGTCATAGGGAGGTTGACTTACGCATGAGTAATGGAGCAAAACTGGCTACATTGTGCGTGGGGACTTATTCATTAGTTTTGCCGAATGGTTTAGTTTTAGACTTAGAAGATTGTGTTTATGTACCTTCTCTAGTAATTGATCAACTAATTGTGCATGTGTGTTCCAATTTGAATCTAGAATTGATCAACTACGAAAGCATGCCATCGATAGCTAAAGGCTGAAACAAGGTTCTGAACCAAGGTTTTGATGCAAGAAAGGTTTTGATACAAGCCATGGTTCTGAATCAGAATCATAACCTCAACCAACCTCGGAGTCAGACCTTACCGCAACCTCATAATCAGACTCTATATTCAGACCATACCGCAACCTCAAACTTAGACTCTACCGTAACCTCAAAGTCAGACCCTACCGTAACCTCAAAATCAGACTGTACATTCAGACTTTCCACAACTTTAGCATCAGAACCAAACCCTACCTCACTCAGCATCATAACCTCAGAATCAAATGCTAGAATCAGAAGAAGACAAGTGGCACCATAATTCAAATATTCGAAATTCAATATTCAAATATTGGAGCCATAATTCAAAATTAAAATATTAGAATTTAGACGCCAAATCTGGATATAAATAGAGAGAAGATTTTAGATTACATAGAATGACAATTCTATATCATTTTGTAATCATTCCAATTAACGAAAATGTAGTCTCTTAACTATTTTCATTTTCCTTTACATTCTTGCATTTTCTTATTTTCCTAACAGGAAATAAATCACCAAGAACATCTCACTTTCATGAGGTCATACATAGTATCAAAGCTACAAGATCTTTGGCCAACATCTTCAAAAATCTATTCGCCACTTTAATTTTTATGGCTGATTTTCGGTGTTATAATTCAAAACAAGTGATTTTGATTATTATATCTCTTCTTTTATGTTTGCATCATTTCCAGATGCATTGAGCAACGACGCATAAACCAATTATCTGTAGGGGATTTTAGGGGTAAACGCAGTGGAACGTGTAAAAATAAATTTTTCCGATTTCTATAATTTGACTCGGGCAATTAAAATAAATTTATTTATTCTAATTACTCAATACTTAAAAACTGAATTTTTTACCCAAAAATCAAATTTTCCCATATTTACCGTGAGACCCCAATAGTTTACATTTTGATTATTTTAGTCCAAATTTGTCAAATACAAATTTAAGTGATTTCAAATCAATACCAAAATGATTTCTACATATCATATACATCAATATACAACTCACAACAAAAAAATCCCAATTTTCTTGTTGGGAAATGGGAAATGTTTCTTTTGTGGAAAGAAGGGTCATTGAAAGAAAGACTGCAGATCCTTGAAAGCCAAGGAAGCTACGGAAGCCCAAGAGCCCAAGAAGCCCAATGCTTCAGGTATGTTGTATATGATTGAACTATATTCTCAAACTCCGAACCTTCTACTTGGGTGCTTGACACCGGTTGTGGGACTCACTTGTGTAACAATGTGCAAGGCCTGAGAAACAGTAGGAGACTTCGTCATGGGGAGGTTGACTTACGCATGAGTAATGGAGCAAAACTGGCTGCATTGTGCGTGGGGACTTATTCATTAGTTTTGCCGAATGGTTTAGTTTTCGACTTAGAAAGGAGAACTCCACAGCATAATGGGGTCTCCGAAAGGAGAAATCAGATATTATTAGATATGGTCCAATCAATGATGCCAGGCACGGATCTACCTCTTTCATTTTGGGGTCTTGCTTTAGAAACTGCAACACTACTACTAAAGAGTTCCCGGAGGAGTCCACTGGGAAACAATGCCATTTTCTCTCAAGTAATCTTGAAATTCATCGCTTAAGTATTCACCACCTCGGTCAGACCTTAGTGACTTAATACTTTTATTAAGCTGGTTTTCTACTTCAGCTTTGAAGACTTTGAATTTCTCAAAGGCTTCAGATTTGTACCGCATAAGGTACACATACCCATATCGCGAGTGATCATCAATAAAAGTAATGAAGTAGGAGAATCCACCTCTAGCGGTGACTGACATTGGTCCGCATACATCAGAGTGTATGAGTTCTAATGTCTCCATTGCACGCTGTCTTTTACCTTTGAAGGGTAATTTGGTCATTTTACCAAGTAAACAAGACTCACAAGTTCCATAAGGTTCATATTTGAAGGGTCTGAAATACCCATCCTTATGTAGCTTAGTTAATCTTGTTTCATTGATATGACCTAAGCGACTGTGCCATAGAAGTGATTCATTGAGATTATTCGAGTTAACGTTGTATATATTAGAGGTTGAACATTCTTTGTTAGTTTGTACGACATAGATACCATTATTCAAAATACCATCTCCATATTTTATTTCATTGAAATAAATAGAACATTCATTACAACTTATTAGGCATGAAAAGCCTTTATTACATAAAGAATAAATTGAAATGATGTTCTTTACTAGAGAAGGTACATAAACACAATCTTCTAAGTCTAAAACTAAACCATTCGGCAAAACTAATGAATAAGTCCCCACGCACAATGCAGCCAGTTTTGCTCCATTACTCATGCGTAAGTCAACCTCCCCATGACGGAGTCTTCTACTGTTTCTCAGGCCTTGCACATTGTTACACAAGTGAGTCCCACAACCGGTGTCAAGCACCCAAGTAGAAGGTTCAGAGTTTTGAGAATATAGTTCAATCATATACAACATACCTGAAGCATTGGGCTTCTTGGGCTATTGGGCTTCCGTAGCTTCCTTGGCTTTCAAGGATCTGCAGTCTTTCTTTCAATGACCCTTCTTTCCACAAAAGAAACATTTCCCATTTCCCAACAAGAAAATTGGGATTTTTTTGTTGTGAGTTGTATATTGATGTATATGATATGTAGAAATCATTTTGGTATTGATTTGAAATCACTTAAATTTGTATTTGACAAATTTGGACTAAAATAATCAAAATGTAAACTATTGGGGTCTCACGGTAAATATGGGAAAATTTGATTTTTGGGTAAAAAATTCAGTTTTTAAGTATTGAGTAATTAGAATAAATAAATTTATTTTAATTGCCCGAGTCAAATTATAGAAATCGGAAAAATTTATTTTTACACGTTCCACTGCGTTTACCCCTAAAATCCCCTACAGATAATTGGTTTATGCGTCGTTGCTCAATGCATCTGGAAATGATGCAAACATAAAAGAAGAGATATAATGATCAAAATCACTTGTTTTGAATTATAACACCGAAAATCAGCCATAAAAATTAAAGTGGCGAATAGATTTTTGAAGATGTTGGCCAAAGATCTTGTAGCTTTGATACTATGTATGACCTCATGAAAGTGAGATGTTCTTGGTGATTTATTTCCTGTTAGGAAAATAAGAAAATGCAAGAATGTAAAGGAAAACGAAAATAGTTAAGAGACTACATTTTCATTAATTGGAATGATTACAAAATGATATAGAATTGTCATTCTATGTAATCTAAAATCATCTCTCTATTTATATCCAGATTTGGCGTCTAAATTCTAATATTTGAATTTTGAATTATGGCTCCAATATTTGAATATTTGAATTTCGAATATTTGAATTATGGTGCCACTTGTCTTCTTCTGATTCTAGCATTTGATTCTGAGGTTATGATGCTGAGTGAGGTAGGGTTTGGTTCTGATGCTAAAGTTGTGGAAAGTCTGAATGTACAGTCTGATTTTGAGGTTACGGTAGGGTCTGACTTTGAGGTTACGGTAGAGTCTAAGTTTGAGGTTGCGGTATGGTCTGAATATAGAGTCAGATTATGAGGTTGCGGTAAGGTCTGACTCCGAGGTTGGTTGAGGTTATGATTCTGATTCAGAACCATGGCTTGTATCAAAACCTTTCTTGCATCAAAACCTTGGTTCAGAACCTTGTTTCAGCCTTTAGCTATCGATGGCATGCTTTCGTAGTTGATCAATTCTAGATTCAAATTGGAACACACATGCACAATTATTTATCATATGCTATATTATCTAACATCTAATTATCACCAGAACATCTCATTTACTCTTTCGTTACAAGCTACAGTTTCATAATTTGATATTCACCTTCATCATTTCTTCATGTGGAAGTCACTTTCATAATCCTTAACACGGTATTGGTCCTAGTCCCGGTCCCAGACCTGGCCCCATTCGTCCCAGTCCAGGACCCGACCTCGGTTCTCATCCTGATCATCCTAGTCATGGCTCAGGTCATGGCCTCAAGTCCCGGTCCTGGGTCCCGGCCTCTGGTCCCGGTCCTGACTCGTATCCCGGCCCCAGATCCCGGTCCATGTCCCGGTCCCGACCCGTGTCCTAGCCCCAAGTCTCGGTCCCTGTCCCGATCCTGACCCGTGTCCTGGCCTCAGGTCCTGGTCCCTGTCCCGGTTCTGACCACGGCCCTCGTCTTGGCCCCTATGCTGGAGTTCGATCCTTTCCGGAAAATAACTTACGAGATTTTATTTGTAAGTTATTTTCCGGATAAGCCAAATGAATTTTACTTTGATTGAAAAGTATTTTCAATTGACTTAATTTCCAATGTCATCCAATGTAATATCTCGAATATTTTTCGGAACAGTTCTGAAAGATTTCCAATTTATAATTTATAATTTAGAATGGAATTATATTCAAAAATAAGATCTTATGTGCAGGAAAATAGATCAGAATGTTTTAAAATGAAACTTAGTTGCCTTGGTAAACGTGCGGTTCTGGGAACTAGTTACGTAAGTTTTGGTTATAACGTTGTACGTGCAAAAGTTTCTTGTTTCGGCTATAAAAATAGCAAATGAATTCCGATTGAGCTGATTCCTGAACCAGTAGACTCGTTTTTCCAAGGCGAACAACTTTCGTATTGAACACTTTCAAAATTTACATCAGAAGGGCTTCAAAAATATGAATTTTCTAGAAATACCAATGAGATGGACCTGATTGTAATTTTGTGAGGGTCAGATTGTAATTTTCGAAAAACTTTCTATATCCTTAAGCCTCACAACTCTCTCACTCGACCCATTCCCCTCCAAAAAATGTGTTTTGGTTTGTTGGCTCATCGGCCAGCCAACCGGCCACTACCACCGGCCGACGGCCTCGGGGGGGGGGGGGGTGCGCCCATCCATCCCCCATCTGAAGGTGGCTGGCGGCGACCCCAGATCGCCACCAACGGCGAGAAAAAAAAAGAGGAATACGTGCGTGATTGGGTTTCGTGATCCCGACTCGTCGTTATGTTTTACAGCTCGAGCCACCCATCAAATCGAAGCTCTCGGAGAGTACTACAAGTTGGCGGTGAGGTATTTTCCGTTCCGTGCACAATTGCACACAAAACGAGGAAATAAGATTCGGTGATTAGTGACCCATGGTGAACAGTAGCTCCAATTGGAATTTCATCGATTCCAGCACATTCGTGGGATCGTTTAGAGTCTGTATATGCCCTCAAAATCTCGTTAAAACCTCCCAGTAAAAACTCATAAATTTCAAGTTTATCGTTAAACGTTCGGATATATCCAATAGCTTTGTAGAGTAGCGTAATGATATAAATTGAATTGATTGAGTATTAGTATATTGAATATGTGTATTTGATAGAATCTGAGTGAAAACAGAACCAGTTGGATCGATCCAATAGAATATGTAAGTTTTCAGTTAAAATGGGTTTTTTGTGTGCTAATGTGTTTTTTATCGTAATGATATATATGAGTCATATATGATGAGATGATAGTGTTCTGATAATTCCGGATAGGTTCGGAGGGTTTGTGACCCTTCCGTAGCGTTTACGAAAACTTTTTCGGATGATTTTCCAAAAATACGTAAACCGAGAATTTAAGTTAACTAGTGGCATGAATTAGTTTGTAATGGTGTTTTAAGATTATTGAAACTGAAAACCTTAAAATCAAACTTGATTCGGTTGTCCCGAAAAGATCCGAAACTTTGTCAAAGCTAAGTCAGAAATTTCATAAGTTACAATTCTAACGGTGTTTCGCTATTTATTTTGGCAGACTTGACTATGACCCGAAGTGCATGCGAAGCCAGATAAGTAACACATGCGATGAGTGCTTGGATAACTTATTGGTGTGTGTGTATATATATAAATAAGAGATATTCATGAGAACACAGTTCGAGGTTACGCATGGTTAGGATAATCGACCACCACATCTATGGAACTTTGTTATTAATATGATATGGAATGAGCTTATTATTTATGCGTATGTATGAAATTATGTTAGGGTATGAATCTGTAATAATATGAATGCGTATATGTAAAGGAATATGTCAATGTATATTCGTATATGCATATGGTGTTAAGATCTATATAGGTTGTATATACGGAATTGGTAAATGAAGAAAATCATGATTTCTGAATTGGCGTTAGTTTTATGTAGGTGTATGTAATATGAATAAGTTGTTATTGATTTATATATGTGAGTTATTTGTATAGAGATTGAAATGGTTAAATGAGATAAGGAATGATAGTAAGCTAAGCATTTCTTGAATGAAAATGGTTAATTAATAAGCTCTGTATTAGAGGTTTCCAGATAGGAAATATAAAACTATGTATGTTTGATTGGTGAATGAAAGATATGAGAACAGTTAAAGTTATGGCATTTGCATTCGTATTCATAAGTATATTCGTATGTTTGAAACATATGTATGTTTGTGAATATTTGAATGATGTCTTGGAGTGATTGTCATAGATGTACTTGTGTATGAGAAGTCGTGCGATGAGTTTGGTATGTCGTGATATGCATGCATGTATGTATGTTTGGTTGGTCGATGTTCTCATCGTATAGTAGTAGATCTGGTTAGGAATCCGTTCAGACGGAATTCATCTCATACCTATTCTAAAATAGGTAATGAGTCTCGTACGAGTATTGTATGTGTAAGCCAGCCACATATATGTGTTGTTTGATTATGTGCTTTGTGATGTATTGGTTATTATGTGTGCTTCGTGGTTGGTTGCACGATGATTGTATGCATGTTTGAGTGTATGTTGGTATATGATAAAACTCGTGATATGAATGGATCGTGTATGCTTATGCGAAATGAATGAATGATTTGAAAACTGATGTGAGTATCAGATGTCTTAAAGCGTGTTTGCTAAGATGTATTGGTATGTATGTAGGTGTAAGAATCTTGCAATTATGTTTGCATGAATATAAGAGAAATGTGCTATGGTATTTTCAAATGTATATGAATCGTGAATGTCAATCTATTGTAAGGTTATCGTGATTAAAGAAAGTTAAAGAAAGTTTGTTTTGGAATTGAAGTAAGTTTGTTTTGGTATAGAAGATAGTTTGTAATCAAATAGACGGAAGTTTATTTGATTTACCGATTTGATGATATTTCAAAGATGGATATTTGTGATAAAAATATAGATGTATTACTTCATGTTTCACGTGATTGAAATGGATTTGATATTAAACGATATACTCTATGGTATTCGAGTTTTGCTTTATATGTTTTGAATGTTAGCTATTAGATTGGCACATATGTCGATATATAAATGTGAAAATTTGACATGGTTAAGTATAAAGGATAATAACAAGTTAATAAATCTGAATTTGTAATAATTTATTAATTTTGATAATCTATTGATATGTTTGACTTGTTTGTTTATAATACTATCATGGTTACTTACTGAGTTTTATAACTCACACCAAACCAGTTTGCTAGTTTTGCAGGTTGGCTTTTAGATTGGTCAACCACCACCGTTTCGGAAGTCATGCTCGAGACGTGTTGGACAGTTATGACCCATAGCATCACTATTTGTACAGATCATGGTGTTATTGTACAAATTAACTATATGACAAAGGAAATTGCTCTTTTATCATTTGTAATTAGATTACCAAGATGTATAAATGATAGAAGGTCCATATGATTAGTTCCGGATTGATAAGATATGAGACAGTCTCAATCCATGATGGTTTAATCATTAAATATCCCTAGTCGTAGTATTATCGAGATTGGACATCAATAATGCGGAATAGACTAGTATTACACTTGTGCGCGTTGTGGGAGCATAACGGCATAGTTCTCATATATTTGGGTATAGGATACTCATGCAAGTGTAATAGGAGGTTGTTTTTACCGATGGTACGGAAATAGCTTCGCTCTGGATATACCCATCGGAATTCCATTGGTAGTATGACTATGTGTCTATGGAAGTCCGAATCAGGGTAGGTGTATTTGGTCTTAACCTGAGACTTGCACCGCTAATACTTGCGACAATCAATATACTTTGGTTTTGGTCGTCCAGGGCTTTAACCGATTCTGTGTACGCCTCTTCTGGGTATATTGAGAATCGTAGTGTATTGGGTGTGATGTCGAGATGGAAGTATCACTCCAACCATAGTGGAGATGATGATCATGTAGGATACGGAACTGGTTCTCTTATGTACTGCAGTCATCGGGATAATATGACTAGGTCATGATTATCCGATATTAGAGACTTGTTACCAGAGATCCGATATGTGCTTCGTACGGGGCAGACACATTTCCAGCCCCAGGCCTAGCACGTGACATCCGATACTGGATCGAAATACGCAATACTATGTATACTAGGCCTGATATAGATCGCATATTCAGTAAGAATATTTCTGGAGAATTGGGTAGGCACGGTGCTTTGCTAGAAGCCAACCATGTCTTGTAAATCGGTAAAAACGTAGTACTAGGTACGTACGTGTTCAGATAGTCCGACGACCGGATTTATTGCCAACATATCCAGGGATCTCATGGGTCGCTTCCCGAAGATTCACCGATGACGTATGACTCGCACTTTATTAATCTGGGATTAATTAATAGATAGAGAAAATTAATATGGGATTAATTACGGAGATATTTTATCTGGGATAAAATATTATTAAAAGAGAGAGAACGATTAATTTGGAATTAATCGATAAAATAATATATTCGATATATTATAGGAAATTGGATTTCGACGCGGAATTAAATTTAGAATTTAATTCGGGCGAACGAGTTAATTTAGAATTAATTTGTTAGCGACGTGAATAGTGATTTTGCTATGCATAATTATTTAATTACGTCGCAATGGAAAATTCGTTAATTTGGAATTAGCGAACCCGAGCCCGGGAGTGTTTGCGGGCGCACTCGCATTGCAAATTTAACTGCGGCCCACAAGTCACATCAAGTGTCAAATCATTTGTCACTTTGAGCGATGTGATGACTAGTCACTTTTGATGTGAATGGTTGATGTGGTAGTTGGATGGCATTAATTGTTTTTTGCCTTGACTTTTTGAAAGTGTAAAATGTGTATTAGATACACAAAATTTGGAATAACCTAAAACACTTAACACTTATTCTCTCTCTCCCATATACGGTTTTGGAAACCCATCTTTCCCTCCTCTCCCTCTCTCGGCTTTGAAGCCATTTTCTTCTCCACTTCTTGGCTAGGCCGAAAATAATAAGAAGAAAATTGGAAGATTTATGGCAAATCTTGCCTATTGATACTATATAAGTCTTTAAGGAAGACATACATGGATGGCAACATACCAACGTACTAAGCTGGGCTTGTAGCGAAAAGGTATCGTTATCAACATTATGTCGATTACGATGAAACATTTTAACTGTTGCCATGGTTAAATCCATTTGAATAATGTTTGCTGTTGCAGCATATTTCATTTATGAAATGTGGCAGCTGAATGCCAAAACCGCTTTCCTTAACGGAAACCTTTTGGAGGATGTTTATAACATCCTCACGATTTTTTCGTACCATAACTAGCAAACAAGGTTTGCAGGTTATACGATCCATTTATGGATTGAAGCAAGCATTGAGTTCCTGGAACTATCGTTTTGATGTAATCATAATGGTGTATGATTTAATTCAAAATTGATATGATTCTTGTGTATATAAGGAGGTTAGTGGGAGCTGCACTGACAAGTAATGTCCTAATTAATGATGACATATCATTTCTTGGAAATGATATTCCCATAAAATAAAATCGGTGAAAGCTTAGATTTCATGAAAATTCTCCGTAGAATTCTTGGGAGAGACAACCTTTATTCTAGGAATAAAGATCTACTGGGATAGATTTAAAGTTGTTAATAATCTCCGAGAAATCGTATATTGAAAAATGTACGCGACCTGGTGTCTCATACGCTTTGAGCATATGGAGTCACAATCAGGACAATCCAAGTGATAGTCACTGGATTGATGTTAAGAACATCCTTCAGTATCTTAGATGAACTAAGGATGCCTTCTTATTCTATGAATAAGGAGAACTTGAAGTGACTGGGTTCACTGTTGTAAGTTTCCTAACCGATATAACGGCTATAAGTCGTAACAACGGTACTATACAGTTTGAATAACGGAACAGTGAGCTGTAAATTTTCCTAGCAAGATATTATTACCGAATAACAACAAAAGTGGATTATTGATGCGGCTGAGGCAGCAATAGAAGCCTTCTGGATTGATAATAATCCTAATTAGATTAGGAATAGTTCTGTTAGCAGCTGAGCTAGGCTTCAGCACAGGCTAAAGAATTAATGGTCTCATCAACGATCCAGATATATACTTCGATATTCATCTGATTCGTTCGGATCATACATCGTGGCGATGTGATGATCGAATAAATCGCATCAGATGATAATCACGCAAATCCGCTGACGAAAGCATTTCCTCAGCAGAAGTTTGAGCGAACCATACATAGTTCGGGTGTATGACACTTGAGTGATTGACTATAGGCCAAGTGAGAGATTTTTGGACAGTTATGACCCATGACATCACTATTTGTACAAATCATGGTGTTGTTGTACAAATTAACTATGTGATAAAGGAAATTGCTCTTTTATCATTTGTAATTAGATTACCAAGATGCCTAATGATTAGTTTCAGATTGATAAGATATGAGACAGTATCAATCCATGAAGGTTTAATCATTAAATATCCCTAGTCGTAGTATTATCGAGATTGGACATCGATAATACAGAATAGACTAGTATTACACTTGTGCACGTTGTGGAAGCATAACGACATAATTCTCATATATTTGGGTATAGTATACTCATGCAAGTGTAATAGGAGGTTGTGTTTACCGATGGTACGGAAACAGCTTCGCTCTGGATAGACCCCTCGGAATTCCATTGGTAGTATGACTATGTGTCTATGGAAGTCCGAATCAGGGTAGGTGTATTTGGTCTTAACCTAAGACTTGCACCGCTAATACTTGCGACAATCAATATAATTTGGTTTTGGTCCTCCAGGGTTTTAACCGGTTCTGTGTACGCCTCTTCTGGGTATATTGAGAATCGTAGTGTATTGGGTGTGATGTCGAGATGAAAGTATCACTCCAGTCATAGTAGAGATGATGATCACGTAGGATACGGAACTGGTTCTCTTATGTACTGCACGGTGCTTTGCTAGAAGCCAACCATGTCTTGTAAATCGGTAAAAACGTAGTACTAGGTACGTACGTGTTCGGATAGTCCGACGACCAGATTTACTGCCAACATATCCGGGGATCTCATAGGTCGCTTCCCGAAGATTCACCGATGACATATGACTCACACTTTATTAATCTGGGATTAATTAATAGAGAGAGAAAATTAATCTGGGATTAATTGCGGAGATATTTTATCTGGGATAAAATATTATTAAAAGAGAGAGAGAACGATTAATTTGGAATTAATCGATAAAATAATATATTCGATATATTATACGAAATTGAATTTCGACGCGGAATTAAATTTAAAATTTAATTCGGGCGAACGAGTTAATTTAGAATTAATTCGTTAGCGACGTGAATAGTGATTTTGCTAGGCATAATTATTTAATTACGTCGCAACGGAAAATTCGTTAATTTGGAATTAGCGAACCCGAGCCCGAGAGTGTTTGCGGGCGCACTCATGTTGCGAATTTAAGTGCGGCCCACAAGTCACATCAAGCGTCAAATCATTTGTCACTTTGAGTGATGTGATGACTAGTCACTTTTGATGTGAATGGTTGATGTGGTAGTTGGATGGCATTAATTGTTTTTTGCCTTGACTTTTTGAAAATGTAAAATGTGTATTAGATACACAAAATTTGGAACAACCAAAAACACTTAACACGTATTCTATCTCTCCCATATACGGTTTTGGAAACCCATCTTTCCCTCCTCTCCCTCTCTCGGCTTTGAAGCCATTTTCTTCTCCACTTCTTGGCTAGGCCGAAAATAACAAGAAGAAAATTGGAAGATTTGTGGCAAATCTTGCCATTGCTAGCACATACAGGGTCATCCAAGGTGATAGGGAACTAATTTCGTGAGCATGGAATACACAACCCAAAGCTTGGAGCTTGGTGGACACCATGGCCGAAAATGGAGGAGCAAAAATGGAGCAGAATGCCGAGAACCTTGGAGGGATAAAGCTTGAAGATTTTGATGTTTCTCGCGTCGCAAAAGCCGATCGTTGTGAGTATGATTCCGCCATGTTTTTACGAGTATTCACATATATGTTTCATTGCTTGATTTGATCCTTGGGACCTAATAGAAACCCAACAAGACGTGGATCACCCAAGCGGTAGTCACCCTCGCAAGTGTCATGGGAGAAGTTTTAGAAGTTTAGGATATTTGATTTATGGTTTTGTTTGTTGTGCTGATCACGCCGTTTGTATTAAGTAAATGATTTGATTACTTATAATGTTGTGGGTTTAGAGCCCTTGAGTGTTGATAGATGATATGGGCAGGAGCACTTATGTGATGATTTTGATGTGTTGGTGTGGACCTGAGGTCCATTTTGCTAGATGATGTTTATTTCAGGTTTGTTTTGATGTTAGACTAAGATCCAGGTTGTCCATTTTTAGGATGCATCATGCCCGATTTTCTATAAATTTAGAGTTTTATGGAGATGGATTAATCTTGTCTCCTACCGTTGGCACCTTGCCTTGACGGGGTGTTACAGTTATGGTATCAGAGCAAATGTTTAGGTGTTGGTGTCTGTAGCTATAAGGTATCTGATCGTCTGAGTAAGTTTTTTGCTACACATAGACTATATAGGGCTCATGCTTGAAATTTCATTTGATTTCTGGTATGTGATATGATGTGCAATGGTTTGATAATTATAGGTGATTTGGATTATCTGTATAAATGTTTGTGTACTATGAATATATGTATGTTTATAGATATACTAAGTTAAAAGTATGTGGTTTATATAAGTATATGTATAAGTAAGTAATGTAAATTCAATGTGTTCTGAGGTACAAGTAATTCTATGATGTTGATAGTCTGAATTATGACCTGATATTTTGAACCATGTTTTGAAAACTTGGTATTTGATTTTTAACATAAAAGTGTTTTGAAAAGAAAAAGGAAATGAAAGAAAGAAGAAAGAAAGTTCCCAGATATTTTGATTTTGATTATAGAGGATAAAGAAATATTTCTGCCTCGACGCTTGATTCACATTTTTATGTTTTGAGATTTATCAATATGTTTCTGTCGAGGTGCTTGATAATATGTTTTCGTCTCGGCGCTCAAAGATGATTTTGATGTTTTTAAACTGTAAAACTTTATTTTATTCGAGACGCTCGAAAATATATTTTTGTCACGGTGCTTGATGATTTTATGTATTTGACCCTCCGTGGCATTTTTATATGTTTCATTCCGGCTTGGTTGGGGAGCTTTTTATGGGGTCCAGACCATCAGAAAATGGTTGGCCACCACCATGTCAATATGGTTTGTACACTGTCTGGTCTGTGCGCGTGACTGAACAGTGGACGCTCGATATGTATAGTTTGCATCAAAGATTTATTTTTGATTTACACATATTTATGTTTTGGAGGGAAGAATGATTTCAAAAGAATTACATTTTGATTTTGATGCATTTGGATATTGTTTATGATATTATACAATATGATATGTTTCTATCACGGTGTTTGTATATGGTTTTTACAGTTTTATGATTTGATATGATATGTTTCTGTTGTGGCGCTTGTATAGGGGTTTGTCCAACTGTAATGGGCCAACCTGACCTTCTGTCGACATGGGATTGTTTCATTTATTGTCCAATCGGTGTGCGCGATTTGGACATTAGGCGCTCGTTATGTTTCGTCCAGTTGCGTTATGCTGAATGCTCGATATGAATTTACAATGATGGATTTTGAAACTGATTTTGTTTACAATAAAAGAGTTTTTCAAATGTATTTTCGAAATGGTTTTTGAAAGAGATCGTTTACGTTTTCTATTTTGAATGATGACATAGATTGAAAGATTTCAGACTATGAACATCATAAGAGCATGTATGATTATATGTCACTTCTGGCTGTGATAATGGATGTATTTGTTGATAGAAAATATTATGTTTGTTATAAGAGTATGTATGTAAGTTTATAGTTTGTCTCGGATCTTTTGAGTATTGTGATGGTTATGTATGCTATGTTGTCAGCCATACAATGTTGTATATGCGATTGGATATGTACGTATGTAAATATTGATGTTAGTATCATTTACATATATGAAATGGAATGATATGATGTGAAAGGAATGGATTCCTTTTTAGATTATGGATGAAATAAATAGTATAAAATTCGTATTAAGTTTCCGTTTTGATGTTGCATTTGATTGTCTGTAAAGAACCTGTGTTTTGTTCCTCATTTCTGATGATGAATGTGATTAGCTGTATAGAATCCGTGTTCTTCCTTTTGTTTATGTTGATGGATGAGTTTAAACGGTTTGAGCGTGTTCCTATGAATGAGTGTGAATTGAGATGATAAGTTTGATATGTTTGGTATGAAATGTTTGATTCGATGTGTTTTATTTTGAAATAGCATAGTTTGTATTGATGTATGAAATATGTAATTTTTGATAAGGTGTAAATCGAGATAACTTACGAATGCGGATAAGATTGTAATGTACGTACGTTCGGTTCCAAATGATCAGACAAAAGGACGGAGAAATTTTGAGGACGAAATTTTTATAAGAAGGGGAGAATGTAATATCCCGAATATTTTTTGGAATAGTTCTGAAAGATTTCCGATTTGAAATTTAGATTTTAGAACCGAATGATATTCGTAAATAAGACTTTATGTACCGAAAAATAGATCGGAACGTTTTAAAGTGAAGCTTAGTTGCGCTAGTAAACATATGGCTCTGGGAACCAGTTACTCAATTTCTGTTTATTATATTATATGCTTAAAATTTTCTTGTTTCGGTTATAAAAATAACTAACAAATTCTGATGGAGCTGATTATTGAACCATCAGACTCGTTTTTCCGAGAAGAATAACTTTCTTGTTGAACACTTTTCGAAATTTGTATCAAAATGACTTCAAAAATGTGAATTTCCGAGAAAACCCAATAAGAGAGATCTGATTGTAATTTTCCGGGGGTCAGATTGTAATTTTTGAAAAATTATCTATATATACCTCTAAATTTCAGGAAATTACGAAAAAATACTTAAGCCTCATAACTCTCTCACTCGACCCTTTCCCCTCCAAAAAAATACGTTTTGGTTAGTAGGCTCATCGCATCGTTTCATAGCCCGAGCCACCCTCCAAATCGAAGCTTTCGGAAAGTACTACAAGTTGGCGGTGATAGATTTTTTGTTACGTGCACGGTTGCACGTAAAATGAGGAAAGATTATTCAGTGAATAGTTACCTATGGTGAACAGTAGCTTCAATTGGAATTTCGTCAATTCCAACATATCCGTGGTATCTATTGGAGTTCGTATATGTCCTCGAAATCTCAGTAAGACCTCCCAGCCAAAACTCATAAATTTTAAGTTTATCGTTAAATATTCGGATATATCCAGTAGTTTCGTAGAGTAGCATAATGATATAAATTGAATTGATTGAGTATTAGTATATTGAAAATGTGTATTTGGTAGAATCCAAGTGAAAATGGAACGAGTTGGATCGATCCGATAGAATATGTAAGTTTTCGATTAAAGTGAGTTTTCCGTGTGTTAATGTGTTTTTGATTGTAATGATAGATATGAGTCATATATGATGATATGATAGTATTTGGATAAATCCGAATAGGTTCAGAGGATTCGGGATCCTTTCGTAGCGTTTACGGAAATTTTTTCAGAAGATTTTCTAAAAACACGTAAACTGAGAATTTAAGTTAATTAGTGACATGAATTAGTTTGTAATGGTGTTTTAAGATTATTGAAACTGAAAATATTGAAATCGGACTTGATTTAGTTGTCCCGGTGTAGACACTGTATTTTTGCATAAGCCCGATGACGAGACGCGTATGGAGGCACTACTTGAAAAGTTGCGAAGTTGCAAGAAACGAATGTCGGATGGAAAGAAAACCTCCAAAATTGGCACCTTGTCTGATTCGAACTCACTAGCCAGCCTCAGATTCGCTTAGTCAGTTTCTGTTTCAAACCTCAGCCTTGGCCCACTACCCTACAACCCACACAATCGGCCCAAAGCCCATACAATCCACCATCCACACGCCCAAGGCCCATACAATCCACCATCCACACGCCCAAGACACCATCTACAC
Source organism: Zanthoxylum bungeanum (assembly GCA_019454045.1). Lineage (NCBI taxonomy): Eukaryota > Viridiplantae > Streptophyta > Magnoliopsida > Sapindales > Rutaceae > Zanthoxylum > Zanthoxylum bungeanum. The sequence goes on along the minus strand of SKCR01031721.1, from coordinate 137,437 downwards.
ACCTAAACCTTCCTAAAATAGATAAAATCGCATGCAAAACACATGCTAAAATCCCCTCAAATCACTTTCCAAATTAACAAGATTTGATATCTCATCCTTTCTAAATAACAAGATTTGAGATCCCCATCACCAAATTTAGGAGATTGTATGCCAAAAATAATTTTGGTAAGATATTCCCCAAATTGATGTGAGATCCTTTCAAAACACTATAAATTAAGGACCAAATCTTAACACAAAGAAGGCTTACACACGATAATAATCAAAGAAACCTAGGCTCTCTTTCTTCTCCGTTTCACGGTAAAAACACACAAGCAAAACCAACCAGCAGCCCCTACAACCGAAACAAACAAAACAGCTCCACCAAAGAAACCAAAACCAACCAGCAGCCCCTACAACCGAAACAAACCAACCAGGAAACACCAAGCAACTGAAACAGGCGACCCAAAACCCAAACAAACAAACCAAAACAACACATATACAAAACCCTGAAACACCAAACAAACAGCACAAGAAACACCAACTATAAAACCAAACAAACAGCCCCCAAACCAGCAGCTAATCACAAAAAATAACCCCAAAACAGCAGCCCCTAAACCGTGAAAATACAGCCCCTAAATCGTGAAAATAACATCCCTTAAACCAGCAAAAACCGTAAAAATAGTGAGCCAAAAACAGCAAGAAAAATAGTGAAAACAACCAGCCAAAATAGTAAGAAAAACAACCAAAACAGCATCCTAAAATCACCAAAAACAACAAACAGAAATAGCAAACAACAACCAGAAAACAGCAAAGTAGCGAGTGAAATAGCAAACTAGAAACAGCAAACAGCGAACCAGCTTCAATCCTTCCGGCGACGGCCTAACGCACTTTCAAGAAAGCAACTTAAAAGGTAAGACCTGAGGACACCCTATTTATTTTTATAGTTCCGGACACGGCATGCCTGGCTGGACGTGAAATACATCCAGCCGGGTATGCGAAGTCCTACACTAAAGACGACCAAATTTATGGTCATATTATTTTTTCTTCTTCGGTATTTTATTATTTATTTTTTTTTATCTATTTAGTGTTATTTATCTTATTATTTATTTATTCACTTTCATCGTTATTTATTATTCCGCATTTAATTTTGCTATTTAGCTTTTTTTGGCCATTTACTTTTATTGTTATTTTATTATTTCGCCATTTCTTATGTCCGTTTACATTGCATTGATGGTTATGTGAGTTATTATCCCTTGCGGTATATCGGATGGAAACCCAGACGTAAATTCAGTAGCTGAATCCGAATGGACGGTAGTACGGTCTGTACTTTGGATACAATTTCACGTACCACTCGGGAAATACTCATATATGCATGATTAACCCCCTTTTATTTATTTATTGACACTTTATTTACTTTTGATTATTATTCTTGTTATCGTACCTTGTATTTCTTAATTTAATTTGCTTATATTTATATTCATGTTTATGGGTGTGCAAATTTGTGTATTTATTTGAATTATCTTGCATGAACTGCATAAGACTTGGCTATACCATTGTGTGAACCCGTCCGTTATACTGGCATAAGTAAGGGACCATTCCGAACCCAACGGTTTGAGGTCTTCCCTTGCGAGGGGTGAGTGCGGCCTTAAATCTTTTCCCAGTTCACACTGGATGACGACTCTTTTATTCTCCGATTTAGTCCCCTGCGGGCTACTCCGTGTTCTCTACGGGCAGCAAGCCCAACAATGTCGTGGTCGCCGAACATCATAGGCATAGCGATAAACCCCGCTTCGCTCATACACCCGAAAATATCCTAAACTTTGTCAAAGTTAAGTCGAGAATTTCATAAGTTATATATATGATTGAAGTGTTTAGGTTAAGACGAAAATAGATAAGAGATATTCATGAGAACAAAGTTCGAGGTTACACATGGTTAGGATAATCGACCACCACATGTATGGAACTTTATTATTAATATGATATGAAGTGGGATATGAAATGAGCTTATTGTTTATGCGTATGTATGACATTACGCAAGGGTATGAATCTGTAATAATATGAATGCGTGTATATAAAGGAATATGTCAATGTATAAGTGTATGAACATGTATTTGTATATGCATATGGAGTTAGGTTATGTATAGGTTGGATATAGGGAATTGGTAAATTGAGCAAATCATGATTTCTTAATTGGATTTAGTTTATGTAGTGTATGTAATATTAATAAGTTGTTATTGACTTATACATGTGAGTTATTTGTATAGAGATTGAAATGGTTAAGTGTGATAAAGAATGAGAGTAAGCTAAGCATTTCTTGAATGAAAATGGTTAATTAATAAGCTCTATATTAGAGGTTTCCAGATAGAAAATATGAAACTATGTATGTTTGATTGGTGAATTAAAGATATGAGAACAGTTAAAGTTATGGCATTTGCATTTGCATTCGTATTCATAAGTATATTTGTATGTTTGAAACATATGTATATTTGTGAATATCTGAATGATGTCTTGGAGTGATTGTCATGGATGTATTTGTGTATAAGAAGTCGTGCGATGAGTCTGGTGTGTCGTGATATGCATGCATGTATGTATGTTTGGTTGGTTGATGTTCTCACCGTATAGTAGTCAATCTGGTTAGGAATCCGTTCAGAAGGAATTCATCTCATACATATTCTAAAATAGGTAATGAGTCTGGTACGAGCATTGTATGTGTATGCCAGCCATATATATGTGTTGTTTGATTTTGTGCTTTGTGATATATTGGTTATTATGTGTGCTTCGTGATTGGTTGCACGATGATTGTATGTATGTCTGAGTGTATGTTGGTGTTGGGGTTTTATCAGGGCGACGCAACGGAAGAAGCGCGGTTCGAGCGAAATCGTAGTTTATAAATTTTAAACTTATGAATAAATTATTCAAAATCCAATATTAATAATTCATTCATATTTCACCTAAACATATTTATTCGATATCAAATAACAACATAAATAATTTAGAAACTCCGCGAAACTTTTACGAAAAAGTTTTCCGTAAAATAACATAAAACGCATTTGCGAATGCACCGACCAACCAATGCACATGGGGACAGCCCAAGTCAGCCCCAAAAATATTTGGACAGTTTGTGGACTGCCCGAACAGTGAACAGTTCACTGTTTGGGCAGCCGTTATCTGGTTAAGCCATTTTTCGCCGTTTTCGCATATTTTCACTCTGAAATAATTTTTGATAATTATTTTTCTTGGGAAGTTAAAATAAACTTATTCATTTCAATTACTCAATACTAGAAATCATATTTCTTAAAAATCAATGTCTGACCCCTAAACTTTGCATTTTGTTCATTTTAGTCCTCAAATTATCAAATATAATTTTGGATGATTCCAAATCATTTCTAAAATGATTTTCAACATGTCCAACAAATCAAAATATAAATTATAACAAAATCCCCACTAAATTCCAAAATTGCCGAGAGCCCCTTAAGGTTTTATAATTTTTGTAATTTAGTCCAATCTTGTTCAAAACAAGTCAAGATCAAATCCAATCAATCCCAAATTTAATATGCATCATATACACACCATAATATATCACATATATGAAAAACCCCAAAATTGGAATAGGTTAAGAACCATAATTTCTCAAATTACTCCAATTGATCAATTTACATTAAATTGAATAAATTCTACACTTTAATCAATTATTTAACACACCAAAAAAGTCTCACCACTTGAAATAACTTAAGAACAATTCTAGGTCATAAATGAGTGGCCTTAAAACTCTAGAATGGCAACTTGATTACTAATTAATCAAAAGAATGCTTAATAACCAATTATAAGCATACTTTGTTAATAAACATGCAAACATCTTTCCAACAAGTCTCAAACCAATTTAATTACATACTTAAAGAGTAGAGAAAATTCTAAGCAACACATGTTGAAGCTTAGAAACATGGAAACACTTTTCTAGTTGAAGAAAGTTAGAAAATACTTACAAAATCAAATTTTCCATAAGCTTTTTCCTTCGTTCTTCAAGCTTTTTCTCTCAAACTTTACTTGTAATTTTATTTGGTAACTTGTGTTGTGTTTTGAAAATGAAACAAAAAAACCTTATATATGTTTCTCCAAATGGGCGTGAGAGTAAGAAAGCAAAAATAAGATTTTTGTTAATTTCAATTCAATTTCATTTAGTTAGTTACTTGTTTGATTTGGTAACTATTACCTTAAAAGTAAATCAACAAGTGTTACCAATCAAATGGTGCCATTTCCTAACATTAATCATGGTAAAAGATATTTATAAAAAAAAATTACTTTAATTATTTAACATTTAAATAATTAAATACAAATATCTTAAATATATGTATTATATTTACATTAAATATCTCAAATACATATATTAATGATATATGTCAAATATCTCAATTTGACATTTAATTAATATGTATTAATAAAATCAAATATTAAATACAAATTCACATTAATTAGGAAATAACCATTATGTCCATTTGCATGTATTTTTCGTTTAACGGTTAAACGATTTATAAATAATCTCAATTATTCATAAAAGTTACTCTAGTGCTCTACGAGTATATTTCATTAGTGAGACTCTAGATTCAGGCATATCCGTCACGAAATCCAATTTCGTGTCCATAATTTACCCACTCGAAATTATGACAACCACAGATAAACTCGCTGAATCATACAGGTCGAGGTCATTGCATACACATAATCCCTCTATCACAGGTATCCGGATTATATCTTGATACACACATGATATCATGAGCATGAGTCCACACCCAACGAACAGGTGGAGGTCTGATCTTAATAGATCGGTGACTCGACTGCCATCTAAGTGTAAAGGATAACTCATATATCCACAGAGGTATCTCAAGTCAAAGAATCACTATGCTACTCAACCCGAGAAGATTCCTATTGACGTTGGTGTACCATCAACAAGTGTTACCAATCAAATGGTGTCATTTCCTAACATTAATCATGGTAAAAGATATTTATAAAATAATTACTTTAATTATTTAACATTTAAATAATTAAATACAAATATCTTAAATATATGTATTATATTTACAATAAATATCTCATATACATATATTAATGATATATGTCAAATATCTCAATTTGACATTTAATTAATGTGTATTTAATAAAATCAAATATTAAATACAAATTCACATTAATTAGGAAATGACCATTAGGTCCATTTGCATGTATTTTTCGTTTAACGGTTAAACGATTTATAAATAATCTCCATTATTCATAAAAGTTACCTTAGTGCTCTACGAGTATATTTCATTAGTGATACTCTTTATATTCAAGCATATCCGTCACGAAATCCAATTTCGTGTCCATAATTTACCCACTCGAAATTATGACGACCACAGATAAACTCGCTGAATCATACAGGTCGAGGTCATTGCATACGTATAATCCCTCTATCACATGTATTCAGATTATATCTTGAAAAATGAATCATCTTTTACGAAAGATGAATTCTATACATAAGACACACACTAACTGTCAAACAGTCATACTAACTGTCATACAGATAGTCTTGTTGTGTCCTTCATTAGATCATATCTAATGTACGGCTAATAAGAGTATCTCACAAGTCTTTTAGTTTTATATCATATATAAAACTTTATATCAAATATAACAAAGACAACTCCCACTGCTTTCACGGAGTAAATAAGACTCAAGTAAACTTTTTACCTCATAAACATCTCATTATTACTTTAATAATGATAATGTCATTATGATGTAAAACACTAGAAAGAAATTTGTACGCTCCCACTAACCCTTCTATCTCATATGTATTCTCTATGCTTTGATGAAATCAGACAATCTGACTGATATCAAAATTAGAAAACAGAAATTTTCCAGAAAGCTCATCCAAGTCTACAATAGGCTCTATAAGCTAGTATACCAAACTGCAATCTCAGCAGAACACAAACTCTAGGGCCATTCCAGAATATACTCTTTAATCAAAGAAATCACAACTGATCTCTTATCCGAAGAAGTCATTAAAAAAATGCCACTTTGTATTCTTTGGCTAAAATACACAATTTAATATCAACATTAACTAACAGATCTTAAATTGTTCAATCAGTGCGACTAGAGACAAGTTTCCTTAGAATCTACAATAGATTGCTGAGTATAACGTTTCTTATTGTCATACTATAAATGTCAAACCTTTAATAAGCTCACTATGTTTTTGCTACGTAAACCATTTCCACATTTTATGAACGATTCATAATGAAAGCTCAATCAAGTTCCAAACTTGATCGTAGTAAGCTATGAACAATCTTAGATCTATAGTTTAATGCTTATTTCTGGAATCGATATCAAATATTGTTCCCACTATAAGTTATAGGATAACTTTCTTCGATAAGAAAACAACAGAACCATTAAATATCAAATATTTTGCAAATGATTCTGACATCCTATTGTACTTATATGGAAGTAATAAAAAGGTATTTTCAACTTATTAATTATGTAGTTCCATTTATAGTTTATCACTCTCACATTTGACTTCAATAAGTCAAATCTTTTCTACAATGGTCAACATCTGATGTTACACTCCAAGTAATAAAATAATTTTATTATTCGGGATCGTAGAAATGATATTCTATCAAATATAATATACTATTCAATTAAATAGAATAAATGATAAATTTTTACTTGTACCGCCGAGGCGTAAGTACCTTCGATTATATAACCATTATACAAAAGAAAGATTCAAATCTCAAAACCTTTTAAAGATTCGAATTTTCTACCTATAAATATCATATATGTAACTGTAGAAACTAATGGAACCTAAATTAAAAGGATGAATTCGTGTTACTGAAGCATATCCCCAAGAGTATTGAAACTAATTCAGCAACACTCCATATCAAACGAATCAAATCATATATAAGATTCGATTATTCCCACTTACCAATTCCATCAATATGGAATCGTGGAAGAATTATATTGAGTAAGAATCATATTCATTCAATAACCTTAGAACTAATTGCCTTAAATTCATATGTTTGATCATATCAAACATCTTGAACAATTCAAAGACTCACGATGAATTTTTAAAGATACAGTTTTTAAAACTTCAGATCGAATATCTTTGAACCAGTCAAAATATTTTATCCGCGTTTCATTAGAAACACGTAACTAAGTCACGACGATTCATTGACTAAGTTACGAAGTAAAGAAAACTACCTTAAGTAATTTACAATTCATTAAAGTACATACATCCAATGTATCAGTTTAATAAATTTCCTGGTTCAATAACAATCATTGGTTAAATGAGATTTAATCACCTTCTCGAATACAATATTCATTAAATGGATATGAATATGTGGTGTGATCTGGTATCAGACCATTCTTTACCATATGGAATAAGCATCTAATGCTTAAGTGATAAAATCTCATAAAATAATATTCTAAGTTATTTACTTAACCGAATATTTTTTTTAATGTTTATCCATTCGTCAATGACACTACTAGTCGTTTTAAAATATGTAACAACTGTTTACAAAGAACAAGTAACTATCTAATAGTCGCAAGTTCTGATATCAAATATCGAAATAATCATTCAACAATATTTTAAATAACTAGACGAGAGATCTCATATCCAATACTTATAGTTGTCGTATTGCGAAAATCGATATTTTCTATACACAACTATACGCATATTCTTTGTTTAGCTTTATTATTTATCTTCAACTATATATAACATTTGCAAATAATTGAAAAGCAAATAGTGTCTGACATGTGAACTCTAAATGTCACTAAAGCTAAGAAACGTCATTATAAGATAAACAAATACCTAATGGGGTTTTCTTAATGCCAGTGAAGAATCTCGAGACATGAACCGATTCATGTCAATCTTTACTGCATAAGAAATTATTATGTCTAGAATGATTATATCATATTCTATTCTAATCTAGAACCTATTCTAGAATTCTGCAACCATAATTGAAGTCAGAAACATATATAAAATATGCATGCAGTGGATAAAAGTTTATTTTATCTAAAAATAGAATAAGAAAAATGAAAATTTTCATAATATTACACACTGCATTAGTTATGGATTTTTAACCTAGCAGTGCCTCCCACTACTTTACATAATACTGATGAGTGGTAATTACATCACTTATTCCCACTCATTTAGCCTAATGTTTTGTATTGTTTCTCGAGTTTTATGAACGTTTTGTTGTTATTTTGTAGATAAATAAAGTTTGGAAAGCACTGGAGGCAATTTGGGGCAAAAACGGACAAAAATACGTCAACAGGGATATTTTGGTCTTTAGCGCGTCGCGACGCCAAGAATACCGCGTCGCGACGCCCTTGATGTGACGAATGTGCTAACATGCACCGTCTGCCATGTGTCAAAATCGGATAGGTTGGACTTGCTAACGTGCGACTGATCTTGCTAACATGCGCCGCCCTTGCTAACATGCGCCGCATGCCACGTGTCATCACCTCATTGGACCACCCAAACCGCATGCCACGTGTCGCCTCTCTATTGGACCGAATAATCAACGAATCAGAGTATGCCACGTGTCACCATTCTATTAGATCGAATTTACACCCAATCACAAGATTACACGTGGCACGATTTCATTGGACCGCATCGCCAGCCAACCAGAGCGTGACACATGTCACCAATTATTGTGCCGACAGCCACGTGGTCAACGTACGCGTGGACTCCAGAAACTGTTGCTAGCGTCGCGACGCTAGTGCATTTTCAGCGTCGCGACGCTGACCTAAAAATTGTCTATAAATTGAGCTCGAGATTTCAGTTTTAGTTGCACCATTCTCTCTCATTTCTTTGATGTAAATAAGGAGTTTCTCTCTCTAATTTCTTTTAATTTAAGTTTTGTAATTAATTTTTAATTACATTCTGTAATAGTAATTACTTTTTGTAATAGTAATAGTAATTTATCTTGTTTTTACTGTTTCAGTTTTACTATTCAACCATGATGAGGTAACTTCTCCTTGCTAAGGTGAAAGGTAATTCTTTTACTCTTACTATTTAGATTAATCTCCCTTAAATATAATATATTTACTATTTAAAAATTTGACTTAATAAGGATACCGCCATATTGGTCGGTTGGCTATTAAATTTAAATTGGTTTAAACCTGACTAATCAAGGATACCGCCTATATGGCTGGTTGATAATTAAATTTTCTTACCGCCTATATGGCAGGTTCATGGACAAATCATACCGCCTTTATGGCTGGTCGGACTTAATTTGAATTAATCAGGTTACCGCCTATATGGCTAGTTGGTAATATTATCACAAGTTTATATATTATTTTATGGGAGATATTTAAAATAGTAAATAGTAAAAGTAATTCCTTTTACCTTAGCATTTTATTTTATTGTTATTTACTTTTCAGTATTTACTTTACCGCATTTACTATTTCGCATTTTTACTTTATGGCTTTTACTTTTAAGTTTTTACTAGCCCTAGCCATGTGTCATAACTAAGTTAGTTATCTAGGGTTGTGATGAATTTCAATATCACTGGTTTATAAGAGTTAGATTATAGTTTGGGTAATATAAAGATTTATTTATTGAGTCTTAATCTTAATGCTTTTTATTAACTGGCCATTAATAAAATTGATTAGGTAAACTTAAAATGAACTAGACATAGGGATTTTAAGTTTGAGACCTTAGACTCAATAGCCCACGATCTTCCTTGAGGATAGATAACCCTTTAATAGATTTCCTTACAGGATAGATATATACCTGTCGGGCGGGGGTAACCATAATTGGAACTTAGTTAGATTATAGTTTGGGTAATATAAAGATTTATTTATTGAGTCTTAATCTTAATGCTTTTTATTAACTGGCCATTAATAAAATTGATTAGGTAAACTTAAAATGAACTAGACATAGGGATTTTAAGTTTGAGACCTTAGACTCAATAGCCCATGATCTTTCTTGAGGATAGATAACCCTTTAATAGATTTCCTTACAGGATAGATATATACCTGTCGGGCGGGGGTAACCATAATTGGAACTTAGTTAGATTATAGTTTGGGTAATATAAAGATTTATTTATTGAGTCTTAATCTTAATGCTTTTTATTAACTGGCCATTAATAAAATTGATTAGGTAAACTTAAAATGAACTAGACATAGGGATTTTAAGTTTGAGACCTTAGACTCAATAGCCCACTATCTTCCTTGATGATAGATAACCCTTTAATAGATTTCCTTACAGGATAGATATATACCTGTCGGGCGGGGGAACCATAATTGGAACTTAGTTAGATTATAGTTTGGGTAATATAAAGATTTATTTATTGAGTCTTAATCTTAATGCTTTTTATTAACTGGCCATTAATAAAATTGATTAGGTAAACTTAAAATGAACTAGACATAGGGATTTTAAGTTTGAGACCTTAGACTCAATAGCCCACGATCTTCCTTGAGGATAAATAACCCTTTAATAGATTTCCTTACAGGATAGATATATACCTGTCGGGCGGGGGTAACCATAATTGGAACTTAAACTTAATGAATCCAAATAATTTGGTTGACATAGACATATGGTTCAATTGGGTTAAACTGGGTATTTGTGTCTGACCATCGACAGAGGCTTTTACATAATTTAGTGTTCCAGGTTAATAAATCAATATATTACCCAGCTATAGGATAACCACTTCATCTTTAAATAATATTGAAAAGATTCACAACCTTAGATAGTTTTTAATATTGAATTTTCTTAAAACTTACTTTCGAACAATTTTTTTTACTTGTCTTTAAATTTAGAATCGTCGCCATTTCAAATCAATCAAACAACCTGTTAGATACTAGTAATCATTTGACCTCATAAAATTAATAGCTTAGGTATTAAGTCCTCGTGGGATCGATATTTTTATACTACTTTAACGATACGTATGCTTGCGTTATACCTGTGTGTTTACGCCGGTCAAGTTTTTGGCGCCGTTGCCGGGGACTTATTTATCTTTCACTATTAGTTTTAAGGTTAGATACCTTTACTTGTATCTAATTTTCTTTTTACTTATTGTTTTTATTTTCTTGTGTTTCAGGTTCTCAGAAACTTCATGAGACGAACCAGAAGCTTTGAACTTCGACCGCTTAACCCGGAAATTGAAAGAACCATCAGACAGTTGAGAAGAGAACGGTGAGAAGGCCAAGAAGCTTTAGTCAACATGGAACCTGAACCTTTGAATGTTGCACCACCAATTCCCATTCGAGATAGAACAATTCCGGTGGTTGAAAGACTCATTTCTTGTATTGTACTTCCTCCCTTACCAGCAAATGCGGGTGACATCAAAACATGCATTCAGATGATTCAGCAGTCAGTTCAGTTTGGAGGAAATGCAATTGAAGACCCTAATACCCACATCAGCAACTTCCTGGAAGTTTGCAGCACTTTCAATTACAACCGAGAAGCTGAAGAAGCAATGAGACTGCGTGTTTTCCCATACTCCTTGAAGGACAGAGCTAAAGCTTGGCTACATTGACTACCAGCAGGTTCCATCACAACTTGGAATGTTTTAGCCACCAAATTTCTTGCAAAGTACTTTCCACCAGCCAGAACTGGAAAACTGAGAAATGACATCACATCCTTTGTACAACAAGACTCGGAAACTCTCTACGAAGCTTGGGAAAGGTACAAAGATTTGCTCCAGAAATGTCCTCATCATGAGATTCCAAAATGGCTTCAAGTCCAAACTTTCTATAATGGACTTTCTGGAATAATGAGAACCACAATCGATGCTACTGCTGGAGGAGCCCTGATGGCAAAAGGAGAAGATCAAGCCTGTGACCTAATTGAAGAAATGGCCAACAACAATTCTTTGTGGCCAACAGAAAGGCACATCCTTCTCCAGAAGATTGCAAAACCTCTTTGCAATCTTCTGGAGAAGGATGTGCCTTTCAACTTCACCAAAGAATGCCAAGAAGCTTTTGAGATCTTAAAACAGAAGCTGATTTCTGCCCCCATCATTGTAGCACCAGACTGGACCCTACCATTTGAAGTGATGTGCGGTGCTAGTGATTTTGCTGTAGGTGCAGTTTTGGGATAACGTAAAGCAAAGATTTTCCACACCATTTACTACTCCAGCAGAACTCTGAATGAAGCTCAACTCAACTACACAACCACTGAAAAGGAGTTGCTCGCAGTTGTGTATGCTTTTGACAAATTCCGCTCCTATCTGTTGGGTCCCAAAGTGGTAGTCTACACAGATCACTCAACAATCAAATATCTGATCACAAAGAAAGATGCCAAACCCAGATTGATCCGTTGGATACTTCTTCTGCAAGAATTCGACGTGGAGATCAGAGACAGGAAAGGAACAGAGAATCCGGTGGCAGATCATCTATCGAGGCTCGAGAATGGAGAAACAGCTGACAAAAATCTGTCAATCAAAGAAACTTTTCCAGATGAACAGCTGTTTGCCATGAAACAACAGGAAGTCTCTTGGTATGCTGACTATGTCAACTACATTGTATCAGGAAAATGGCCGTTGGAATGGACAACTCAGCAACGAAAAAAGTTCTTCAAAGAAGTCAAGCACTATGTCTGGGATGAACCGTACCTGTTCAAACGCTGTGCTGATCAATTATTGACACGGTTTGTTCCACATGAGGAAATCAACGGTGTTTTGCAGCACTGTCATTCATCACCATATGGCGGACACTTCAGCGGAAATAAAACTGCAGCAAAAGTTCTTCAATCAGGTTTGTTCTGGCCCACTCTTTTTAAAGATGCTTATCTTTTTGCTTTTCAATGTGACAGGTGCCAGAGAACAGGGAATATTTCGAGGAGAAATGAAGGACCGTTGCAAAACATTCTAGAAGTGGAAATATTCGATGTGTGGGGTATTGATTTCATGGGACCCTTTGTTCCATCATTCGGAAACATGTACATCCTGGTTGCTGTAGACTACATCTCCAAATGGGTCGAAGCAATTGCACTGCTATCCAATGATTCAAAAGTGGTGATCAAATTCCTTAAAAAGAACATTTTCACTCGATTTGGAACACCTCGTGCAATCATCAGTGATGGTGGCTCACATTTCTGCAACAGATATTTCGATGCACTCCTATCCAAATACGGAGTTACTCACAAAGTTGCCACTGCTTACCATCCACAGTCAAATGGATAGGTTGAGGTTTCAAATAGGGAAATCAAAAGAATCCTAGAAAGAACCGTTGGATCAACAAGGAGGGACTGGTCAACAAAACTAGATGATGCATTATTGGCCTACATGACAGCTTACAAGACACCCATTGGTATGTCTCCATATCAATTGGTGTTTGGGAAAGCGTGTCATCTGCTAGTTGAGCTTGAGCACAAGGCGTACTGGGCACTGAAGAAGTTGAATTTTGATTCACAAGCTGCAGGAGAGAAAAGACTTCACCAACTCAACGAATTGGAGGAATTTCGCCTACAGGCTTATGAGAATGCCAAATTATACAAAGAAAAGACAAAGAAATGGCATGACCGAAAAATAGTTCACAGAAAGTTAGAACCAAGGCAGCAGGTGTTGTTGTACAACTCGAGGTTGAAACTTTTTCCTGGAAAGTTGAAATCTAGGTGGTCAGAACCATTTGTGATCACTCAGGTTTTACCTTATGGAGCTGTTGAGTTACTGGATCTCAATACCAACAACACATTCAAGGTTAACAGTCAGCGTGTCAAACACTACTGGGGAGAATCATTTGAGCGACAAAAAGAAAGTGTCACACTTTCAGATCCAGTTTAACGTTCGAGAAGTCAAGTCTAGCTGACGACTCTAAACTTAGCGCTCGCAGGGAGGCAACCCATGCAATTTGTATATATTGTGATTTGGTGTGATTTAATTTGGTGTGTTTAGTTTTTGCAGATTAAGTCATTTCAAGATGGAAGAAGCTCTCACAAATCTTCACAAGCAATTTCCTTCTCTCCCTCAAAAATCACTGATGAAAGTCTACAAAGCTCGCTTGGAACGGATGAGGTTACTAACAATTCACGGTGTTCCTAATGATATTCGTTGGGTAATTGAAGCACGGGTCCGATTGGCAGGTGAGTCTTCTGACTCTTTTATTTCACATCTGCCTGGTTTTGGACCTATGCAAAGAAACGTAGAGCTAAGCAAATGGGTGTTTGTTTCAAATGTGCGCGATTTAATTGCAACACTCGTTGTCGTTCTTTAGGAATGGTATATGATAATAGCGAAGACAAAATTAAATTCATTAGGGATGGCTTGAGTAAGGAGTCTGTAGATGAAATATCTTCAACTCTTGAGACGCATCCCAGTGGATATGTTCATATAGCCATTCGCAAATTACATACACAATTTCAAAAAGAAAGACATCAGTTAAGTCTTGGGAATCTGACTCAAAAAGACCCTGTTTGCCAATTTATAAGAAAATTGGATGGGAAACTTGTCCCTGACACATAGACGTCAATCAAGCTGTTACTTTTCTTGTGAATATTATATCTCTTTGTCTTTTCTTAATAATTGTAATTTGTTTTGTTGTTTTCTTTTATTTTCTCCGACAGGATCCAGACCTTTTTGACTATCACGATATTAATTCGCTACTAATCATCCTCTGGAAGAAACTTGTGCTATTTTTACTCACCCTTTTCAGGTACTATAAATTCAGCCCGTCATTGCACTTTTGAAGGCATCCAGAATTGAGAAAGAAATACATAAAAAAATGGAAGCCACTTCAAGAAGACGAGTTGAAAACATCTGTGTGTTTTGCGGTAGTAGTGTTGGTACTAAACCACAATACATAGAAGTAGCACAGGAATTGGGTCGAGTCTTAGCTGCGAGGAATATGCACTTAATATATGGCGGAGGAAATCTTGGACTTATGGGGATCGTTTCAAAGGCTGCACAGGAATGAGGCAATCACGTTTTGGGAATCATCCCAAAACCCTTGCCAGAGGCAAATCTTATTGAACCATCAAACGGAGAGGAACGGATTGTGCCAGGTATGTCTGAACGACTAGTGGAAATGATTAACCGTGCTGATGCTTTTATTGCTTTGCCAGGTGGCTTGGGCACATTGGAGGAAATTTTTATAGTTCTATCTTGGGCGAACCTGAACATACACCAGAAACTAATTGGATTGCTCAACATTGATGGATTTTATGATTTTCTTTGTGTGTTTCTTTATGATGCTCGGAGAAATGGGTTCGTGTCGAAACCTTTAAAAGAACTCCTCTTTACTGCCAGAACTGCTCCGGATCTAATAGACCAACTCATAGCCTATGAACCACGAGTTGACCCTATTCTTTCAAAGATAAATTGGTCTGAGGACGATCGTGGTAAGAGGCGTAGGATTAATCTGGATCTTAACCTTTAATTTCCTGTAAAATTTCAGCTAACCAGGTATTATTTTCTAAACTCTTATTCTACTTATTAAGATATTGGGGACAATGTCTCATTTAGGTTTGGGGGAAGGAATTAGTTGATCAGTACCTTATTTTTTTTAGTTTGTGTGTTGTTTTTATTTTTAATCCAAAATTTTTCGAAAAATACAAAAAAATTGAAAAATTTTCAAAAAAATTACAAAAATATTTTGCGTTTTTGTGTTTTGACTAAAAAGGTGAAATTGGTAAGAGATAGCTGAGTAATGAGTTTCCACTCCTGAGAAGTATCTCAAACCATTTTTGAAACAAGTTAATTTTTGTTTATTTCATTTTGAATTATTTAATTTGTGAATTCTCCATAAAACGGACTAAAATGGATCTTCATATGCTTAGTTGACAGATATTATCAACATATATAGTAACATACAGATATGAGCTAAAATTGAAAAGTTTGTAATATTCAGTGCTCTAGTTTAATTGGAGGAAGCATCTCAAAAAGTGATGGAGTAAAAAAAAAAAAATTCTGATTTACAAAAATAAAGTATCTAAGATCCGGGTTATTAGTCTGTAAGGGTGTGTTTTAACACCTAGTGCCCTAAAACAACTGGTTTGGGAGTCACTGGCCCAAAGCTCGCTACATGGATCGAAGATGCTACAAAAAAATATATTTATATCTAAAGTCTGGGTAATTGACCGGCGTAAACACACACGTATAACGCAAGCGTACGTATCGTTCAAGTAGTATAAAAAGTATCGATCCCACGAGGACTTAAAACCTTTTTGTTATCAATTTATTGGGCCAAATGATTACCAGTATCTAACAAGTTGTTTGATTGATTTGAAATGGCGACGATTCTAAATTTAAAGACAAATAAATAAAATTGCTTAAAAGTAGATTTTAAGGAAATTCAATATTCAAAACTATCCAGGGTTGTGACTTATTTCAATATTATATAAAAGATAAAGTAGTTATCTTATAGTTGGGTGAAATATCAATTTATTAACCTGGAACACTAACTTATGTAAAAGCCTCTTCCGATGGTCAATTACAAATACCCAGTATAACCCAATTGAACCATATTCCTATGTCAACCACATTACCTGGATTCATTAAGTCTAAGTTCAATTATGGCTACCCCCGCCCTACAGGTATATTCCTATCCTGTAAGGAAATCTATTAAAGGGTTATCTATCCTCAAGGAAGATCGTGGGCTATTGAGTCTAAGGTCTTAAACTTAAAATCCCTATGTCTAGTTCATTTTAAGTTTACCTAATCAATTTAATTAATGGCCAGTTAATTAAAGAGCATTAAGATTACGACTCAATAAATAAATCTTTAATTTACCCAAACTATAATTTAACCCTTATAAACCAGTTTAATTGAAATTCATCACAACCCTAGATAACTAACTTAGCTACGACACATAACTAGGGCTAAAAATTTAAAAGACTTAAAATAAAATTGCATAAAGTAAATGTAGTAAAATAACTGCTGAAAGTAAATTAAAATAAAATTGCTAAGGTAAAAAGGAATTACTTCTACTATATACTAATTAGATTTCTCCCATAATATAATATAAGCTTTGCAAAACATTTTCATCCAGCCATATAGGCGGTATTTTGATTTAATTAGTTTAAAAACAACCAGCCATAAAGGCGGAATCATTTTAAAAATAACCAGCCATAAAGGCGGAACATCAAAATAACCAGCCATATAGGCGGAATGAAAATAAACCAGCCATAAAGGCGGAACTTAAATTATACCAGCCATAAAGGCGGAACAGAAAATAAACCAGCCATAAAGGCGGAATTTAAATTAAACCAGCCATAAAGGCGGAATATGAATTTTATTACCCACCGACCAATCTGGCGGTATCCTGATTAAGTCAATTTAAAACTTGAATATATTATAATTATGGGAGAATAATCTAAGAAGTAATAGTAAAAGAATTACCTTTTACCTTAACAGAAGGAAGTTACCTCCTCATAATGAGTAGTAAAAACTGTAAAATAAAGAAAGTAAATTATTATTATTACAGAACTTGGTTAAAAACTACAAAAACTAGATAAAAAGAACTTAGAGAGAGAGAAACTCCCTAATTACATAGGATTTGGGAGAGGAAATGGTACAACAAAAACTGAAAACTCGCGCTCTATTTATAGGCGTCTATAGGGGGTCAGCGTCGCGACGCCGAGAATAAGGCGTGCGTCGCGACGCCAGCTACAGTAACAAACGTGGCTCAATCCTGGCTTGACACGTGGCGAGGCGGCAAAGAGATAAGATGACGTGGCACTGTTCATGACGTCATCGCTTACGTCATCATGATTTGAGATTGTCGGCAACGTCTGATCTTGACACGTGGCAGCGGCGCATTTTAGCAAATCGTTGAGATGTCGACACGTGGCAAGGCGCACGATAGCGAAGATGATGATTGTCGGCACCGTAGGATGATGACACGTGGCAGCGCACGTTAGCAAGTCTTCTGTGATGGTGACACGTGGCACGGCGCACGTTAGCAAAGTCAAACTTTTGAAATTGTTGCCGTTGACCACGGCGTTTTTTAGCAATTTCGGCGCAGGCTGGGCGTCGCGACTCCAAGGCTATGCGCGGCGCGAGCGAAGAAGAAGACAAAATAATTCCAGTTGACGCATTTTTGTCTGGATTTGCCCCAAATTGCCTCCAGTGCTGTCCAAACTTTATTTATCTGCAAAATAACAACAAAAAACATCAAAACGTTCATAAATCTCGAGAAACAATACAAAACATTAGGTCAAATGAGTGGGAAATAGTGGTATAAATACCACTCATCAGTAATTAAGTCTGTAGGGGTGTCTTAACACCTGGTGCCCTAAAGCCAACTGGTTTGGGAGCCACCGACCCAAAGCTCGCTACATAGATGGAAGGTATGTTTATATATAAAAAAAAAAAAATCAGAAAAATCAGAAAAATTATTCCATTGCTACAAAAAGGTGTGAAATCTGATAGAACTTTAGGACAAAAATATTACTCTCTTATCAACTGCACTTATGACTGTTATGGGCAAAAATGAATGATTAATATTTTGTTGGCTGTGTATATGGAGAATGGTAAATATAATCGGAGAATTTACTTATTTGGTAATTAGAAAGAAATAAAACAACTAATAACTTGGAGTAGAAATTTCACCTGATTAGTCACTAACTTCTTTATTCTCTTTTCGCTTGTCTTTTTGCTTTTGTGTGCATTAATTTTAACTAACTTTTTACTTTTGTAAAATGTTGTGGGGTATCATTGCTGTAAACCCTTATGAGACTATACTCGTCCACTAGGGACACCTAGGGGTTTAAAGGCTTGTTGCATACGCTAAATGCAATCGTGATCCCTACGAAGTGGCTTAGTTAATTTTGTTTCTTTATGTTATTTTATTTTATGTTTTGCTCGAGGACTAGCAAAATGTTAGGTTTGGGGGTGTGATGAGTGGTATTACATCACTTATTCCCACTCATTTAGCCTAATGTTTTGTATTGTTTCTCGAGCTTTATGAACGTTTTGATGTGTTTTGTTGTTATTTTGCAGATAAATAAAGTTTGGAAAGCACTGAAGGCAATTTGGGGCAAAAATGGACAAAAATGTGTCAACAGGGATATTTTGGTCTTTAGCGCGTCGCGATGCCAAGAATACCGCGTCGCGACGCCCATGATGCGCCGAATGTGCTAACATGCGCCGTCTGCCATGTGTCAAAATCGGATAGGTTGGACTTGCTAACGTTCGCCAGATCTTGCTAACGTGCGCCGCCCTTGCTAACATGCGCCACATGCCACGTGTCATCACTTCATTGGACCACCCAAACCGCGTGCAACGTGTCGCCTCTCTATTGGACCGAATAATCAACGAATCAGAGCATGCCACGTGTCACCATTCTATTAGACCGAATTTACACCCAATCACAAGATTACACGTGGCACGATTTCATTGGACCGCATCGCCAGCCAACCAGAGCGTGACACATGTCACCAATTATTGTGCCGACAGCGCGTGGTCAACGTACGCGTGGACTCCAGAAACTGTTGCTAGCGTCACGACGCTAGTGCATTTTCAGCGTCGCGACGCTGACCCAAAAATGTCTATAAATTGAGCTCGAGATTTCAGTTTTAGTTGCACCATTCTCTCTCATTTCTTTGATGTAAATAAGGAGTTTCCTCTCTCTAATTTCTTTTAATTTAAGTTTTGTAATTAATTTTTAATTACATTCTGTAATAGTAAACTTTTTGTAATAGTAATAGTAATTATCTTGTTTTTACTGTTTCAGTTTTACTATTCAACCATGATGAGGTAACTTCTCGTTGCTAAGGTGAAAGGTAATTCTTTTACACTTACTATTTAGATTAATCTCCCTTAAATATAATATATTTACTATTTAAAAATTTGACTTAATAGGATACCGCCATATTGGTCGGTTGGCTATTAAATTTAAATTGGTTTAAACCTGACTAATCAAGGATACCGCCTATATGGCTGGTTGATAATTAATTTTTGTTACCGCCTATATGGCAGGTTCATGGACAAATCATACCGCCTTTATGGCTGGTCGGACTTAATTTGAATTAATCAGGTTACCGCCTATATGGCTGGTTGGTAATATTATCACAAGTTTATATATTATTTTATGGGAGATATTTAAAATAGTAAATAGTAAAAGTAATTCCTTTTACCTTAGCATTTTATTTTATTGTTATTTACTTTTCAGTATTTACTTTACCGCATTTACTATTTCGCATTTTTACTTTATGGCTTTTACTTTTAAGTTTTACTAGCCCTAGCCATGTGTCATAACTAAGTTAGTTATCTAGGGTTGTGATGAATTTCAATATCACTGGTTTATAAAGAGTTAGATTATAGTTTGGGTAATATAAAGATTTATTTATTGAGTCTTAATCTTAATGCTTTTTATTAACTGGCCATTAATAAAATTGATTAGGTAAACTTAAAATGAACTAGACATAGGGATTTTAAGTTTGAGACCTTAGACTCAATAGCCCACGATCTTCCTTGAGGATAGATAACCCTTTAATAGATTTCCTTACAGGATAGATATATACCTGTCGGGCGAGGGTAACCATAATTGGAACTTAGTTAGATTATAGTTTGGGTAATATAAAGATTTATTTATTGAGTCTTAATCTTAATGCTTTTTATTAACTGGCCATTAATAAAATTGATTAGGTAAACTTAAAATGAACTAGACATAGGGATTTTAAGTTTGAGACCTTAGACTCAATAGCCCACGATCTTCCTTGAGGATAGATAACCCTTTAATAGATTTCCTTACAGGATAGATATATACCTGTCGGGCGGGGGTAACCATAATTGGAACTTAAACTTAATGAATCCAGATAATTTGGTTGACATAGACATATGGTTCAATTGGGTTAAACTGGGTATTTGTGTCTGACCATCGACAGAGGCTTTTACATAATTTAGTGTTCCAGGTTAATAAATCAATATATTACCCAGCTATAGGATAACCACTTCATCTTTAAATAATATTGAAAAGATTCACAACCTTAGATAGTTTTTAATATTGAATTTTCTTAAAACTTACTTTCGAACAATTTTTTTTACTTGTCTTTAAATTTAGAATCGTCGCCATTTCAAATCAATCAAACAACCTGTTAGATACTAGTAATCATTTGACCTCATAAAATTAATAGCTTAGGTATTAAGTCCTCGTGGGATCGATATTTTTATACTACTTTAACGATACGTATGCTTGAGTTATACGTGTGTGCTTACGCCGGTCAAATACCGTAATCCCCAACAAAAAATGAGAATTCAATAATTAAATTGAATTCCATAATGGGAAGTGGACCCCATAAATATACTTCGACTCACAACTTTGGCACGTTCTCGCCTACGTATATTCAAGGGTAGACAACTCATTGTCAATCACACTCGCTGTGACTCCTGATTTTGTCCTGACCGTTTCTCGTTGTGACAGCTTTGGCACATTCACATGAGGCGTATCAAGGCTTCACTTGTCAATGACAAACTCAAGCTACCAATGTAGTCCTGACAGCTTTGGCAAGTTCAGGATTTCCACTTTCACTTGAATTTGTCTCTTATCATATAAGTTCTACCGGCGCAAATGAAATACCTTCAACCATAACTGTACAGCTTTGTCACGTTAAAAAATATTTACATCCGTATTGACAAGGCGAATGAAGAAACAAGTATTCCTAATACTAGTCACTATATAAAACCTTATTTAGCGAGTTTTCCTAAAATATGTATTTCACTTTATTTTATCAAATTAATTAAATAAATAAAGATTAGATTAATTATCAAATTTAAAGGGCTAATCATATTAGGGGTACCAAAATCAGACTCGCTCTGATACCATTTTTGTTGGGGTTTTATCAGGGCGGTGCAGCGGAAGAAGCGCGGTTCGGGCGAAATCGTAGTTTAAAAATTTTAAACTTACGAATAAATTATTCAATATCCAATATTAATAATTTATTCATATTTCACCTAAACATATTTATCGATATCAAATAACGACCATAAAAATTTAGAAACTCCGTGAAATTTTTACGAAAATATTTTCTGTAAAATAGCATATAAAACGCGTTTCCAACCGAACCGACCAACCAATGCACATGGGGACTGCCCAGGTCAGCTCCAAAAATATTTGGACAGTTCGTGGACTGCCCGAACAATGAACAATTCACTGTTTGGGCAGTCGTTACCCGGTAACACTAATTTTCACCGTTTTCGCGTATTTTCACTCCGAAACAATTTCCAATAATTATTTTTCTTGGGAAATTAAAATTAACTTATTTATTTCAATTACTCAATACTTGAAAACTAAATTTTTTTCAAGAAATCATATTTCTTGAAAATATAGTTTGACCCCTAAACTTTGCATTTTGTTTATTTTAGTCCTCAAATTGTCAAATACAATTTTCGATGATTCAAAATCCTTTATAAAATGATTTTCAACATGTCCAACATATAAAAATATAAATCACAATAAAATCCCCACTAAATTCCAAAAATGCCGAAAGCCCCTTAAGGTTTTCCAATTTTTGTAAATTAGTCTAATCTTGTTCAAAACAAGTCAAGATCAAATCCAATCAATCTCAAATTTAATATGCATCATATAAACACCATAATATATCACATATATGAAAATCCCCAAAATTGGAATAGGTTAAGAACCCTAATTTCTCAAATTACTCCAATTGATCAATTTACACTAAAATGAATAAATTCAACACTTTAATCAATTATTTAACACACCTGTAGGCACTGAATTTTTGCATATAAGTCCCTATGATGAGTCTCATTTAGAGGCACTACCTTTTATGTCACGGAAGTCGCGGGAAACGGACGTCGGAAGAGGAAATACAGAATAAGTACGTCATCAGATTCATTTCACAAGTTCACTGTTTTCGTTCGTGCTGCGTTCGTGACCACATTTGAATGTCAAGCAGATTACGGGCATTCGTGTAGTGTTCGAATCGGCATTCGAACGGCGTCGGTACTTTTGGTGTTGTTGCTAGCCTCATACCCAAGCCCAATTAGCCCACCAAAGCCCATAAAACATATCCAAATTAATAAAACACATATTTAACAAATGGTGAAATTAAATAAAATCATAAAAATCATATACCAAATTAAAATAATTTCATGCCTAAACAAAACAAATTAAATATATCATATTCCTAATTAAACCAAATCTTGTCCCCCAATCAAATATTAGACTTTCCTTGCAAGACACTAAATGATTCCTTCCTTTTCAAACAAGGAGAAGCCCTAGCCTTTGTCTATAAAAGAACCCAATTCCAACCCTTCACATCGGCTAACACATTCATACAAACCAAAGAAAAATTCTGCAAAGTATTGACCTCCTAGCTCATTCACACAAAAAAAACCCCTAGCTGATTCACACATAATTCACACAAGAAATATCCTTGCATTGCCGCCCAACAAGAAGCAAAAGAACCCCTCCATTGCCGTGAGCCATCTCCCCACACACTACCCCATTCACGCACCAAACATCTAGTCCATCATCAGCGCATAAGCCTTCATTCACTAGCCCCCACTGCACGCCAAAACAGACCATGCACTACCCTCCACTGCACGCCCAAACAGCCCAGAAAACACCCCAAAACAGTAACAATAACTGCACTCAAAAACCTCTAAAAGAAACCCCAAAATAGCAGCTCATACCCCCTTTAAAAATAGTAAAAATAACCCATAAATACAGCAAACACAGTGACCAAAAATCAGTAGTAAGACAGCAGCAAAATAGCAGTGAAACGTAGCGAAAATGCTAGATTGAACAGCAAAACAGCGAGAGAAAACGTTGAACCAGTAAGCCGGAGAAGTTGTAGAGCATCCACCCTTCCGACAACCGTGTACGGTACTTCCGAGAGTCAACATAAAAGGTTAGACCTGATGGCACTTTTTGTATTTATTTTTTATTCTTCTTTTAATTGTTTTAGTTATTTATTTCGTATGAGAGTCGTTTATGGATGCATGTTGTGGTTTTGAATAAAATGGAAAATGTGTCGCCTCTTGTGGTATATAGGATGGAAACCCAGACATAAATTACATAGCCGATTCCGAATGGACGGTAGTATGATCTGTACTCGGGATACAACTCTAAGTACCACTAGAGTATACGGCACATATTTTATTTCATGTTATCTTGATTTATTATTATCGTTATTTAATTTCTGCATGTTATTTGTCTATGTAATAATGTGATGCGCATGGGCTTAGTAAGTGGGATTAAAGGTCCTCTGTTTCGAGGGGTTAAAAATCCTTTACCACGATGCTTCACCGCGTCGGATGACGTATATTCGGTTGAATGTAAGATGTGTTCAATTGGGTATACAAAGTCCGATATCGTTGTCTTTATTTTTTTTATGCATTATGATATTAGCGTATTGGCTTAGTAAGTTGGATTAAAGGTCCTCCGTTTCGAGGGCTTAAAATCCTTTACCACGATGTTTTGCCGTGCCTGATGATGTATATTCGGTTGAATGTAAGATGTGTTCAATCGGGTATACAAAGTCTGATACTTTTGTCTTTATTTTTATGTGCATTATGTTATTAGCTCATGGGCTTAGTAAGTTGGATTAAAGGTCCTCTATGTCGAGGGGTTAAAATTCTTTACCACGATGCTTTGCCGCGCCTTGTAGCCCGCTATTATTTATTAGGTGTCATCTATTCACCCGTTCACGTATGTGTCATGTTGTTTACTGTTTTTTGAGGTCACTACTGTAACCCCGTTCGAACGCGTTTCAGAACGCCGCACGAATGCATATTTTCTGTCTCAGTTCATTCGAACGCGTTTACGAACGTTATACGAACGCGAACCTTCTATTTACCGTTCGAACGTGTTTACTAATACTACTCGAACGCGCACGTATTTCCTTTGTTTTATCATGCATCAGGTCCTGTCCCGTTCGAACGAGTTCTCAAACGCTATACGAACGCGAACCTTCTGTTTACCGTTAGAACGTATTTTCAACGCTACACGAACGCGCATACACTGAACTGAGTCATTTTCATCATATGACATGCATAATTGTTTCTTAGGTGATTTCTCTTGTATCATGTAATCAATCATACTATTTGTATCCCGGCATTTATCTCTTTGATGTTTCATAAGATGGTATTCAAGCATGAATAGGCCGTTAGTATGTTACTTGGTTCTTAAGCATGATTTAGCCTATTTGGTTGTTCATTTTCAAGCATGATTAGTCATTCATTTTGTGTTTGGAATTTGCATTATGTCTAGGTGGTTTTTTGTTTTCCGCATTATATGATCGAAGTATGTTCATGAGATTGCCGTGTGCTATTGCATGTTCGCCGTTATTCCAATTTGCTTTCATGCGTGATTATTATTATCTACTGGCATACCTATGATCGAATGTAATATGCTTATGACATCGCATGCTAGCCGTATTTATCTTTACGTATGCAAATCGGGACATAGATTATATGCAAATAGGTTGTATGTAAATATGAAAATGTGTTACATGTGAACTTAGATGAACATTTGATTTATGCATACGAACTTAGGAGTAAATTATCCTTGGAAATAAATGTTTCTTAGGCTTGGTTAAATTATTGCAAAAATCATTTCATTACAAGTGGCATAAGTAAGGGACCATTCCGAACCCAACAGTTTGAGGTCTTCCCTTGCGATGGGTTTGTGCGGCCTTAAATCTTTGTTCCGGTTCACACCGGGTGGCGACTCCATTATTCTCCGATTTAGTCCCCCGCAGGCTACTCCGTACTCCAAACAGGGCCGCGAGCCCGGAACAACATACGTCGCCCAGTTTATGTGTTCCCACAGTCTGGCGACTCCACTGGGGATAGAGAATCGGCCCCGAGATAATGTCTTGTAATATTATGATTTGTGCTTTAAGTTAACCGTTCCTATAGTGTGTTGAAATGGGTTTAATCAAAGGCACTTTTAAGGCTAGGTAATGGTTTGGTGTCTTCTTTCATTCACTACCTTTCTATAAGGAAAAGCTGTGAAGGCACCTAGATAATCACTTACTTGTAGCCTATTTTGATGGACTAATTTGGAGGACTCGTTGTTTATTCTTGTCACCAAGCGATAAGAGCCTAAGAGGCTTGGGTTTTTAAGAGAGTTCGCTCCGCCCTCCCTCTGGGGAATCTACAACTGGAAATCCATTTGACAGTCAGTCACACACCATAACTCGTTGGCACGTACCGTAAGGTATAAAAAAGGTGCGCTCATTTGGTTGCTCGAACCCTTGAGTGGAGAGACCTAGTTGTGGACAATCCTTCGCCAGCGAGAGTCTTTGTCTACACTCCCGCAAACCCACACGTAGGCCGGAGTTGTATGGCCTATAGCAATTATTTCCTTGTGCTTGTGGACCATCCTCATTTGGATGTAGTTGGACTTCTTGCCATGAGATGTGAACTTGTTGGGCCATTTAAACTGGGAAGAGTTCACTCCTATGACAGTTAGCCCAAAAACTTCTAAAATATTGATGGGCCGATTTGTGTGAAAATTTTAATGAGTTTATATATTCCTTGTATCGCACGCATCTCATTCATCTCATGCATACATGCACCATGTTAACCTCCTTTTGTCTTGAAAGCCATCATAGATACCCATTGGTTAGGGAAGAGGGCAGACTTGTCAAAAGACCGAGCAGCCACCAAGAGTATCGGCAGGAGACCTAACCCAACGAGATGGGAAACTCATTCACGCATGCATGCATACACGTAACATATTTTTCATTTCTTTTGTGTTTTTTATTTGTTTTGTTTTCACAGGTTTTGAAGAAGAAAGAGAGAAAACGGCAAATGAAAGCCAATCAGAAGCATCAATATGACATCAGTGGTTTGGGGACGAGTCCCTAGGTTGAGGCCCATATCAGTATCAGTCTGGGGCGAGGCCCATATCAGTATCAGTTTGGGGCGAGGCCCATATCAGTATCAGTTTGGGGCGAGGCCCATATCAGTATCAGTCTGGGGGCGAGGCCCACATCAGTTACAGTTTGGGGCGAGGCCCATATCAGTATCAGTTCTGAGGGCGAGGCCTATATCAGTATCAGTTTAGGGTGAGGCCCATGTAAGTATCAGTTTAGGGCAAGGTCCATATCAGTATCAGTCTGGGGGCGAGGCCCACATCAGTATGAGTTTGGGGCGAGGCCCATATCAGTATCAATCTGGGGGCGAAGCCCACATCAGTATCAGTTTTGGGCGAGGCCCATATAAGTATCAGTCTGGGGGCGAGGCCCATATCAGTATCTGTTTGGGGGTCGAGGCCCGCATCAGCATCAGTTTGAGGATGAGTCCCAGGGCCGAGGCCCACATCCGTATCAGTTTGGGGATGAGTCCCGAGGGCCAAGCCCACATCAGTATCAGTTTGGGGCAAGGCCCATATCAGTATCAGTCTGGGGGCGAGGCCCATATCAGTATCAGTCTGGGGTCGAGGCCCATATCAGTATCTGTTTGGGGGTCGAGGCCCGCATCAGTATCAGTTTGGGGATGAGTCCCAGGGCCGAGGCCCACATCCGTATCAGTTTGGGGATGAGTCCCGAGGGTCGAGGCCCACATCAGTATCAGTTTGGGGGTGAGGCCCACATCAATGTCAGTTTAGGGGTGAGGCCCACATCGGTATCGGTTTGGGGGCAAGGCCCACATCATCATCAGTTTTGGGGATGCGTCCCAGGGTCGAGGCCCACACGTCATCAGAACGCCGAAAAGGGCACTCCGAAAGTGGAGCATGGTTCGGAAATGGACCACCATCACATCAAATGCCGAAAATGACACTCCAAAAATGGAGCACGGTTCGGAAATGGACCAATGAAGGCCTAACCCATCGGAATATGAAACATATCCACACATACATATCACACACATGCAATTTTTTTGTATTCGCAGGTTTGTAGCGGCAAAGACCATCTCATCAAGTAACGGGTTCAAAAATGAGCCACGTTCTCGCACAACACGGTTCGGAAATGGACCACAACAGATGCCAAAATTGGCGCTCCAAAATGGAGCACACACAACAGATTCCGGAAATGGCGCTCCAAAATGGAGCACACATAACAGATGCCAGAAAATGGCGCTCCAAAATAGAGCACACACAACAGATGCCAGAAATGGCGCTCCAAAATGGAGCATACACCACAAATGCCGGAAATGGCGCTCCAAAATGGAGCACACACATGACAGATGCCGAAAATGGCACTTCGAAAATGGAGCACGGTTCGAAAATGGACTACTATCACATCTCGCTAAAAATGGCACTCCGAAAATGGAGCATTGTTCGGAAATGGACTACTATCACATCTCGCTGAAAATGGTACTCTGCAAATGGAGCATGGTTCGGAAATGGACCGCTATCTCTCGCCGAAAATGGCGCTCCGAAAATGGAGCACAGTTCGAAAATGGACAATCATCACATCAGCAATGCCTCGGAAATGAGGTTTAGCATGCCGGAAATGGCGCTCCAAAAGTGGAGCACAGTTCAAAGATCTCAACCCAGTAAAGGTTCGAAAATAAACCAACTCTCATCAACTCAACTCAACACATGGCAAGTCAAGTGGCAGCTGGCGAGCCAGGTAAGTAAAAATGCATTGCATAACTTTGATAGGATTGTCACTGTTACACATTACACAAGTCCCATCAAAGTGGGGGTGACTGTAGGCACTACATTTTTGCATATAAGTCCCTATGATGAGTCTCATTTAGAGGCACTACCTTTTATGTCACGGAAGTCACGGGAAACAGACGTCGGAAGGGGAAATACAGAATAAGAATGTCATCAGATTCATTTCACAAGTTCACTGTTTTCGTTCGTGCTGCGTTCGTGACCATGTTAGAACGTCAAGCAGATTGCGGGCGTTCGTGTAGCGTTCGAATCGGCGTTTGAACGACGTCGGTACTTCTGGTTTTGCTGCTAGCCTCACACCCAAGCCCAATTAGCCCACCAAAGCCCATAAAACATATCCAAATTAATAAAACACATATTTAACATATGGTGAAATTAAATAAAATCATAAAAATCATATACCAAATTAAAATAATTTCATGCCTAAACAAAACAAATTAAATATATCATATTCCTAATTAAACCAAATTTTGTCCCCCAATCAAATATTAGACTTTCCTTGCAAGACACTAATTGATTCCTTCCTTTTCAAACAAGGAGAAGCCCTAGCCTTTGTCTATAAAAGAACCCAATTCCAACCCTTCACATCGGCTAACATATTCATACAAACCACAGAAAAAGTCTGCAAAGTATTGACCTCCTAGCTCATTCACACAATAAAACCCCTAGCTGATTCACATATAATTCACACAAGAAATATCCTTGCATTGCCACCCAACAAGAAGCAAAAGAACCCATCCATTACCGTGAGCCATCTCCCCACACACTACCTCATTCACGCACCAAACATCTAGTCCATCATCAGTGCATAAGCCTCCATTCAGTAGCCCTCACTGTACGCCAAAATAGACCATGCACTGCCCTCCACAGCACGCCCAAACAGCCCAGAAAACACCCCAAAACAGTAACAAGAACTGCACTCTAAAACCCCTAAAAGAAACCCCAAAATAGCAGCCCCTAACCCCTTTAAAAAAAACCGTAAAAATAGCCCATAAATATAGCAAACACAGTGACCGAAAATTAGCAGTAAGACAACAGCAAAACAGCAGTGAAACGGAGTGAAAATGGTAGCTCGAGCAGCGAAACAGCGAGAAAAAATGTTGAACCAGTGAGCCGGAGGAGTTGCGGAGCGTCCACCCTTCCGACGACCGTGTACGGTACTTCCGAGAGTCGACATAAAAGGTTAGACCTGAGGGCACTTTTTGTATTTATTTTTTATTCATCTTTTAATTGTTTTAGTTATTTATTTCGTATGAGAGTTGTTTATGGATGCATGTTGTGGTTTTGAATAAAATGGAAAATGTGTCGCCTCTTGTGGTATATAGGATGGAAACCCGGACATAAATTTCATAGCCGATTCTGAATGGATGGTAGTATGATCTGTACTCGGGATACAACTCCACGTACCACTAGAGTATACGGCACATATTTTATTTCATGTTATCTTGATTTGTTTATTATCGTTATTTAATTTCTGCATGTTATTTGTCTAAGTAATAATGTGATGCGCATGGGCTTAGTAAGTGGGATTAAAGGTCCTCCGTTTCGAGGGGTTAAAATCCTTTACCACGATGCTTCACCGCGTCGGATGACGTATATTCGGTTGAATGTAAGATGTGTTCAATCGGGTATACAAAGTCCGATATCGTTGTCTTTATTTTTTTATGCATTATGATATTAGCGTATGGGCTTAGTAAGTTGGATTAAAGGTCCTCCGTTTCGAGGGGTTAAAATCCTTTACCACGATGTTTTGTCGTGCCGGATGATGTATATTCGGTTGAATGTAAGATGTGTTCAATCGGGAATACAAGTCTGATACTGTTGTCTTTATTTTTATGTGCATTATGCTATTAGCGCATGGGCTTAGTAAGTTGGATTAAAGGTCCTCTATGTCGAGGGGTTAAAATCCTTTACCACGATGTTTTGCCGCGCCTTGTAGCCCGTTATTATTTATTAGGTGTCATATATTCACATGTTCACGTGTGTGTCATGTTGTTTACTGTTTTTTGAGGTCACTGATGTAACCCCGTTCGAACGTGTTTCAGAACGCCGCACGAACGCATGTTTTCTGTCTCAGTTCGTTCGAACACATTTACGAATGCTATACGAATGCGAACCTTCTGTTTACCATTCGAACGAGTTTACTAACGCTACTCGAACACGCACGTATTTCCTTTGTTTTATCATGCATCAGGTATGGTCTCGTTCGAACGCGTTCTCAAACGCTATACGAACGCGAACCTTCTATTTACCGTTCGAACGCGTTTACGAACGCTACTCGAATGCGAATGCGTTTTGTTTCATCAGGTCTTGTCCCGTTCGAACGCGTTCTCAAACGCTATACGAACGCGAACCTTCTGTTTACCGTTCGAACGCGTTTTCAAACGCTACACGAACGTGCATACACTGAAATGAGTCATTTTCATCACATGTCATGCATAATTGTTTCTTAGGTGATTTCTCTTGTATCATGTAATCAATCATACTATTTGTATCCCTGCATTTATTTATTTGAAGTGTTCATGAGATGGTATTCAAGCATGATTAGGCCGTTAGTATGTTACTTGGTTCTTAAGCATGATTTAGCTTATTTGGTTGTTCATTTTCAAGCATGATTAGTCATTCATTTTGCGTTTGGAATTTGCCTTATGTCTAGGTTGTTCTTTGTTTTCCGCATTATATGATCAAAGTATGTTCATTATATTGCAGTGTACTATTGCATGTTCGTCGTTATTCCAATTTGCTTTCATGTGTGATTATTATTATCTACTGGCATGCCTATGATCGAATGTAATGTGCTTATGACATCGCATGCTAGCCGTATTTATCTTTATGTATGCAAATCGAGACATAGATTATATGCAAATAGGTTGTATGCAAATATGAAAATGTGTTACATGTGAACTTAGATGAACATTTGATTTATGCATACGAAGTTAGGAGTAAATTATCCTTGGAAATAAATATTGCTTAGGCTTGGTTAAATTATTGCACAAATCATTTCATTACAAGTGGCATAAGTAAGGGACCATTCCGAACCCAACGGTTTGAGGTCTTCCCATGCGAGGGGTGAGTGCAGCCTTAAATCTTTGTCCCGGTTCACACCAGGTGGTGACTCTATTATTCTCCGGTTTAGTCCCCCGCGGGCTACTCCGTACTCCCAACCGGGCCGCGAGCCCGGAACAGCATGCGTCACCCAGTTTCTGTGTTCCCACAACACCAAACAAGTCTTACCACATGAAATAACTCAAGAACAATTTTAGGTCATAAATGAGTGGCCTTTAAACTCTAGAATGACAACTTTATTACTAATTAATCAAAAGAATGCTTAATAACCAATTATAAGCATACTTCGTTAATAAACATGCAAACATCTTTCCAACAAGTCTCAAACCAATTTAATTACATACTTAAAGAGTAGAGAAAATTCTAAGCAACACAAGTTGAAGCTTAGAAATATGGGAATATTTTTCTAGTTGAAGAAAGTTAGAAAGTACTTACAAAATAAAATTTTCATAAGCTTTTTCATTTGTTCTTTAAGCTTTTTCTCTCAAACTTTACTTGTAATTTTATTTAGTAACTTGTGTTGTGTTTTGAAAATGAAACAAAAAACCTTATATATGTTTATCCAAATGGGTGTGAGAGTGAGAAAGCAAAAATAAGATTATTTTTAATTTCATTTCAATTTCATTTAGTTAGTTACTTGTTTGATTTGGTAACTATTACCCTAAAAGTAAATCAACAAGTGTTACCAATCAAATGGTGCCATTTCCTAACATTAATCATGGTAAAAGATATTTATAAAATAATTACTTTAATTATTTAACATTTAAATAATTAAATACAAATATCTTAAATATATGTATTATATTTACATTAAATATCTCAAATACATATATTAATGATATATGTCAAATATCTCAATTTGACATTTAATTAATGTGTATTTAATAAAATCAAATATTAAATACAAATTCACATTAATTAGGAAATAACCATTAGGTCCATTTGCATGTATTTTTCGTTTAACGGTTAAACGATTTATAAATAATCTCCAATATTCATAAAAGTTACCTTAGTGCTCTACGCGTATATTTCATTAGTGAGACTCTATAGAATCAGACATATCTTTCACGAAATCCAATTTCGTGTCCATAATTTACCCACTCGAAATCATGACGACCACAGATAAACTCGCTAAATCATACAGGTCAAGGTCATTGCATACGTATAATCCCTCTATCACAGGTATCCATATTATATCTTGATACACATAGGATATCATGAGCATGAGTCCACGACCAACAAACATGCGGAGGTCTGATCTTAATAGATCAGTGACGTGACTGCCATCTAAGTGTGGAGGATAACTCATGTATCCACAGTGGTATCTCAAGTCAAAGAATCATTATGCTAATCAACCCAAGAAGATTCCTATTGACGTTGGTGTACCATCTATTAAGTAATCTTCGGTGAGTCGTTCAGTGTTTATCAAATAAATATCTATACGTCTATACGAGTCTCCCGAGACTCATAGCTCATTGGGATAAACCATCGGACCAAGTCCGATAAACGACATGTACTGGTCTCAGTGGATTTTACTAACCGACCTGTGTCAGTAAATCTTGACCAGGAACTTAATTTGATAATATATTCCAAGTAGTGACACTTCCCAATGTCATTTACAAGCTACGTTGTAATTACACACTACATTTTATGGTTACTTAATGAGTTTTATAACTCACACCAAACCAATTTGCTAGTTTTACAGGTTGGCTTTTAGATTGGTCAACCACTACAGTTTCAGAAGTCATGCTCGAGACGTGGATCACCCAAGTGGCAGTCATCCTCACAAGTGTCTTGGGAGAAGTGTTAGAAGTTTAGGATATTTGATTTATGGTTTTGTTGTTGGACAATTATGACTCATATCATCACTATTTGTAAAAGACATTGTGTTTTTGTACAAATTAACTATGTGACAAAAGGAAATTGTTATTTTATCATTATTGTAATTAGATTACTTGGATATATAATGATAAAAGTTCATATGGTTAAATCGGATCAATAAGATTTGAGACAATATTAATCCACGAAAGGTTTAATGATTAAATATCCCTAGTCATAGTATTATCAAGACTGGACATCGATAATGCAGAATAGACTAGTATTATACTTGTGCGCGTTATGGAAGCTTACCGGCATAGTTCTCATATATTTAGGTATTGGATACTTATGCAAGTGTAATAAGAGGTTCTGTTAGCCGTTGGACCGGGAATAATTTCGCTCTGGATAGACCTCCTCAGAATCTCGTTGGTAGTATGACTATGTGTCTATGAGAATCTGAATCAGGGTAGGTGTATGTGATCTTTAACCTGAGACTTACATCGTTATTACTTGCGACAATCAATTTACTTTGATATTGATCGTTTGGAGCTTTAACATGTTCTGTGTACGCCTATATTGAGTTTACTGAGAATCGTAGTGTATTGGATGTGATGTCAAGATGGGAGTATCGCTTCAGTCATATGGAGATTATGGTCACACATGATACGGAACTAGTACTCTTAAAAGCTGCAGCTATCGGGAAAGTATGACTAGGTCATGACTTTCCGATTATAGAGACTAGTTACTCGGGATCCGATATATGCTTCGTACGGGGCAGACATAGAGCCAACCCTAGTCCTAGCATGTGACATCTGATACTGGATCGTATTACGTATTACGTAGTATTACTACGCCTGATACAGATTATATTCCTCGGCGGATATTTATGGAGAATTGGGTAGGCACGGTGCTTTGCTAGAAGCCAACCATGTTTTGTAAATCATTGAGAACATGGTACATGGTACACACGTGTTCGGATAGTCCGACAACCTTATTTACTGCCAACATATCCAGGAATCTCTTGGGCCGCTTCCCAAAGATTCACCAATGACATTTGACTCAAATATAATTAATCTAGGATTAATTATGAGAGAGAAAATTAATATGGGATTAATTACAGTAAGAATTAATCTAGGATTAAATTCGTATAGAAGAGAGAACGCGATTAATTTAGAATTAATCGATAAAATAAATTTAATGGTTAAATTGGATTTTTCTATTTAATTTATTTATTTGAGGCTAAAATAATATATCAGATATATTAATTGAAATTAGATTTCAATACGAAATTAAAATTGGATTTTAATTCGGGCGAACGAATTAATTTGGAATTAATTCGAAAGCGACTATCGTAATAATTTTGTGAGACATAATTATTTAATTAAATTGGATTTAATTATGTTGCAACGACAAATTCGTTTAATTCGGAATTAAACAAACCCGGGCCCAAGTCTAGTTGTGTGTTGGAGAAGCCAACTTAAATTTTGAATTTACATGAGGTGGGACCCATGACTTACATCAAATGTCTCACTTTGATGGAAGTTGTTGGCATTAATAAATTGGATTCATTAAACAACACAACAACCAAGTTTTGTAACACAACACTATTCACTTTCTATTCTCTCTCACCCTTGGCCGAATTCTCTTCTCTCATGGTGGAAAATTTTGCTTCAAAATTTTCATCAAGCTAGCACTTGGAGAGTCATTTGAGGTGATAAGGATGTTGGACAATTATGACCCATAACATCACTATTTGTACAGAACATGGTGTTGTTGTACAAATTAACTAAGTGACAAAGGAAATTTTTCTTTTATCATTTGTAATTAGATTACCAAGATATATAAATTATAAAAGGTCATTATGATTAGTTCTGGATTAAGATGATATGAGACAGTATCAATCCACTAAGGTTTAATCATTAAAATATACATAGTCGTAGTATTATCGAGATTGGACATCGATAATGCGGAATAGACTAATATTATACTTGTGCACGTTGTGGGAGCATATCGACATAGTTCTCATATATTTGGGTATAGGATACTCATGCAAGTATAATAGGAGGTTGTATTTACCGATGGTACGGAAATAGCTTCGCTCTGGATAGACCCCTCGGAATTCCATTGGTAGTATGACTATGTGTCTATGGAAGTCCGAATCAGGGTAAGTGTATTTGGTCTTAACCTGAGACTTGCACCACTAATACTTGCGACAATCAATATACTTTAGTTTTGGTCGTCCAGGACTTTAACCGGTTCTGTGTACGCCTCTTCTGGGTATACTGAGAATCGTAGTGTATTGGGTGTGATGTCAAGATGGAAGTATCACTCCAGTCATAGTGGAGATGATGATCACGTAGGATACGGAACTGGTGCTCTTATGTACTGCAGTCATCGGGATAATATGACTAGGTCATGATTATCCGATTATAGAGACTAGTTACCAGAGATCCGACATGTGCTTCGTACGGGGCAGACACAATTCCAGCCCCAGGCCTAGCACGTGACATCCGATACTGGATCACAATACGCAATATTACGTATACTACGCCTGATATAGATCACATATTCCTTTAAAAATAGTTCTGGAGAATTGGGTAGGCACGGTGCTTTGCTAGAAGCCAACCATGTCTTGTAAATCGGTAAAAATGTAGTACTAGGTACGTACGTGTTCGGATAGTCCGACGACCGGATTTACTACCAACATATCCGGGGATCTCATGGGTCGCTTCCCGAAGATTCACCGATGACGTATGACTCGCACATAATTAATCTGGGATTAATTAATAGAGAGAGAAAATTAATCTAGGATTAATTACAGATATATTTTATCTGGGATAAAATATTATTTAAAGTGAGTGAACGATTAATTTGGAATTAATCGATAAAATAATATATTCGATATATTATACAAAATTAGATTTCGACGCGGAATTAAAATTAGATTTTAATTCGGGCGAACGAGTTAATTTAGAATTAATTCGCTAGCGACGTGAATAGTAATTTTGCTAGGCATAATTATTTAATTAAATTTGATTTAATTACGTCGCAACGGAAAATTCGTTAATTCGAAATTAGCAAACCCGAGCCCGGGAGTGTTTGCGGGCCCACTCGCATTTCGAATTCAAGTGCGACCCATAAGTCACATCACTAGTCAACTTTATCACTTTATTGTGATGGAAGTTGTTGGTTGATGGTTGAGTGTGAAACACACTTATGTGATGGTTGAAAGACATATATCATAATTTTATTATTTTGATATTTGACTTTCATTTTTGTGTATTAGATTACACAACACACACAACTCACCATCTCTCTCTTCCTCCTCTCCACATTCGCCCAAGGGCCAAAATTCTCTCCATTTTTCCCAAAATGCCGAGAACAAAGAAGAAACAAAGGAAGATTTGTGGCAAATTTTCCAAGGTGCTAGCACACTAAAGAGTCATCCAAAGGTGATAGGGAAACAAACCCTTGAGCATGGAATCCATTCCCAAGCTTGGAGCTTGACCGAATCCAAGGAGCACAAAATAGGGCCAAAGCCGTGAGCTTCAAGGAATGAGCAAATTGTTTTTGTGTTCATCGCATCAAAATCCGATCATTGTAAGTATGATTCCGCCATACTTCTTTATTGTATTCACATATTTTCATTGCTTAAATTGATCTTGGGACTATAGTAGAAAACCAACAAGGGAAACTCACTCAGGCTTTAACAACAAATCCTAAAGCTTGGAGCTTGGAGCTTGGAGCTTCATCTTACAAAGGAAATTTTTGAAATTTCTCCCAAAATCAATGTAAGTATTTCCGCAACTTTAATTGATTAATTCACACTTATAATCATGTTTAGGATCTTGGAAGGATGTATTAGAGACTAATATTTGTTTATCATGCTGAATACGCCGTTTGTATTAAGTAAATGATTTGAGTGTTTATGATGTTGTGGGCACAGAGCCATTGAGTGTTGATAGATGATATGGGCACGAAGCCCTTAGGTGATGATTTTGATGTGTTGGTGTGAACTTGAGGTCCATTTTGATATATGATGTTTATTTCAGGTTCGTTTTGATACTGGACTGAGATCCAGGTTGTCCAGTTTTAGGATAAATCATGCTCGATTTTCTGTAAATTTAGAGACTTATGGAGATGGTTAATCTTGTCTCCTGCTGGTGGCACCTTACTTTGACGGGGTGTTACATCCAAACACTAAAAATTATCTAATTCATTTTTTCAGAAATTTTTTTATGTCCAATCAAACGGACCCTAAAATAATTGTATTTGCTAATTTTCAGAGAGAAAAAATTTGGGCGTAAAATATAGTAATTACTTTTAATATATTCTTTTTAAAAATTTGGGCTTTAAAATATAGTAATTACTTTTAATATACTCTTTGTTTTTTGTTTTTTTTTTTTGAAATATGGCTAGTGCTTTTCAATTGTTTATTTCACATTTATTGCTAATTCCCCAATATTAACTATTTATGTACACATTGTATTTTCCCACTTGGATGGCCTCAAAATCTCATCGGATTTTATTTTGGAAGAATTCTCTTTACATTAATTGATACTACATAAATTTTATGGTGTGTTTACTTGATGGATTGTAGAATGAGAATGAATGAATGAAAATCAAAAAATTATTTATTTGCTAAAAATTAAAATAGGAAGGAGAATAAAAATATGGGCCCGTCTAAAATAGAGAATGAGAAATGAAATTCACATTCTCTTAAACCTCATGAATGAGACTTTAAAGATTTCAAAATCTCACTTATCATGTTCTATCGTGGAAGACATCACTCTTCGAGAAGAGTTTGCCAT
Source organism: Zanthoxylum bungeanum (assembly GCA_019454045.1). Taxonomy (NCBI): domain Eukaryota; kingdom Viridiplantae; phylum Streptophyta; class Magnoliopsida; order Sapindales; family Rutaceae; genus Zanthoxylum; species Zanthoxylum bungeanum. The sequence continues at coordinate 99,263 of SKCR01031721.1, read as the reverse complement.
ATTACATATATAATCCATGCATAATATCATAAAAAAATGGTTATAAATTAAAAATAAAAATAAAAATCTTGTTTCAATTTAGAGGGTCCCACAAATGTCATGTATGATGTATCCTGATAAGGAATACCCTTTGAAATTATCTTGGATCCCCTTCCATAGTTGTGGGTCATAACGATGGCAACCCGCGGATAAAATGCGAAATACTTATCATTAGTTCGTTTAATTAACATGTTTAAAAATTTGAAATATATCTGATCTAATTATATTTAATTTTATAAATGTCTTTGTTTACTCGATAATTTTATTTTTATTATAATAAATATTTTCCATATACATATCCGTCTTATCCAGTAACATGTATTGAAAATTATTTATCATGACGATATCGGACTCCGTTGACAATCCCGTTGACCCATTCCTACTGAGTCGTAGTGATGAGTCATGACTGTCACTTGCTAAAAATATCCATTCAAGAAACATTGAGCATTTTCCTTTTAAAAAGTTATTTATTAATCTCACACACACTCGTTTTAAACTTTAAAGTGGGGAGAGAGAGAGAGAGAGCAGAGCAGCTAAAACTCCACCAACCACCATGTCCAAGTCCAGCTCAGCCGCAGCTCCCCACCAACACCATCTCATCCTCTGCAGCATTTTTGCCCTAATCTTTTTCAGCATCACTCTCACAACTACCGCCACTGACCACATTGTTGGTGCTAACAAAGGCTGGAACCCTGGCATCAACTACACTCTCTGGGCCAATAACCAGACCTTCTATGTCAATGACTTCATCTGTAATTAATTAATTTAATTCTCTCTCTCTCTCTCTCTCTCTCTGATGGTTTCTTTTTTCTTTGATAATGAGAGGTGGGTGTGTGCGCATAAAAATCTCAACTTTATGGTATGTTTATCTTGGATCTGTTCTGGATTTTTGCAATTTTTGTTCAAAACACTCAAGCCCCATCTGCCCTTTTGATTTTTATGTGATAAATATGAATCAAATGTTCAATCTCTGTACAATTAGCTAAATTTTTGCCCAGATTTTTAGGCAGTGAATTAAGTAATTTTGGTGCTGTGGTTTTAATCAAAATCTGAGGATTTTTTAGGCTAGTCACGTGTTCGTTCAAAGCCTGGGGATGTAGAGGTTAAAAAAATCAATTTGGACTCTGCCCATCTCCTAACTTTTTAGAAAACTAAGTAACATTAAGTTGAATAATAGCATTTCAAACATACCCTAAATTGAGTTTGGGCAATATTCTTATTTCTTGTAATCTTATGAGAGTTTGTTTATTGATTATGGCAGCATTTAGGTACCAGAAGACACAATACAATGTGTTTATGGTGAACCAAAGTGGGTATGACAACTGCACAACAGAAGGGGCACTAGGCAATTGGAGCAGTGGCAAAGATTTCATACTTTTGAACAAGACCAAGAGATATTACTTTATTTGTGGCAATGGTCAGTGCTTTAACGGCATGAAAGTTTCTGTTCTTGTCCATACTCTGCCTTCAACACCATCTGCTGCAATGGCTGCCAACAAGACCTCATCAAAATCTGCAGCTCCAGCGATTTTGCTGAAGGGTTTGGTGAGTTTAAGAACTTTAGTTGTGGCAACAATTCCAATTTGGCTAGGAATTGGATATATCTAGAATGGTTTAGTTTGGTTGTTTAAGCCCTCTGAACTCATTCATTCAACTGCAACTGTACTATTATCATTGTTGGTTAATGATTTTATTTTGGTAATTGCGTGGCTTCATCCTACTTAATCAGCAAATTCCCTTTGGCATTTGATCGGTGAGTAGTCACACGCGTATAACGCAAGCGCACGTATCGTTCAAGTAGTAAAAAAAGTATCATCCCACGAGGACTTAAAACCTTTTGTTATCAATTTATGAAGTTAAATGTTTACAAGTATCTAATGTATTAATTGTTTGATTGGGTGGTGACTTTAAAATTAAAACAAGTAAATAAAATTACTTGAAAGTAGATTGAAGAAAATTCAAATTTATAAAACTATTCAGGGTTGTGAATCCTTCTAATATCTTTTTAAAAGATGAAGTGATTATTTTACATTTGTGTAATATATTGGTTTATTAACCTGGAACACAAAATTATGTAAAAGCCTCTTCCGATGGTCAAATACAAATACCCAGTATAACCCAATTAATCATATTCATATGTTAATCAAGTTATCTGAATTTATTAAGATTAAGTTCCAATTATGGCTACCCCGCCCGACAGGTATATTCATATCCCGTAAGGAAATCTATTAAAGGGTTATCTATCCTCAAGGAAAATCATGTGTTATTAAGTCTAAGGTCTTAAACCTAAAATCTTTTTTCCAAGTTCATTTTAAGTTTACCAGTTCAATTTTATTAATGGCCAGTTAATAAAAAGCATTAGGATTAAAGCTCAATAAATAAACATTTATATTACCCAAACTGTAATTTAACCCCTTATAAATCGGTGATATTGGATTTCATCACAACCCCAGATGACTGTCTTAGTTACGACACATATTTACGGGTAGTAAAAACTTAAATAAAATCAAAGAAATAAAGTAAAATACTGAAAATTAAATGCTGAAAAGTAAATGCTGAAAGTAAATTGTTGAAAAGTAAATGCTGAAAGTAAATCGTTGAAAAGTAAATAAAGTAAAAGTACAATAAAAGAAAATGCTGAGGTAAAAAGATACACTTTTATTACTTCTATTTTAGATATCTCCCTTAATATAATATATTAACTTTGCATGATAATTACCAACCAGCCATATAGGCGGTATTCAGATTAAGTCAAATTAATAATTAATTATCAACCGATCAATCAGACGGTATCCAGTTTAGTCAGGTTAAAACCAATTTAAATAATTACAAATCGACCAATATGACGATATCCTCGTTAAGTCTGGTTTTAACTAGTTTATATATTATAATTAAGGGAGATTAATCTAAATATTAGTAATAAAATTTTTACCTTTTACCCCAGCAAAGGGGAGTTACCTCCTCATTACTGAAAAGTAAAAACTGAAAATTAAAGAAAGAAAAGTACTGTGCGTAAAAGTAAATTGCGGAAAGTAAAAACTGAAAAGTAAAGAAAAGAAAGTGCGAAAGCGGAATTTAATTACTGAAAGCTGTAAATACACAAACAAGATACAATCTTCTTAGTATTCTTAAGGAATTCCTTAGAAGAAAGTATGAATATAAAAATGAAAAGGCTTGGTTTTTATAGGTAAAATTTTACCTCCATCAAATCATCCACCAAATCCATTATTAATTGCTCCACTAATTTCTCCACCAAATCCATTATTAAATGCTCAACTAATTGCTTATCATGTTTGGTGGTGATTTGATAATTTTTATTATTTATTTATTAATTTATTTTTTGTTTTGAAAATGACTTTAATAATTACACACAACACACTTCTGGATGGTTCATCAATATCGGGCATGAAATATTCCGAATTCGAAATTATTTTGTCTTTCACAGTTGTAGATCTTTGAGTCTTCTTTAATCTGGAATTTGAATCAGCTCAATCCAATATCAGAGTAAGACGTTATGCCTAAAATACGACAGATGCGCAAAATTGGAATTTCCAAAACTGCACTTCGTTAAAACGACCTTTCAAGTTTCCAATCTCCAAAATTAATATGTCAAGTCCAATTTTTGCCCTTATTTGACCCACATTTTGTCCTAAATGATTTCATTGTGTCCCAATATTATTTTATCTGTAAAATAAACTAAAACACATCAAAACGTTCATCAAATCCGAGAAACTAAACAAAATATTAAGTAAAAGGGGCGGTAAATATTGATATATTTTCCGCTCATCACACCCCCAAACCTAACATTTTGCTAGTCCTCGAGCAAAATAACAAAATAGAATGCAAGAAATAATTAAAATTAAACTAAGCCACTTTCGTAGGGATCACGGTTGCATTTAGCATATGCAACAAGCCTTTAAACCCCTAGTTGTCCCTAGTGGACGAGTTATAGTCTCGTGAGGGCTTACATCAACGATACCCACAAACGTTTTACAAAAGTAAAAAGATAATAAAACTATTGCACACAAAAGCAAAAATACAAGAGAAAAGAGAATAAATAAGTTAGTGACTAATCAGGTGAAACTTCTACTCCAAGTTACTAGTTGTTTTCTTTCTTTCTAAATTACTGAATAAGTAAATTCTCTGATTATATTTACCATTCTCCATATGCACAGCCGACAAAATATTAATCAACTCATTTTTGCCCACAACAGTCACAAGTGCAGTTGATAAGAGAGTAATATTTTTGTCATAAAGTTTTATCAGAATTCACACCTTTTTGCAGCAATGAAATAATTTTTCTGATTTTTTTTCTTTGATTTATGATTTTTTTTTATTTATATAAAATATCTTCCATCTATGTAGCGAGTGTTGGGTCAGTGGCTCCCAAACCAGTTTGCTTTAGGGCATCAGGTGTTAAGAAACCCCTACGGACTTAATTACTCAGACTTCAAATATATATATTTTTGCAACATCCTTGATCCATGTAGCGAGCTTTGGGCCAGTGACTCCAAAACCAGTTGATTTTAGGGCACTAAGTGTTAAAACACCCATACAGACTTAATAACTCGGATCTCAGACGTTTTTTTTATTTTTATTCCATCACTTTTTGAGATGATTTCTCCAATTAAAGTAGAGCACTAAATATTACAAACTTTTCAAGTACAACTCATGTCCGTATGTTACCATGCACGTTGATAATACCTACCAACTGAGCATATGAAGATCCATTTTAGTCAGTATTATGGAGAATTCATAAATTAAAATAATTAAAAGGAAATAAAAAAAAAATGAACTTGTTCCGAAATAGGTTTTAGACACGTCTCAGGAGTGGAAACTCCTTACTCAGCTATCTCTTTCCAATTTCACTTTTTTAGTCAAAATATTTTTGTAATTTTTGAAAAATTTTGGACTAAAAATAAAAATAACACAACACTAAAAACAAGATACTGATCAACTAATTCCCTCCCCCAAACCTAAATGAGACATTGTCCCCAATGTCTTAAACAGTGAAGAAGAGTTTAGAAGATAATAACTGGTTAGCTGAAATTCTACACGAAAAATTAAAGGTTAAGATCCAGATTAATCCGACGCCTCTTACCACGATCGTCCTCGGACCAATTTATCTATGAAAGGATAGGGTCAATTTGTGGTTCATAGGCTAAGATTTGGTCAATTAGATCCGGAGCAGTTCTGGCAGTGAAGATGAGTTCTTTTAAAGGTTTTGACACAAACCCATTTCTCTGGGCATCATCAAAAAACACATAAAGAAAATCATAAAATCCTTCAATGTTGTACAATTCAAGCGGTTTCTGGTGTATGTTCAGGTTCGCCCAAGATAACACTGTAAAAATTTCCTCCAATGTACTCAAGCCACCTGGCAAATCAATAAAAGCATCAGCACAGTTAATCATTTCTACCAGTCGTTCAGACATACCTGGCACGATTAGTTCTTCTCCGTTTGATGGTCCAATAAAATTTGCTTCTGCCAAGGGTTTTGGGATGATTCCCAAAACGTGACTACTTCTTTCCTGTATGGCATTTGAAACGATCCCCATTAGTCCAAGATTGCCACCGCCATATACTAAGTGCATATTCATTGCAGCTAAGACTCGACCCAATTCATATGCTACTTCTACGTATTGTGGCTTAACACCAACACTAGTACCGCAAAACACACATATGTTTTCAACTCGTCCTCTTGAAGTGGCTTCCATGTTTTACTCTGGATGTCTTCAAAAGTGCAATGATGAGTTGAATTTATAACACCTGAAAGGGGTGAGTAAAATAATAGCACTAGTACCTGCCAAATGACATTTATTAGTTAACAGTAAAATAAATCCTGATAGTCAAAAAGGTCTGGATCTTATCGGAGAAAATAAAAGAAAAAAAACAAATCACAATTATTATGAAAAGACAAAGAAATATAATATGTACAAGAAAAGTAGCGGCTTGATTGACGTCTATGCTTCAGGGACAAGTTTCTCATCCAACTTTCTTATAAATTGGCAAACATGGTCTTTTTGAGTCAGATTCCCAAGACTTAACTGTTGCCTTTTCTTTTTGGAATTGTGTATGTAATTTGCGAATGGCTATATGAACATATCCACTGGGATGCGTCTCAAGAGTCGAAGATATATTATCTACAGATTCCTTACTCAAGCCATCCCTAATGAATTTAATTTTGTCTTCGTGATTATCAGACACCATTCCTAAAGAACGACAACGAGTATTGCAATTCATACGAGCACATTTATAACAAACACACATTCTTTTGGCTCTTCTCTTTTTAGCATATGTGCTTCTTCCTAAACCAGGCAGATGTGAAATAAAAGAGTCAGAGGACTCACCTGCCAATCGGACCCGTGCTTCAATAATCCAACGAATGTCAGTAGGCATACATTTGATCATCAATAGTCTCATCCGTTCCAAGCGAGCTTTGTAAACTTTCATCAGAGATTTTTGAGGGAGAGAAGGAAATTGCTTGTGAAGATTTGAGAGAACGTCTTCCATCTTGAAATGACTTAACCTGAAAAAACTAAACACACCAAATCTGAATATATACACAAATTGCATGGGTTGCCTCCTACCTAGCGCTAAGTTTAAAGTCATCAGCTAGACATGATTTCCCGAACGTTAGGCTGAATATGAAAGTGTGACACTTTCTTTTTGTCGCTCAATTGATTCCCCCCAATAGTGCTTGACACGCTTGTTTTTAACCTTGAATGTTTTATTGGAGTCGGGATCATGTAACTCAACGGCTCTATCTGGTAAAACTTTGGTGATTAAGAATGGACCTAACCACCGTGATTTTGGCTTCCATGGAAAGAGTTTCAACCTTGATTTGTTTAACAGTACCTTCTGCACTGGTTCCAGTTGTATGCGCACTAACTTCTCATCATGTCTCTTTTTGGCCTTTTCTTTGTACAGTTTGGCATTCTCAAAAGGCTGTATGTGAAATTCCTCCAATTCTTTGAGCTGGTGGAACTGTTTCTCTTCTGTTGCTTGTAGTGCAAGAATAGGCTTCTTCAGTACGCAGTACGCTTTATCTTCAGGCTTCACAGACAGTTTGTCAGTAGAACTTTGCATTGCATTGGAGTTCTGGATGGTACTATGTATCACATCAAGTCTGAAACATTCTTCATTCTTTTCGTCATCCAGGAAATTCATGGCTTTGAAAACATTGAATGTTACTTCTTGGTCTTGTACCCTCATGGTTAATTCTCCTTTTTGTACATCAATAATGGTTCGACCTGTAGCCAAGAACGGTCTCCCGAGGATGATTGGAACGTCTGCGTCTTCCTCCATATCAAGGACAATAAAATCTGCTGGGAAAATGAATTTGTCAACTTTGACCAGCACATCCTCAACTACGCCTCTTGGAAATACGAGCGTTCTATCAGCAAGTTATAAAGAGACTGGAGTTGGCATTGTTTCTCCAATCTACAGTTTCCTGAAAAAAGAAAAAGGCATCAAGTTAACACTTACACCTAAATCACATAAAGCCTTACCAAAGTTATGTTCTCCCATGATGCATGGAATGGTGAAACTGCCAGGATCTTTCAACTTTGGGGGAAGCTTCCTCTGAATGATGGCATTGCATTCTTCTGTCAATGCTACTGTCTCGTAATCTCCCAATCTCCATTTTCGTGAAAGAATGTCTTTCATGAATTTTACATAGCTGGACATTTGTTCCAAGGCTTATGCAAATGGAATGTTGATGTGCAGCTTTTTGAACACCTCCAGGAAACGAGCAAACTGCTTGTCCAGTTTGTTTTTCTGACGACGCTGAGGAAACAGTGGAGGTGGAGTGATCTGTTCTTTTTCCTTTGCTTCTTTTTCCTCCATCTGTTGCTTTGTTTCTTTTAGAACTTCCTCAGCAGTTGTTTTTGACTCCAACATCTTTGTTGATTTTAGTACCGCTTTTTAACATGATGGCATGACACTGCTCTTTCCCTATGTTCCTTGGATTTGGTTCTGTGTTGCTGGGAAAATTCCCTGGCGATCTGTAACTCTGAGCATTAGCCAGTTGTCCGATTTGATTCTCCAGTGCTTTGATGGAAGCAGATTGGCTTTGAAATATAGCATCGTACTTTTTTAACTGAGCCAACACTTCTGCTATTCCTGGTTCATTTGTCTGTTCCTGGCCTTTGTTCTGTTGCTGGAATCCAGGTGGTGGATAGTTCTGCTGTTGGAATCCATGTGGTGTATTGTTCTTTTGCCCTGAATTGTTGCTCCAAGAAAAATTGGGATGATTCCTCCACTCTGGGTTGTAGGTGTTGGAATATGGATTGTTCCCCTATCTGTTGAAATTGTTGACATAATTCACAGTTTCTTCAAGTTGGTTTGGTTCTGGTGCTCCTCCATATGGTGAACTTGTGGATCCAGTGGTAAGAGTCTCCATGAATTTGCATATCTGATCCAGCTTGGCGTTGACTGCTGTATTGGCTCGAACTTCATAAATTCATGCAATTCTTTGGATCATGCTCATTTTCTGTTGGCCACAAGGAGTTGTTGTTGGCCATTTCTTCGATTAGGTCCCAAGCTTGATCTTCTCCTTTTTCCATTAAAGCTCCTCCAGCAGCAGCATCAATTTTGGTTCTCATCAGTCCAAAAAGTCCATTATAGAAAGTTTGGACTTGAAGCCATTTTGGAATCTCATGGTGAGGACATTTCCGGAGCAAATCTTTGTAACTTTCCCAAGCTTCGTAGAGAGTTTCCGAGTCTTGTTGCACAAAGGATGTGATGTCATTCCTCAGCTTTCCAGTTCTGGCTGGTGGAAAGTACTTTGCAAAAAATTTTATTGCTAGAATGTTCCAAGTTGTGATGGAACCTGCTGGTAACGAATGTAACCAAGCTTTTGCTATGTCTTTCAAGGTACATGGAAAAATTCGCAGTCTCATTGCTTCTTCTGATGCTCTGTTGTAGTTGAAAGTGCCGCAAACTTCCAAGAAGTTGCTGATGTGGGCATTAGGATCTTCAGTTGCATTCCCCTCAAACTGTACTGACCGCTGAATCATTTGAATGCATGTTTTGATGTCACCCGCATTTGCTGGTAAATGAGGAAGTACAATACATGAAATGAGGCCGTCGACCACTGGAATGGTTCTGTCTCGAATGGGTATTGGTGGTGCAACATCCAAAGGTTCAGGTTCCATGTTGACTAAAGCTTTCTGGCCTTCTCGCCTTTCCCTTATCAACTGTCTGATGGTTCTTTCAATTTCTGGGTCAAGCGGTCGGAGTTCAAAGCTTCTGGTTCGTCTCATGTAGTTTCTGAGAACCTGAAACACAAGAAAACAACAACAATAAGTAAAAAGAAATAAGTAAAGGTATCTAACCTCAAAATTAACAGTGAAAGATAAATAAATCCCCGACGACGGCGCCGAAAACTTGATCGGTGCGTAGTCACACGCGTATAACGCAAGCGCACGTATCGTTCAAGTAGTAAAAAAAGTATCGATCCCACGAGGATTTAAAACCTTTTGTTATCAATTTATGAAGTTAAATGTTTACAAGTATCTAATGTATTGATTGTTTGATTGGGTGGTGACTTTAAAATTAAAACAAGTAAATAAAATTACTTGAAAGTAGATTGAAGAAAATTCAAATTTATAAAACTATCCAGGGTTGTGAATCCTTCCAATATCTTTTTAAAAGATGAAGTGGTTATTTTACATTTGTGTAATATAATGGTTTATTAACTTGGAACACGAAATTATGTAAAAGCTTCTTCCGATGGTCAAATACAAATACCCAGTATAACCCAATTAATCATATTCCTATGTTAACCAAGTTATCTGAATTTATTAAGATTAAGTTCCAATTATGGCTACCCCCGCCGGACAGGTATATTCCTATCCTATAAGGAAATCTATTAAAGGGTTATCTATCCCCAAGGAAGATCGTGAGCTATTAAGTCTAAGGTCTTAAACCTAAAATCATTTTTCCAAGTTCATTTTAAGTTTACCAGTTCAATTTTATTAATGGCCAGTTAATAAAAAGCATTAGGATTAAAGCTCAATAAATAAACCTTTATATTACCCAAACTGTAATTCAACCCCTTATAAACCGGTGATATTGGATTTAATCACAATCCCATATAACTGGCTTAGTTACGACACATATTTACGGATAGTAAAAACTTAAATAAAATAAAAGACAAAGTAAAATACTGAAAATTAAATGCTGAAAAGTAAATGCTGAAAGTAAATTGCTGAAAAGTAAATGTTGAAAGTAAATTGCTGAAAAGTAAATAAAGTAAAAGTACAATAAAAGAAAATCCTTAGGTAAAATGATCCACTTTTATTACTTCTATTTTAGATATCTCCCTTAATATACTATATTAACTTTGCATGATAATTACCAACCAGCCATATAGGCGGTATTCAGATTAAGTCAAATTAATAATTAATTATCAACCGATCAATCAGGTGGTATCCAGTTTAGTCAGGTTAAAACCAATTTAAATAATTACCAACCGACCAATATGGCGGTATCCTCGTTATGTCAGGTTTTAACTAGTTTATATATTATAATTAAGGGAGATTAATCTAAATATTAGTAATAAAATTTTTACCTTTTACCCCAGCAAAGGGGAGTTACCTCCTCATTACTGAAAAGTAAAAACTGAAAATTAATGAAAGAAAAGTACTGTGCGTAAAAGTAAATTGCGGAAAGTAAAAACTGAAAAGTAAAGAAAAAAAAAGTGCGAAAGCGGAATTTAATTACTGAAAGCTGTAAATAAACAAACAAGATACAATATTCTTAGTATTCTTAAGGAATTCCTTAGAAGAAAGTATGAATTTACAAATGAAATGGCTTGGTATTTATAGGCAAAATTTTACCTCTATCAAATCATCCACCAAATCCATTATTAATTGCTCCACTAATTTCTCCACCAAATCCATTATTAATTGCTCAACTAATTGTTTATTATGTTTGGTGGTGATTTGATAATTTTTATTATTTATTTATTAATTTATTTTTTGCTTTGAAAATGATTGAAAATGACTTTAATAATTACACACAACACACTTCTGGATGGTTTATCAATTTCGGGCATGAAATATTCAGAGTTCGAAATTATTTTGTCTTTCAAAATTGTAGATCTTTGAGTCTTCTTTAATCTGGAACTTGAATCAGCTCAATCTGATATTGGAGTAAAAAGTTATGCCCAAAATAAGACAGATGCGCACAACTGAAATTTCCAAAACTGCACTTCGTTAAAACGCCCTTTCAAGTTTTCAATCTCCAAAATTAATATGTCAAGTCCAATTTTTGCCCTTATTTGACCCACATTTTGTCCTAAATGATTTCATTGTGTCTCAATATTATTTTATCTGCAAAATAAACTAAAACACATCAAAACGTTCATCAAATCCGAGAAACTAAACAAAATATTAAGTAAAAGGGGCGGTAAATATTGATATATTTTCCGCTTATCAGCATTATCAGGTGTAAGAATGTGTAAACCAGTTAGAGCTAGTTGTAAGCCTGACTGTACTTTTCTCGAGAGATTGTTCATTGATGAATTGATGGATCTCATTGTCATTCTCAACATCCTTGCTTTTGATTTTTATGCAAATCAAATGTTGTCACGATTCTTAATTTTGTGCACCATTGTCCGAATGTTGATGTATTGATGAGGCTTTCTTAGAAATTTCTGTGTAGTGCAGCTAGAAAACATCAGGACTTACCTTGAATATTTTGTAATGCTTGCTAAAATACAATCAAAAAATAACTGTACAGGGCAGTGCAGATAAATTCTGGGGTAGTATTTTGTTGGTTAAGAAAAATAATATCTATATTTTGTGGTCCTTGTGGAGATAGCTTAGTTGGTTAAATCCTCATATTTACCGTGAAGCCAACACATTTGTGAGCATGGGTTTGAATCGTTCTGAGTTGCGATAGTACAAGTTTAGATCTATCGGGATGCTTATTGTCTTCATATTTATCTTTTCTGTTAGTTGACGTTTGCTCTTTTTTGTTGAGAGTCAGTATTTTTTTCCTCTGGTTGAAGGCCGATACTCTTTCTTTTTCTTGGGTTTATTAGGTAAGGTTTTAATAAGGCTAATATCTTCATTTATATAGTTTTTTTTTTCTCCTCTAATTTGTAGTAAACTCTTTCTTTATATTATTGATAAATTTCTCTTGAAGGGGCCTGGACATGATTAGGTAAGTGTTTAAGTGCCAACTTAATTGAGATGCAAGTACTGACTTTGATGTTTTTTCCGATCATTTATATTAAAATTGGGGTTTTTATTTTAAAAAAAAACCCAAAACCAATTGAAGTGTTATTAAAAAGCCCTAACCCATGAAAAAAAATTCATTTTTAGTCTTGCTAGATTTAATTTGAATTTAGTAAGAGTGAGGATGTAAATTGACATTTATCAAATAAAATGTGTATAAGCGCGTGAGAGTGGGGAAGTAAGTTGAAAAATTAAATTTTTTTAATTCAAAGTTTTAATTTCAAAATTAAGGGTCATTCTGTAGTAGTACGTGCGCCTGAACTCTCGCATAGCTGAATCATTATCAACGCTAAATGTCTCTCAAATTACAGTGTTTTATGAAAAAAGTTACATATATATATTATCTCGGATATTGGACAGACGAGAGCCAAATTATACATATACTATGTCTTACGTCGGCATGAAAATTTCATGTAACGCCCGTATAAAAGAATCATTATCGAAACTAAATATCTTCTTAAGTATAAAAATAATTTCATGAAAAAATAATATATGTTATTTATTTATAAATCATAAGTTTTAAAATAAGTATTATGAGCAATATATTTCAACCAAAAAATGGGTTTATACTAATCATTTTCAAATACTCATATATTGTTCTTCTGAATTTTAAGTCGCCATTTGTAAAATTCTACATATATTTAATATACATACCTATAATTTTCATCACTCAAATTCGGACTTTCGTAAAGCCAAAATGAACCCTATAACTGTTGTGTCCTTTTAACTAAAATATGACTGTATTTTTTTTTTTAACTTAGTCACAGTATGACTATCATTTGAGTGGTGTGTCCTAGTCACATTTGGGACCACAATTACGTTGTGACTGTCTCTTTTATTTTTTTTTCTATTTTTTTTTCTATAGTCCTATAATGATTACAAATTAGGTGTATAGTTGAATTTTTTTTATCTAGTCACGATGTGACTATCAATTGAATGATTGATAATTTAGTTATTGGTGTGTCTCAATCACAATTGTGATATCAATTATATTGTGAATTTTTTTAACCTTTGCTCGTACAATAACTATCAATTATGTGTGTGGGGTTGAGTGTGTATTTTTTATCCACAATCACAATATGATTATAAATGGTTTCATCCATATGCCAAAAACATCGAAGATAATTTAATATTTAGTGTTTATTTAATATAAAAAAATAAGTATTTTCAAAATGCAATATCTAAGGTCAAATTTAGGAGAGATGATTGATTAAAATATATATTTAGGCTTGCCCACTTCCTTATATTTTAAAGGAAATTTTTTTTTTCACGTGGATAATGATTTATAAGGCGAGTGCAATCACTTTCTTTAAAATATAATTAAATAGGAAGAGATTTTTTTTAAAAAAGGTTAAATATAACAAAACTTAATATATATGGTTTTTTTTTTTTAATAATAAGTGATGGGAAATAAAATTATTTAATAAATTTCTATAAAAAATAGGTTGGTTGGTTAGATCAGCAAATTCTGAGATTTATTGATCGAATACTAGCACAAATTTAGGAGAAAATTTGTGTTTCGTTTCATTTTGATGGAGTGAGTAAATAATAAGGAAAGAAAATGCCAATTGCGACTACAGTTTCCAAATCTAGAGTAACGATGCAATTAGACATTGTGCCTTTGGTCCCAATACCTTTTATTTATTTATTTTTTCTAAATTTAAATGTAGAGGTGGCAAAAATCTATTTTTTAGCCCACTAAGATTTAAAATCAAATGATGAGTTGAAGAAAATTGCTTGAAAATTATTGGATTATGTCCCTGGGCATCGATGCGGCGTGTGCACTTCCTCTATTTCTTGAGTAGCAAAGCTAAGCTTACCATTGTGAATATCTTCAAATTTAGATTTCAATGATGATTTAAACATTTTCATATGGCTCTGTTGTATTAATCAGTATTCCAAATACAATGATTGGTAGTTACAAGGAAATCCAAAATAGGCTTAATTTCAGCCTAGCAGACCCTCTCGGCAGACCCTGAAATCAGACCCTCACGTCAGACCCACAGAGCAGACCCATGCAGCAGACCCTGAGAGCAGAGGCAGATGCTGAGAGCAGAGGCAGACCCTGATGAGCGGAGGCAGACGCTGAGAGCAGAGGCAGACCCTCAGAGCAGACCCTGACAGCAGACCTTGACAGCAGAGGCAGACCCTGGAGAGCGGAGTCAGACCCTGACGAGCGGAGGCAGACCCTGACTAGCGGACCCTCACGAGCGGACCCTGAAATCAGCCTCTCACCGAACTGAATCACTGCTTCACTATTCCGAGGCTTGTTGATGTCAACAATATCCTTAAAACAAATTCGTCCCCTACCGAAGGTGCAGTAGAACGTGAGACGATTGTTTCCCATGATACAACAGAAAACGAACGAGTATGGGCACCACCAAAAACCCGTTACCAACGAACCACTAAAGTGTTTGAACTCTTCCCAAACAAAACAATGAAAAACCGAGGATGAATGTTTTTCCTTAAAACCGAAAGCTGTATGTTGTGTATATTGTATGTATATTTAAAACGAAAATACAACATGCCTTTTTATAGAAAAAATAAGATAAGTATGCCATTAATCATATTAATGAGAGACCTTTCGATTGAAGTAACAAATTAATTAATGAAATTAATTAACTGTTAGGGAACTTCAAAGGTTTGGAAAAATAAAGAGACAAGCAAAAATTGGCTGGGCTGAGCCCGCCCAATTTGGTACGGCATTCGTGTACGCATGACGCGCGGGTGCACAAGAGCCAAGCCTGTTCGGATTTTGATTTGCACCCCCCATGCGCGCGCACGTAGAGAGAGCCTCTATCCTTATAACTCTTACCCATATACATGTGAGTAATCATATATAAAGACACTTTTTCTCTTATAGCTTTCCCATGTGGGACAATCACATTTTTCTTTATTTTCCAACACCAATGGGTGAACTTTGAGCAACAATTTCTCATTCACCCAAGCACCATTTTAAGCATATGAATATACCATTTCGAACTACTCACGGAGGAGTATCCGAATCATTCAATAACAACCACTAACACGAAGTGGATCATGCTTAAAATTGAGCCTCAAAATGCTTATTCATAAGCATTTTTCCAACAATCCCCCACATGAATGAAATTGGCGAAAACGTCAAATAAAGTTATTTTATAAAACATTTTATTTTAACCTAGAAGAGTTCAACGGTTCAACACCTGCATAGGATAGGTAGGCCTCAGCCTTTGAACCTTCCTTTGTGAAAATATATCTCATTTACTGGCTGACAGTGGACGCGATGTCATTGAATTGTACTGCCGTGCATGTAAATGGAAAACATATATCACACAGATGTTTTACCTAACACATCTGAGTTCTCATGATTATGTTCATTTTGGCCATGAACATCAACCTGGTTCTGTGAGAGTTTCTAAGAATTGAGCCCCGTACAATTCCCTTTGAAGCGGCCCCACTTCTCTCTCACATAGGTGATTTCTTATTTAAGAGTATATCGTAATACTCCGCTCGGATTCCCGACGCATAAGAATCATTAAAAGCCTTTGCTTAACCTCTATCCATACGAGCATCACTGTTTTATTTCACCATAGGAATGGACTAGAGGGTAACCCCCCACAGTGAACCAATTATGTCTTTTACGAGTGGGTTGTCCCATTGAACCTAGATCTTGGGATCTCCAGTCAACAAGGTTGGGTTTTCCTTCGTAATCAACATTTATCTAACGGGCTTTAGTCCCATTTCCCTTGATGATTTCTCAACTAACTCTCTGTTTAACCCTTTGGTTAGAGGATCCGCAATGTTATCATTTGACTTTACATAGTCAATCGAAATAACTCCAGTAGAGAGTAATTGTCTAACGGTATTATGTCTACGACGTATATGTATAGACTTACCATTATACATGTTGTTATGTGCCCTTCCAATTGCAGATTGACTATCGCAATGAATGCAAATTGCTGGCACTGGCTTAGGCCAACTTGGAATATCCTCTAGAAAATTTTGAAGCCATTCTGCTTCTTCAGCACACTTATCTAATGCAATGAATTCTGATTCCATTGTAGATCTGGCTATCACAGTATGTTTGGAGGATTTCCATGATATAGCTGCACCTGCTAGTGTAAACACATAGCCACTGGTAGACTTTGAGTCTTTCATATCAGATATCCAATTAGCATCACTGTATCTTTCGATTACAGCTGGATATCTATGATAGTGCAACCCATAATTACGAGTAAAATGTAAGTACTGGAGTACTCTTACAATTACTTTCCAGTGATCAACCCCTGGATTACTCGTATATCTGCTGAGCTTGTTTACTGTACAGGCTATATCAGGCCTGATACAACTCGATAAGTACATCAAACTCACGATTACTCTAGAGTATTCTACTTGAGATATACTCTCTCCCCTATTCTTCGATAGGTGTAGACGCACATCTAAAGGAGTTCTAGCTACAGCAGAATCATCTTTGTTGAATTTACCAAGAATATTGTCCACATAGTGCGACTGATCAAGAATAAGGCCATCAAGACTTCTCGAGATCTTTATTCCCAGAATGACATCTGCGAGACCCATGTCTTTCATGTCAAACTTAGATTTCAGCATATTCTTGGTAGAATTCACCATTTTAACATTTCTCCCGATAATCAATATGTCATCAACGTAGAGACATAAAATGACATAGCCAACTTCTGTCTCTCTGACATAAATGCATTTATCACATTCATTGATTGTGAAACCATTTGACAACATGGTGTCATCAAACTTTTATGCCATTGTTTCGGAGCTTGTTTCAATCCATACAAGGATTTTACTAACTTACATACTTTCTCTTCTTGTCCTGGAGCTATAAAGCCTTCAGGTTGTTCCATGTAGATTTCTTCATCTAAATCTCCATTTAGAAAAGCTATTTTCATATCCATCTGATGTACCTCAAGATTGCGCAAAGCAGCAATCGCTATTATCATCCTTATGGAATTTATTCTCGTTACAGGAGAATAAGTATTAAAGTAATCAAGACCTTCACGTCGTCTATAACCTTTAATTACAAGTCTTGCTTTGTACTTATCAATTGATCCATCTGCCTTCATTTTCTTTTTGAAAATCCACTTGGACCCTAAAGCTTTACATCCTGGAGGAAGATTCACTAACTCCCATGTGTGGTTTTGTAAGATGGATTCAATTTCACTATTGATGGCATCTTTCCACAAAGCACCATCAGCTGACCTTACAGCTTCGTTATAACTTTTAGGATCATTCTCTAGCAAAAATGTCAGAAAATCTGGACCAAATGATTTTTCCTTCTAGCTCTTTTGCTACGTCTTGGTTCAAGTTCAACAACTTGTTGATCCCCTGGAACATTTATGTGTTCTTGGTCCTGACTATCTTCAAGGATAGTCTCAGGTGCCCGTTTGTGCATATTAGAATTCGAATTAGTTTTACAGGGAAAAACATATTCGAAAAAGGATGCATTCATCGACTCCATTATCGTATTCTTGTGAATATCTGGTATATTAGACTCATGCACAAGAAATCGATAGGCATTAATGTTATGTGCATATCCTATGAAAATGCAATCAACAGTTTTTTGGTCATATCTTCACCTTCTTATGTGGAGGAATGACTACTTTGGCAAGACACCCCCACACTCGGAGGAATTTATAGGAAGGTACCCTTCATTTCCACATTTCATAAGGAGTTTTCCCTACTTCTTTCCGTGGTATCTTATTTAAAAGGTAATTAGCTGATAAAACAGCTTCTCCCCACAAATTCTGAGGTAAGCCAGAGCTGATTGACATAGTGTTCATCATCTCTTTCAAGGTACGATTCTTCCGTTCCGCAATCCCATTGGATTGAGGTGAATAAGGAGCTGTGGTTTGATGTATGATTCCATTTTGTTCACAAAGTGATTCAAAAGGAAAAACATACTCACCACCACGATCACTTCTTAACTCCTTAATTCTTTTATTCAGTTGGTTCTCAACTTCATTCTTATAGAGAACAAATTTCTCTATAGCTTCGTCCTTGCTTTTCATCAAATACACATAGCAAAATCTCGTGCAATCATCAATAAAGGTAATAAAATATTTATTACCGCCTCTCGATTGTATTGAATTAAAATCACATACATCGGTATGAATTAGATCAAGTGGTTCAGAGTTTCTTTCAATACTATGAAAATATGATCTAGTCAGTTTTGCCTCAACACAAGTATCACACTTATGTCTGTTATCAATTTTAAAATTGGGAATGTGATTCATGTTAATTAATTTCCGCAATGAATTAAAATTAACATGTCCTAATCTACCATGCCATAGATTAGAGTACTCAACAATATAAGCAGAAGAACTAGCTTTATTGATATTTTTGGGTTTAATAACCATTACATTGAGCTTAAAGAGCCCATCAGTTACATACCATTTTCCTATATACATCCCATTTTTAGTTAAAACTACTTTATCAGACTCGAACACCATCCGGAATCCGTGCTTGTTCAGAAGCGATCCAGACACAAGATTCTTCCGTATTTCTGGTACATACAGAACATTGTTCAGAGTCAACTCTTTCACAGAGGTCATTTTCAGAATCACCTTTCATTGACCTTCAATCTCAGATGTTGCTGAATTGCCCATGTATATTTTTTCCCCATTACCAGCAGGCTCAAATGAAGAAAACATGCTCTTGTCCGAGCACACATGTCGAGTGGCACCAGTATCAATCCACCACTCTCTTGGGTTAGACCCCACCAGATTCACCTCAGAAACCACAGCAGAAAGGTTAATGTCTGAAACATCTTGAGTCATGTTTTCCAGCACATTAGCCTCTTGTTTCTTTTTCTTCTTCGGTAGTCTGCACTCAGAAGACTTGTGACCCATTTTGTCACAGTTGAAGCATCTTCCTTGAAATTTTGATTTCTTGGAAACTCCTCCTTTAGGGCCCATCTTTGACCCTTTGTTTTTGAGGTTCTTGTTCTTATGGCCATGTTCAACAACATTTGCCTTGGCCTCATGAGATATTCCTCTCTTGTCAGATACTCGGTTATCTTCCTCAATTCTGAGCTTAAGAACCAAGTCTTCAATGCTCATTTCTTTTCGCTTGTGCTTTAGATAATTCTTGAAATCTTTCCAACCAGGTGGTAGTTTCTCAATTATCGAGGATACTTGGAAGGTTTCACTTAAACTCATTCCCTCAGCATGAATTTCTGCTAGAATAATCTGCAGTTCTTGTACTTGGCTTATCACAGTTTTGGAATCCACCATCTTAAAATATAGGAATCGGCCTACGATAAATTTCTTAGTACCGACATCCTCAGTTTTATATTTTTGATCTAAAGATTCCCAAAGTCCTTTTGTTGTTTTCATTCCGGCGTACACACCGTACAATGAATCACTTAGCCCATTCAGCACAAAATTCCTACATAGGAATTCAGAATGTTTCCAAGCATCGATCGCACTGATCACTTGGATGTCAATCTCACCCTCCGCGGATACATGAGCATCTTCCTTTAGAAACCTTGCAAGGTTCAACGTGGTCAAGTAAAAGAACATCTTCTGTTGCCACATTTTGAAATTCTGACCAGGGAATTTTTCAGGTTTTTCAGCAACATGATTGACATGGCTTACATGTCCAACAGATTGACTAGCCATAGAGGCAGCAACACCTTGGCCAGCCCCAGTGGCTGCCAGATTAAGCCCAGAGGCTGAAGCATGTTGGCCAGCCGAAGAAGCTACCACATCACTTTGGTCAGCCATAAAGGCTTCCACAATCGGATCAACAATGTTTGGACTGATTTCCATATCCACAGACCGAATTTGTTTTAAGACTGTATTAATCAGTATTCCAAATACAATGATTGGTAGTTACAAGGAAATCCAAAATAGGCTGAATTTCAGCCTAGCAGACCCTCTCGACAGACCCTGAAATCAAACCCTCACGTCAGACCCACAGAGCAGACCCACGCAGCAGACCCTGAGAGTAGAGGCAGATGCTGAGAGCAGAGGCAGACCCTGATGAGCGGAGGCAGACGCTGAGAGCAGAGGCAGACCCTCAGAGCAGACCCTGACAGCAGACCTTGACAACAGAGGCAGACCCTGGAGATCGGAGTCAGACCCTGACGACGAGGCAGACCCAGACCTGACTAGCGGACCCTCACGAGCGGACCCTGAATTCAGCCTCTCACCGAACTGAATCACTGCTTCACTATTCCGAGGCTTGTTGATGTCAACAATATCCTTAAAACAAATTCGTCCCCTACCGAAGGTGCAGTAGAACGTGAGACGATTGTTTCTCCATGATACAACAGAAAACGAACGAGTATGGGCACCACCAAAAACCCGTTACCAACGAACCACTAAAGTGTTGAACTCTTCCCAAACAAAAATGAAAAACCGAGTGAATGTTTTTCCTTAAAACCGAAAGCTGTATGTTGTGTATATTGTATGTATATTTAAAACGAAAATACAACATGCCTTTTTATAGAAAAAATAAGATAAGTATGCCATTAATCATATTAATGAGAGACCTTTCGATTGAAGTAACAAATTAATAATGAAATTAATTAACTGTTAGGGAACTTCAAAGGTTTGGAAAAATAAAGAGACAAGCAAAAATTGGCTGGGCTGAGCCCGCACAATTTGGTACGGCATTCGTGTACGCATGACGCGCGGGTGCACAAGAGCCAAGCCTGTTCGGATTTTGATTTGCACCCCCCATGGCGCGCGCACGTAGAGAGAGCCTCTATCCTTATAACTCTTACCCATATACATGTGAGTAATCATATATAAAGACTTTTCTCTTATAGCTTTCCCATGTGGGACAATCACATTTTTCTTTATTTTCCAACACCAATGGGTGAACTTTGAGCAACAATTTCTCATTCACCCAAGCACCATTTAAAGCATATGAATATACCATTTCGAACTACTCACGGAGGAGTATCCGAATCATTCAATAACAACCACTAACACGAAGTGGATCATGCTTAAAATTGAGCCTCAAAATGCTTATTCATAAGCATTTTTCCAACATCTGTTACACATCAAGATTATAGTTTAGTTAGTTATAATTATTTTTGAAAGATTAGTAAAATTAATTAGTGATTAGTTACTCTTATAAAGTCATCACTGGGCTATATAGCTTGTATGAGGTAACCATTAATAAATAAAAATCATTTTCAACAAATTAGTTGCCAAAGACTTTGAAGTGTTCCATTAGCTTCCACTCGAATTATTAGCCAACACTTAGAGATTTGTAGGTTTTTCGTGAATTAAATCTATCAATTGGTGCTTTCATTAAGAGATTCTTCATCAATGGGGAAATCAATTGGCAACGTCAACAAGCATATTACTGGTCTTCAACAACAAACTACTGATCAAACCCGGAAATTCACTGCAATTGTTGGTGCATTATACGAAATTACGACGATATTGCGAAATCTTGCCACAAAATTAGATTCAGCAGAGGGTGCCATTAATTAAGTTTCTTCTAGTTCCTTTTATGGCAAAGATCAAAAAGAAACTTCAATACCATTGGATGCAACACCCAATCCAGTGTAGAGAATGCTCAATATCCTTCAATCATTGGTTTCAAGATTGGAATGTCCAGCCACTATCCCTGTTCAAGAACTCATTTCAGTGAAAGAAAAACATCCTGATATGCTTATCCAAGTCTATGAAAGTACGCATACAAGAAACCATGATAACAATTATCTTGGCGAATTGAACAATGTAGCGGAGGATGAAATCATCGGACATAAAAACACGACTACTATCACAAATGACTAGAGTAAGCTCTCAAAAGAGGAGATCAACATGCTACTTTAAGATGAAATAAGACACAAATTTGAGACTGAAGAACACAAAAAGAAGATAATTGGTTCTGTATCATCTCATTTGTATTCGATCGTACTACATCATCACCCTTATGGTTTACATGCCCAATGCGAGTTTCAAATATAGATACTTGAGAATTATTTGAGAAAAAAATGGCGAATGCATAGCAGTTTTTCAATAAAACGCTGGGTAAGAATCAACTCCATGATTTGGTTTCTTTATGGACATCCTGGTATATGAGTTCTCAGGCTATTGAGAAAAGAAAGGAACAACGATGAATTCAGGCAGTTTTGGAGTAAATGTTTACTAGAACTATCCGAGTGTAACAACTCACCAGAGGCATGGCGTTACCGTAAGGAGACATGAACAACTTATCTCCATGAGTCTCAAAATAAACGAAAATCAGACATGGCACACCCTAAAAATGGACAACCTGGATCACATTCCAGCACCAAAACAACCTGTCAAAACATCATATAAGCAAAAAGGACCCCCGGTCCACTCAAGACAAAACAAATCACATCATCAATACTCAGGGCTCCTTGCCTGAAATAAAACATGCAAACCAATACTTTATCTATATACATACAAGTCAAATATACATTGACATTCATGTTCTAAACATATATATGGTATCGCATAGTTACGAACTCAAAACCTGTATACAAACTGCTCTTATCATTCTCCTATTAATCCCTTAAAATTTCAATTAATCTTTACTAGTTAACCATATAAAAATCAAAACACTAAGACTTAGTTGTGGTTACACACATGCAAAATTATTCCAATTACCAAGTTTTCTCGTACTTTTTCAGTCCTCTATCAATACCATCCCACAACCACATAATTCCTTACCAATTTGAGAACATATCTTATATAAACTCTTAGATCTATCATTTAATTATCCTATATGGTCAATCAAAGGATCCTTATTTATAATCGTGCATGTCCATAAACACTTCTAACGTTAGGGCTTTCTTACATATATGTCTCATCATACACATTCAAATGTCTTACTTATATACATACCTATATGATTTGAGAAAACTTAACTTATATTGATCCTCGGCTCATTCACATAATAATTGCACGCACACATGAATACACTTCCAACACCAATACTTTCACATACTCATATTCCAAACGTATAAAATGTCATATAACTGACAATAACAACATACATATACCAATAAAGATTGTCAACTATGTCAAACCACCCCCAAACCCGTGGGTAAAGCCAACCCAAACCCAAGATGGTTAAATTCACTTAAACCATGCAACATACTAACCATAACACGAACTAAATATCTTATTGATGTACAATCATAATCATCGTTGGAAATGTAAGACAAGTTACAGATTCTTTACAATTAACCTTATTCACCATTAGGAGAAAAATCACAACACGAATCTCATATAGTCATCTTATACAAAAGCTTTATCAAAATAAATTTCAAAATCAAAGTCAATAGCATTTTCCATCAATATCATAGTTGAAACAAATCAAGCGCTCAACGCTCAAGTCCGCACAAAGACTGAGCGAGGAACAAAACAAGCCATTGTCGACAAGGTAGATGGTCGATCCATTTTCCGATGGTTGAAACCCTAAATAAGCGCTCAGGAATAACTCCACTGGATGAATCAAAAATCAAGCATCCTAACTAGGCAAAATCGAACAAGCTTCTAAAAACAACTCCACTGGACGAAATCATAAAACATATACATATTTATATTTAGAAACATATTCTTTTCCATTTATAACAATAGTATATCCTCTCATATAGAAACAAACACCCTATACTATCAAAAACGTTAGACTCATAGATCACGAGTGATAATCTTAATCCATGTCAGATTTCATACATACATACATATATATATATATATATATATATATATTATATATATATATATATATATATATATTATATATATATATATATATAATATATATATATTCACACACACATCAAATCTAACAATCATTAGCAACAACTCATATTCTAAGATACAAGAAAGTGATAGTTCACACTATTCTAAAAGGTTACATTCGTACCCACACAAGCATATACATATGTAGGGGTTTTTAGGGGGTGAATCCGGTAACGTAGCGGAAACGGTATTTCAAAACTTTTTTCAAAATCCGAGTAGATTATTCAATATCTAATATGAATAATCTGTTCGGATTTCACCTAAACCCAAAATGAATTACTCATGTGTATGATCTAATCAGATGAAGTAATAATCCGACCACTAAAGGCCCTTTGTCCGACCACATTAGTGTTGGATAATATGACCCATAGCGTCACTATTTGCACAGATCATTGTGTTGTTGTAGCAAATTAACTATGTAATAAAGAAATTGCACTCTCATCATTTGTGATTAGATCACCATAGATATATAAATGAAGAGAGGTCCCTATGATTAGTTCCTGGATTGAGATGATATGAGACAGTATCAGTCCACGAAGGATTAATCATTAAATATCCCTAGCCGTAGTATTATCGAGACTGGACATCGATAATGCGGAATAGGCTAGTATTGCACTTGTGCGCGTTGTGAGGGCACAACGGCATAGTTCTCATATATATAAGTATTGGATACTTGTGCAAGTACGATAGGAGGTCGTGTTTCACCGATGGTACGGGAAACAGCTTCGCTCTGGATAGACCCTTCGGAATCCCATTGGTATTATGACTAGGTTCTATGGGAGGCCGAAATCAAGGTAGGTGTGTATAGTCTTAACCTGAGACTTACATCGCTAATACTTACGACAATCGGTAAACTTTGGTTTTGGTGTGTGGGGGATCTTAACTGGTTCTGTGTTCACCTCTTCTGGGTTTATCAGAGAATCGTAGAGTATTGGGTGTGATGTCAAGACGGAAGTATCACTTCAGTCATATTGGAGATGATGTCACGCAGGATACGGTGTTAGTGCTCTTAAAGTGATGCGCATCCAATCGTGATATTATGACCAGGTCATGAATATCCGATTATAGAGACTAGTTACCAGACATCCGATATGTGTTTCGGACGGGGCAGACACTTATCCAGCCCCAGCCCTAGCACGTGATTATCCGATACTGGGCCGATATGCACAATACATTAGTATACTACGCTTGATACAGATCTTAATATTCTTTAATTGATATGTCCGGAGAATTAGGTAGACTTGGTGCTTTGCTAGGAGTCGACCTTGTCTCGTAAATCGGTAGAACGTAGTACTTGGTACGTACGTGATTCGGATACTCCGACGACCGTATTTACTGCCAGATTATCCGGGGATCTCATGGGTCGCTTCCCGATAATCCACCGATGACGCACAACTCGCACTCTTGAATAATCTGGGATTATAATAGAAGAGAGAGAAAAGTAATCTAGGATTAATTACGGAGATATTTTATCTAGGATAAAATATCGTCTAGAGAGAGATAACGATTAATTTGGAATTGATCGATGATTAATATATTCGATATATTAGACGAAATTAGATTTCGACGCGGAATTAAAATTAGATTTTAATTCGGGCAAACGAGTTAATTTAGAATTAATTCGTTAGCGACGCAAATAATAATTTCGCCAGGCGCAATTATTTATTTAAATTCGATTGAATTAACGTCGCGACGTAAGCTCGGTATTTCGGAAATATCGAACCCGAACGCGTGAGTGCACGTGGGCCCACTTTCATTTGGAAACGTGTGGGGCCCACATGACACATGTCATTCTAATGCTTTGCATGTAGATTGTGTACATTGCACTCAATGTCATTGCATGGAGTTTGAGTGTTTGACACTCTAAGCCATTGCATGTTTTGTGTCATAATTTTATTTTATAATTTAATAAATATTATGGCATAAATATAAATTGATTTTTGGTAATCATTTTAACTTAACACAATTTATCTCTCTCAAAATGCTCTCTCTCTCTCACGCCCAAATGAAGGAATTGTTCACTGGTTTGGAACCAGAAATGGCGTGAACAAAGGGAAGCCAAGAGTGGTTTCTCATGGTGAGAAATCAAGTGCTAGCACACTTTCAAGTCTTGCGAAGGTGGTAGGGAGGTTCGCCATGAGGCGGGACTCATTCGATGGAGTTTGGAGCTTCGTTTTGAGACCCGAAACTGCCAAGACAGTGAGCATGGACTGGTTGCAGTGGCGTGAGCAAGGCAGTATGTTTTTGGCCTTGATTCGTCTTCAAATCGACATAACTGATCAATGTGAGTATTCCGCTACCTCCGTTGATGTATTCACGCCTTATTTCATGTCTTGATTTGATCTTGGGACCTTAGAATAAACCAACAATTAGGTCCGACCACATTAGTGCCGACCACATTAGTGCCGACCAAATTAGTGCCGACCATATTAGTGCCGACCATATGGGTAGCGACCACATTAGGTCCGACCAGACGAGGTCCGACCACATAAGCGCCGACCACATTAAGTCCGACCAGACGAGGTCCGACCACATAAGTGCCGACCACATTAAGTCCGACCAGACGAGTCCGACCACATAAGTGCCGACCACATTAGGTCCGACCAGACGAGGTCCGACCACATAAGTGCCGACCACAGTCAAACAGAAGAGTATTTTACATGCATCATATACAAATCCAAACTCAACATAAATGAAAAGCCAAAAGGTGGTACAAGGTCAGAAACTTGAAACCAACACTTAAATCAAGTTTCTAAAACACCATTTTATAGTCTAACCATAATGAAATAACTATAGAACAATTCTAGGTTATCTAAGAGTGGGTCAATAACTCTAGAATGGCAACTAATTTCTTAAACCATCAATAGAATGCTTATTAACTCATTAGTAACATTCTATGATCTTTATTATGTATTTAGAATGCATGTTTAAGGGTGTATGATGATGAGACCTTAACAAAGATAATTAAATTGGTAGCCAATTTGCACGCGAAAATCCCTCAATCTATATTAAGCAAATATCCTTCCATTGAATGATTCTTGTTCAAGATCCGAAGTTGGCATTGGTTTGTTTTTGACCAAAGTCAAGACCTTTGTCAATCAAGGATGTACTTGAATCATGAGAGTTTTGTTGCATATCAATGTCTTGTCCAAATCGTGATTTTTATTGGCCAAAGTCAGATCACTTTTTGTCCAATGACATTGATTACGAAACTTTCCTCGTCAATGGGTCCTGCTTAACTGGAATCATTAGGTTTGTTTTTGGCCAAAGCCATGGCCTAGATGATTCGGAGGATATGGTTAGGAAAATGTATTGGATACATTGACATTATACATATGTTTTGGACTTGGATGTCCACCTAACCGGATCTAGGAATTGGATGAGATCCAATTGATCTGTGAGATCTACCTAGTTAAATAGCATACAGCTTTTTATTGGCCAAAGTCAGGGTTGTGTGTTATTTAATAGGATCCTAGCCCACTAGGAAACACGGTTTCCCGAGTACTCCACAGAGGGTTAGAGGCTCGACGAAAAATAGTGGGAGGCAAGTATTGAATTTGCAACATTCGTTCAATTACTCGCTAAACACGCTCATTTTATTTTACTCGTCATATTATCAAAAGTATTAGTTGGACTAATATTTTATGTTGTTTTTAAATTATATATATAGTTGGACTATATACAAACTCATTCATATATAGTTGATTTTATAATTGGATTATAGTAATCAATATAATTGAATTAAATGATAGTTGATTTTATAATGGGATTATAGTAATCAATATTAAAATTATAGTTGATTTTATAATTGGATTATAGTAATCATATAATTGAATTAATGATAGTTGATTTTATAATGGGATTATAGTAATCAATATTAAAATTATAGTTGATTAAATAATTGGATTATTGTAATCATTATAATAAATAGTACCTTAAAATTTGATTAAATAGTTGGACTATTAAAATCAAGTAAAGAATTGAAAAGGTTGAATATTTAAAATATATAATCCTTGGATTAAATGTTTTAAATGATTTAATTTTCAATTGGGAATTAATAATAGGTTAATTTATTTGATAAAATAACTTATTATTACTAAGCCCATAATTAAGCAAATAGTAGAGCATAAAGTCTTTGGAAGATTTATGTGATGATGACTTTAGTGCTTAATTATATACTTACAATAAATCTATCTTTAGATTTAAAAGTATTAAAATTGCAATTAATAATTCTTGGAGAATTAATTGACTATTCTAGTGGAGAAAAGTCAAAGTTTGCAATTAGGGCATGTAGCACAAGGTGCACATCGTTTCGATATTCCGAAACCCAAGGCTTGGCCAAAGGTTTGTGAAATATTGAAAAGGATAATTGACATATCTCAAAGTGACTACCATTTGGATATGGAAGACACGAAGGAATTAAAGAAAGGGCGAGGCTCTAACTTTAAAAATTTTGTCAAAGTTATGTTCACTAGTATTAAAATTAGATTTTAAATACTTAGTGTGGTACATAAAATATATGTATTGACGTTCAGAATCCGCTGTGAGCTGGATACTGGCTTCAAGCCGAGATTTCTCTGCAAATCGAAAACGGGACGAAAGTCGCTGTTTCGACCGTAGATACCTAAATTTAGGAACTACCATTTGGGTATGTACTTAAATTAGGAAATGTTATAATGTAACTAGTTAGACTAGAGACATTATCTCTATATCAGTGTTTAATCCGATGCGGATAAAACCTTTATATTCTAAACACTAAAGTGTTTCATTATATAAAGATGATACTGAGACAAATACATTAGATGTAAATAACATAATTTATATTTTGAATATAATAAAAATCTCAAACATATAAATGACAAATAAATAGCTCAAATTGATTTGATCAATAAAGACTTATTTGTGGCATTGTTGTCTGGGACACAATTAAACAAGACTCGTATATCCACACTTTTGAAGAGTGGGTACTAGGACTGATTTGACTATTCAAATAAGGTCTACGAATCTAGTTTATTAGGTAAAGTACCTAAAATACTATTTACTAGGTAATAGTAAAAGGCCACCGATCTGTTAACCCTATTCATGGTGAAGTAAGTGGGCCCATATCTAGCTTGGCTAGATGTGAACATGAATATTTCGTGACCTTAACGGATGTGGCATCACGTTATGGTTATGTGTTTCTTTTGAAGAACACAAATCGGAAACTTTGAGTTTCGACACGAAGTATACAAACAGATCGGCTATAGTATTATTCCGCCACGGTAAGACCGAAATGGAAAATACTTAAGCAGTAAGTTTCATATATAATGAAAGAGTACGGTATTCTTTCATATGAGGACTCCTCCCGAGACACGTTAGTTAGACGGTGTGTCCGAACTAAAAACCAATTTTTGTTGGACATGATAGGTTTTTCACGAGTCGCTCTGAGCTACTGTTTCCTTCAACAGGATATGTATTAACAGTGCAAAACTTATTTAGAATAAGGTTCCATATAAATCTGTTTGACAGATATCATATAGGATATGAACAGGAAGAAACGAGGTTTCTCATTCCTGATAATTTGGGTATGCCAGGCATAAAGTTTGGATGATACCAAACTAAAACCCAAATTGGATTAGTGCCAATATAGGTTATCCTAAGGGAAACCATAAGTATAGTACTTATAAATCCCACATGAGAACAATGTGATTGTTGCTCACCATGCGGTTTTCCTGAGAGGAATACCGATATGCAGTGGTCAGTGGGAGGATAGTGATACTCGATGAAAATCGGAGTAATACTATTCATAGCACGAAGTCCTTAATGGAACACAAAATTCATCTATGATGAATCTATACCATTAATCTTCAAATACACAAGAAATCGGGTAGATCGGATAGAGTCAGAAAACAACCTAGGGTATGGGTTTCTGATCTACCTCATAAAGATGTCAATCTTATGAAGGTATATCCACCGACTACGTTTTGAGGAAGTGATACGAGGTATCGACTCCCTGTTATGGCAAAGTGCCATGAGTCCGAAATGGATTCCATGTATAACAACTATTTTGGATACTAGTTGTTGTACCACAAGGCATTGTGCCTATGGTACATTAAACGTCTTCAAGGAAGACATACATGGATGGCAACATACCAACGTACAAAGCTAGGCTTTTGACGGAAAGGTATCGTTATCAACATTGTGTTAATAACGGTTCAACCTTTTACCTGTTGCCATGGTAAATCCATTTTGAAGATGCTTGTTGATAACTGTATATTTCATTTATGAAATATGTCAGTTACAGATCAAAATCGCTTTCTTGAAAAGGAAACCTTTTGGAGGATGCTTTCAACATCCTGACGATTTTGTATAACCGACAAACAAGGTTTGCGGGTTATTCGATCCATGTTTGGATTGATGCAAGCATAAGGTTCTTGGAACTGTTATTTTGAAATAATCATAATGGTTTATGATTTGACTCAAAACGAAATAATTCTTGTGTATATAAGGAGGTTAGTGGGAGAGGGCACTGACAATGAAATTCCCATAAAACAATTAGGTGAAAGCTTGGCTTTCATAGATATTCTTCATAAGAAATTCTCCGTAGAATTCTGGGGAGTAACAACCTTTATTCAAGGAATAAAGATCTACTGGGATAGATTTGGAGTTTGTTAACACTCTCTGGGAAATTGTACATTTAAAATGTACTTGTATTGGTGTCTCATACGCTTCGAGCATATGGAGTCACAATCGGGTCAATCCAAGTGATAGTCACTGGATTGAAGTTAAGAACATCTGTTAGTATCTCTGAGAACTAAAGATGCTATCTTAAACTATGGAGAAGGAGAACTTGAAGTGACTGGGATCACTGCTGCAAGTTTCCAAAAGATTAAATACTGCGGTACTATAGTTTTTGAATAACGGGACAGTGAGCTGGAAATCTTCCTAGCAAGATAACTGTTGCCGAATAAACAACAAATGCGGATTATTGCTGCAGCTGAGGCAGCAATAGAAGACCATCTGGGTCGAAAATAAATCTAATAAGATTAGATAAGTTCTGTTAGCAGCTGAGCTAGGCGTCAGCATAGGCTAAGGAATTAAAGGTCTCATCGACGATCCAGATATATACTTCTATATCATCTGATTCGTTCGGATCATACATCGTGGCGATGTGATGATCGTGTAAATCGCGTCAGACGATAATTAAGCAAATCCGCTGACGAAAACCTTTTCTCAGCAATTTGAGCGAACCTTACATAGTTCGAGTGTAGGCACTTGAGTGACTCGCTACGTGCCAAGTGGGAGATTGTTGGATAATATGACCCATAGCGTCACTATTTGCACAGATCATTGTGTTGTTGTAGCAAATTAACTATGTAATAAGGAAATTGCACTCTCATCATTTGTGATTAGATCACCATAGATATATAAATGAAGAGAGGTCCCTATGATTAGTTCCTGGATTGAGATGATATGAGACAGTATCAGTCCACGAAGGATTAATCATTAAATATCCCTAGCCGTAGTATTATCGAGACTGGACATCGATAATGCGGAATAGGCTAGTATTGCACTTGTGCGCGTTGTGAGGGCACAACGGCATAGTTCTCATATATATAAGTATTGGATACTTGTGCAAGTGCGATAGGAGGTCGTGTTTCACCGATGGTACGGGAAACAGCTTCGCTCTGGATAGACCCTTCGGAATCCCATTGGTATTATGACTAGGTGTCTATGGGAGGCCGAAATCAAGGTAGGTGTGTATAGTCTTAACCTGAGACTTACATCGCTAATACTTACGACAATCGGTAAACTTTGGTTTTGGTGGTGGGGGATCTTAACTGGTTCTGTGTTCACCTCTTCTGGGTTTATCAGAGAATCGTAGTGTATTGGGTGTGATGTCAAGACGGAAGTATCACTTCAGTCATATTGGAGATGATGTCACGCAGGATACGGTATTAGTGCTCTTAAAGTGATGCGCATCCAATCGTGATATTATGACCAGGTCATGAATATCCGATTATAGAGACTAGTTACCAGACATCCGATATGTGTTTCGGACGGGGCAGACACTTATCCAGCCCCAGCCCTAGCACGTGATTATCCGATACTGGGCCGATATGCACAATACATTAGTATACTACGCTTGATACAGATCTTAATATTCTTTAATGGATATGTCCGGAGAATTGGTAGACTTGGTGCTTTGCTAGGAGTCGACCTTGTCTCGTAAATCGGTAGAACGTAGTACTTGGTACGTACGTGATTCGGATACTCCGACGACCGTATTTACTTGCCAGATTATCCGGGGATCTCATGGGTCGCTTCCCGATAATCCACCGATGACGCACAACTCGCACTCTTGAATAATCTGGGATTATAATAGAAGAGAGAGAAAATTAATCTAGGATTAATTACGGAGATATTTTATATCTAGGATAAAATATCGTCTAGAGAGAGATAACGATTAATTTGGAATTGATCGATGAATTAATATATTCGATATATTAGACGAAATTAGATTTCGACGCGGAATTAAAATTAGATTTTAATTCGGGCAAACGAGTTAATTTAGAATTAATTCGTTAGCGACGTAAATAATAATTTCGCCAGGCGCAATTATTTATTTAAATTCGATTGAATTAACGTCGCGACGTAAGCTCGGTATTTCGGAAATATCGAACCCGAACGCGTGAGTGCACGTGGGCCCACTTTCATTTGGAAACGTGTGGGGCCCACATGACACATGTCATTCTAATGCTTTGCATGTAGATTGTGTACATTGCACTCAATGTCATTGCATGGAGTTTGAGTGTTTGACACTCTAAGCCATTGCATGTTTTGTGTCATAATTTTATTATTAATTTAATAAATATTATGGCATAAATATAAATTGATTTTTGGTAAATCATTTTAACTTAACACAATTTTATCTCTCTCAAAATGCTCTCTTCTCTCACTCACGCCCAAATGAAGGAATTGTTCACTGGTTTGGAACCAGAAATGGCGTGAACAAAGGGAAGCAAGAGTGGTTTCTCATGGTGAGAAATCAAGTGCTAGCACACTTCAAGTCTTGCGAAGGTGGTAGGGAGGTTCGACCATGAGGCGGGACTCATCCGACGGAGTTTGGAGCTTCGTTTTGAGACCCGAAACTGCCAAGACAGTGAGCATGGACTGGTTGCAGTGGCGTGAGCAAGGCAGTACGTTTTTGGCCTTGATTCGTCTTCAAATCGACATAACGATCAATGTGAGTATTCCGCTACCTCCGTTGATGTATTCACGCATTATTTCATGTCTTGATTTGATCTTGGGACCTTAGAATAACCACATTAGGTCCACCACTTAGTTGCCGACCACAATTAGTGCCGACCACATTAGTGCCGACCATATTAGTGCCGACCATATGGGTAGCGACCACATTAGGTCCGACCAGACGAGGCGAGAGACTCCCCCACATAAGTGCCGACCATATTAGTCCGACCAGACGAGGTCCGACCACATAAGTGCCGACCACATTAAGTCCGACCAGACGAGGTCCGACCACATAAGTGCCGACCACATTAGGTCCGACCAGACGAGGTCCGACCACATAAGTGCCGACCACATCAACAGAAGAGTATTTTACATGCATCATATACAAATCCAAATACTCAACATAAATGAAAAGCCAAAAGGTGGTACAAGGTCAGAAACTTGAAACCAACACTTAAATCAAGTTTCTAAAACAACCATTTTATAGTCTAACCATAATGAAATAACTATAGAACAATTCTAGGTTATCTAAGAGTGGGTCAATAACTCTAGAATGGCAACTAATTTCTTAAACCATCAATAGAATGCTTATTAACTCATTAGTAACATTCTATGATCTTTATACATGCTCAACCCTTTCCAAAAACTTCCATTCTCCAAAAATACATAGAATAAAGAATAGAAAAACATAAGAACATCACAAGATGAAGACCACAACAAGAGGAACATTTTTCTCTCTAATGGCAAGTTGGAAATACTTACTAAATTCCAAGCTTTTCCTTGTTTTTGCTTTTCTTTCTCTCAAGCTTCTATGTCTTCTTTCAATGGAGTTTTAGGTAAAGTGTGAAAGGTTATTAACCCTAAATGAAACAAAACAATATATACTTGCTCACTTTTTGCCTTGGCCGAAAATTGCCTAAGGAAATTAACAAGAAATTTGTTTTAATTTCATTTGAATTTCAACTTGCAACTTGATTAAATGATCATTACAATTTAATGATAAATTCAACCAAGTCAACAATTTCAACTTAGCCATTAAAACAATATCATAACTTTAAAATATCTATACTTTAATTAATTTAATCATTTAACAATTAAATAATCAATTAATTAATTAAATACAAATATATTAAATATATGTATAATATTTACATTAAATATTAAATACATATATTCATTTATGATATTAGTCAAAAATCTCATTTTGACAATTAATTAATGTGCATTTGAATTAATCAAGTATTAAATACAAATACATAAAAATTAAGGAAATGACTATCGGGTCCCATCACATGTATTTTGCGTTTAACCTTTAAACGACTTTATAAATAATCAATATATTATATATATAAGTTGCCCTAGTGCTCTACGAGTATATTTCATTAGTGAGACTCTCTAGATTCAGGCATATCCGTCACGAAATCCAATTTTGTGTCCATAATTTATCCACCCGTAAATTATGACGATCACAAATATTCTTGCTGAATCATACAGGTCGAGGTCATGGCAAATGTATAATTCCTCCGTCACAGGTATCCGGATAAATCCCAGAGATATAGATGTAAACGTCAAATCTCTAGAAGGATTATCCAGTCGACTATTCTATTAGCAATCTCTAAAAGAATGTTTAGAACTTGCTTCTAAACTTTACCACGGGCCCATGGTTTTATCTGATTGCTAATCATGTGGACTACCTATGCTCTGGTACACAGAACTGACGGATCCTATCTTGATACACATAGGACACCCTGAGGATCTATCTACACCCAATGAACATGCGGAGGTCTGATCTAAATAGATCGGTGACGTGACTGCCATCTAAGTGTAGAAGATGTCTCATGTGCCCACAATGGCATCTCAAGTCTAAGAATCACAAGTGCTACTCAACCCGACAAGATTCTTATTGACGTTGGTGTACCATCCATTAAGAATCTTCGGTGAGTCATTCAGTGTTTATCCGCTATAAACACCTACACGTCTATACTAGTCTCAAAGACTAATGGTTCATTGAGAAACCATTGGAATCATATATTCCAGTATACGACATGTACCGATCTCAATGGGTTTACTTTACTGACCAAGTAGTGTAAACCTTGACCAGGAACTGTCTGAGAATGACAACGTCATGATACTTCTCAATGTCCGTTGCGACGCTTTTACAACTGTATCATGACTAATCATTCTAGGGTCATTACGTCTTTACCATATAGAAAGATAGATTATATTATAGAAACTGCAAATATATTATTCATAATAATAATGTTTTACAGAAGTATTTAACAGAAATACAACCGGGAATTGGCGCTCTGAGCACCAACCCCAACAACATATACATACACATATATACACATAACCATTACTATAGCTATCTAAAACATAAATCAACATTTCAAGTGCTCATCGCTTGAGTTACTTACATGACTTCCCGAACACTATGGTCATAGTCAAATCTATCAAAATAAATAGCGAAAATAATTAGAACCGGTGTTATGTGGAATTCTAGACTCATCTATAATAAATTTTCGGATCTTCCCAGGGTAATCAAATTAAGTCTGATTTCAATGATTTCAATTTCATTACTCTTGAAACATCTTATACTATAAATCCATAGTATCAAATTCACATTCCGATTCAAAACCCAAAAATCGTTCGAAAAGTCTGAAATCATTACAAATGGATCGAGAACCTTTTAGATCCCAAAACTAGAGAAATACATCTAATACATCATAACATATCAATTTAGGACTATCAGATAATTTAAATTCTCGAATTACCCGTTTTAATAAAATCTTCCGTAAAAACTACTGATAACCCTACGGAAGGATCCTAAACTATCCGAAACTATCCGGAGCCATCTAA
The DNA here is from genome assembly GCA_019454045.1 of Zanthoxylum bungeanum. Classification (NCBI taxonomy): domain Eukaryota; kingdom Viridiplantae; phylum Streptophyta; class Magnoliopsida; order Sapindales; family Rutaceae; genus Zanthoxylum; species Zanthoxylum bungeanum. The sequence continues at coordinate 63,142 of SKCR01031721.1, read as the reverse complement.
ACATCGTCTTATCATCATATTAGACTAATATCTATCACTACGCTCATCAAAACACAGACATACGTGAGATCTGGTTTAACCAAAAACTGACTAATCCTACCGGATCAATCTAATTTATTCTGATTTTACCCGGATTCTACCAATAATAAAAAATCGATACATTATAGCTTTTCCAATCTAATACATGTCAAAACATTACTCTACGATATTATTGGAAACATCCAAATACAAAACGAGAAACTTAAAAAAGTTAACTTTTTATCAGGATATCTTACCGAAACTTCGAGGGTACCGGTAGACTCCCTACACCCCCATAAATGCATAAGAATTGATGGAATTCAAATAGAAGATCCAAGGAAAATCTATCACACTTCATCATAATCTTTTTACCTCGTTTAACGTGCATTCGAGTATGGATCAAAGAAAATGTCACCATCATCTTGTAGTACTCTTCGAGGATTTTGATTTTACTGGTGGCTCGACACATGGATCGAAGCGACGAGCCGGGATCAAAATCTTGATGTGCGCTTTTTCTCTATTATTTTTCACCGGAATCTGGCGTCCCTATGGCTGCCGCCGACCACCATTATATGTACGGTGGCTGGTCAGTTTTGGTGGGACCCTCTCGCCGGCCGACAGTGGACAACTGGCTGGCCGGGGAGCACTCATCTCTCTCATATCCAAAAGGGGATGGGGGTCGATAGGAGCTTCTGTGAACGTTGGCCATTTTCTACAAATCTGAAAAAGCTTTGGGATTATATAGGAAACTTTCAAAAATTACAAAATGATCCCGATGAAATTGTTGTTTGACCCATGCCATGTGCTCATTCAGAAATTCATATTTTGAGGCCCTTCTCAAGCAAATTTTGAAAGAACTCAACGTGAAAGTTGTTCGTTTTCGAAAGAACTTTCTAATGCATCAAAAATCAGCTCAATCAAAGTTCATTTTCTATTTTTATAGTCGAAATATCGAAATTTTCTCCGGACCTAAAAATCGCGTAGCCAATTCTTTCGAATTTCACGATTTCCAATGCAATGAAACTCCACTGTAAGACATTCCAACATGTTTTTCAATACTTAAGCTCTTATTCTCGGACATCGTCTAGTTCCGAGACCTAAACTTCAATTTCAAAATCTTCCAGTATTATTTCAATAACTCGGGATATTACACCGAGCGTGTGCATGGTCACCATTAGGTAAGTTGTTGGCCACTGTCAGTTTTGATGCCACCCATTGTATTTGGGAAGATGTTGGTGATGATTATGAATGTGTAGGTCATGAAAATGAAGTTAAAAGTGTGTCATAGAATACATCTGGTACTTTGCTTGCAACAAGTGGTCGAGACAAATCTGTTTGGATTTGGGAAGTAATGCAAAGAAATGAATTTGAGTGCATTTCAGTGTTGCAATGACACGTGCAAGATGTGAATGGTTCAGTGGCACCCAAACATGGATATTTTATTTTAATGTAGCTATGATAACAATATTAAGGTCTAGTGGGCAGAGGACAGTGATAAAGGATAATTGGCATTGCTGTCAAACAATAGGTGAATCTGACATCAGCACTTTAGCATGCAGAGGATCATCTCCCCACTTTCAATCATAGTTAAAACCACATTTTAGAACTCCAGATTCAAAGTCAGCATCATACTTCAACTTTAGAACTTTAGATTCTAAGACATCACTTTATTCTAGAAGATTGAAGCACAATAAAACAGCTAGTAGTGACAAGGGTGTTTCGGATAAACAGATTGGCTTAAAGCTATCGTCGCCAAATATTTTCTTGTTGATTTATCTGGCAACACAAGTGCCAGTTGGAGACCAGCCAAGTGTTATTGAAGTGAGAATTAAAAGAATGGTTATGGCACATACATGGCATAGAAACTATATCATATTAGCAGTCAGTCTGTGTGGCTAATTCTGATTTGGCCAGACTGACTGCTGTAGGAAATTCTTCATTAAGGGTAATTCTGTCTTTTGGATTGGATTGGGTGCTTTGAGGGGTACAACCCTTTGGAGGGTTGCACCCCATCCCAAAGGGTGCACTATTGGCACCCTTCCATGCCTATATAAGAAGGCTTGATATACAAAATAGATATACAGAAATATATCCGATTTTTTGCTAAGGAAGAGACATTGTTTTTCCTTTGTTTTTGAGAGAGTTTCACCATATTCCTAGTTCATACACTTGTTAAGGAGTGCTCCTTGAACAAGAAGATTCCAAGTAATCCTGGGATAACGTTGGCAAAACGAATCCGTAAAGCACCCGTGACGGAGCCAATAAGTTCTTAAGGACAGAGATCATCTCGACTTGGACAATTCTATGATCTCCATTTTCTGGTTTGTTTTAATGGTTTTCTGGTTTTAGGGTTGCATGCATATAGATCTACTATTGTTGTTTTGATCTGTTTGATTGCGAGTTATATTACTGTTTGATGACACATATTTTACAACAATCTTAAGAACTTAGTGTTTAATGTTATTAGATAGTAATTCGCATGTTAGGGTTTGTATATTTTCTGGAAAATACGAACTGTGCATGAAAAACCCGTAGGGAGTTCGAACGCCCGACGCACGCGAAGGTTAAATATTTGAACTTTCGTTAGAACGTTCGAACGCGTCTTCAAACGCAACTCGAACGCAAGCCTTCTGCCTTAGAACATTCGAACGCGTCCTAAACGCAACTCAAACGTAAACTCTCTGGAATCGTTCCGTTCGAACGCGTTCACGAACGCTATACGAACGTGAACTCTCTGGAATCACATCGTTCGAACGCGTTATCAAACGCTACTCGAACGTGAACTCTTTGGAAACACTTCGTTCGAACGCGTTATCAAACGCTACTCGAACGTGAACTCTCTGGAAACACCTCGTTCGAACGCGTTATCAAACGCAACACGAACGCACACACACTGGACAGTTTCATTCGAACGTAGATACGAACGTGACACTAACGACTTTGTCCTGTAAGTATCATAAACTGCAAACTTTAATTAATATTAACTTGGTTAGTCATATACTGTAAACACATTAATCTTGGTAGTATAGATTAAAGTTATTATTAAGTTGTTCAATTATCACAAGCATACATATAGTGGTAAAGGTGAAAATAATTGTGTGTTGTATAATTGGTTGAGAATTTAAAGTGTAATTTTACACAAGTAATTCCATCCAATCTTGATTGACATTTATATATCTACATTATCGTATATCACTTTGAGCAAGGTCATTCGTTGATCGTTGTGCAATTTGTCTTTCGTAGACTAATTGACCCTGTTGATTTTCCAGTTACATATGGCTAGCGGAAATATCACGGTACCGGTCTCTCACGGAGAAAAACCGGAGAAATTTGGTGGGGCAAATTTCAAACAGTGGCAGAGCAAAATGCTGTTCTACCTGACAACTCTCCAGTTGGCTAAATTCCTCAAAGATCCTCCGGGTCCTGTGGAGGGTGAATCTGAATTGGCCAAGGTAGAGCGAGAACAGACTTGGATGTCTGGAGACTTCTTATGCAAGAACTACCTTTTGGTGGGTCTTGACAATACCCTGTACAATGTGTACCAAGGCATGACTTCTGCGAATATTCTCTGGGAATCTCTCGAGAAGAAGTATAAAACTGAAGATGCTGGACAAAAGAAATTTGTCGTGGGTAGGTTCCTGGACTACAAGATGGTAGATTCTAGGACAGTGATGTCTCAGTTGGGTGAACTGCAATTGATCATTCATGAAATATTGGATGAGGGAATGAAACTTTGTGAGACGTTTCAAATTGCCGCCATAATTGAAAAGTTACCTCCATCATGGAAGGACTTCAGGAGCTATCTGAAACACAAAAAGAAGCAGATGAGCCTTGAAGACCTCAGTGTTCGATTGAGAATCGAGGAGGACAACATGATGTCCGAGAAGGCCAGCTACAAGACTCTGGAGTCTAAGGCCCACATCATTGAAGGTGCAAAGGGTAGCAAAAAGAGAAAGAACAGTGGAGCTGACTCTGGGAACAAGAAGTTCAAGGGAAAATGCTACAACTGTGGAAATAGCGGTCATATGTCAAAGGACTGCAGGAACAAGAAGTCTCAGGACAAGGGCAAGAAAAAGAAATATGAGGCCCATGTTACTGAAGGCGAGCAGCTGACTGATGATATCTCAGAGATGGAACTATCAGCAGTGGTAACCGAAGCCAACATAGTTGGGAATCCGAGAGAATGGTGGGTAGACACTGGGGCTACTCGTCATATCTGTGCAGAGAGTAAGATGTTTTCCGTGTACCAGAAGGTCGATGGCGGCGATCATCTGACAATGGGAAACTCGTCTACCTCTCAGGTGGTTGGACAAGGCACAGTGGTTCTGAAGATGACATCCGGAAAGGAGCTAACATTGAAGAATGTACTGCACGGTCCAGATATTCGGAAGAACTTAGTCTCGGGCTCTCTTCTTAGTAAGGCTGGTTTTAAGCTTGTATTTGTTTCTGACAAGTTTGTATTGACTAAGAATGATATGTATGTAGGAAAATGATACCTAACTGAGGGCCTTTTCAAGCTAAATGTAATGACTGTTAATCGTGCTATTAATAAAGCTAATTCGTCTGCTTATATTATTGTGTCACAGAATGTATGGCATGGGAGGTTAGGACATGTTAATTATGATACCATGCGTAAATTAATTAACATGGACCTTATACCTAAAATTGCAATTGATAGCCAACATAAGTGTGAAGCATGTGTTGAAGCCAAAATGCATAGAACGTCATTTCATTCTATAGAATGCAGTTCTGAACCGCTAGAACTTGTACATACCGATGTATGTGACATGAATATTGTGCAAACAAGAGGCGGTAAAAAGTACTTTGTCACTTTTATCGATGATAGCACAAGGTTTTGTTATATGTACCTGCTGAGAAGCAAAGCAGAAGCTATTGAGAGCTTTGTGCTCTATAAGAGCGAAGTTGAAAATCAACTTGGCAAGAAAATCAAAAGAATCATGAGTGATAGAGGTGGTGAATATGTTTCACCATTCGGTGAATATTGTTCTGTGCACGGAATTATTCACGAAACCACTGCTCCCTATTCTCCTCAACAGAACGGAATTGCGGAGCGCAAAAACCGAACGTTGAAGGAAATGATGAATGCCATGTTGACAAGTTCGGGTCTACCCCAGAACTTGTGGGGGGAAGCCTTGCTTTCTGCGAACTACGTTCTGAACAAGCTTCCTCACAGAAGACTTGACAACACCATATGAATTGTGGAAAGGTTTCGTACCTTCCTACAAATACCTCAAAGTGTGGGGGTGTCTTGCTAAGGTAATGGTTCCTAAACCTAAGAAGGTTAGAATAGGACCCAAAACTGTTGACTGTGTATTCATTGGATATGCTCACAACAATAGTGCGTATCGATTCTTGGTACACAAGTCAGAGATTCCTGACATCAATCCAAATATGATAATTGAGTCAAAGAATGCGATATTTTTTGAAGAGACGTTTCCTTGTAAGGAAAGACAAATAACTGGGTCTCTCAAAAGAACAGTTGATACTGTCAAGGACACAGTGATCAAGTTGACCAAGAATCAGATCAACGTGTAAATGCTGAGACAATCGAGCCTAGACGTAGCAAAAGAGCTAGAACGTCTAAGTCGTTTGGTCCCGATTTTCTAACATACTTGTTAGAAAATGAGCCTCAAAGTTATAAAGAAGCTGTGACTTCTCCGGAGGAACCTCTTTGGAAGAGGCTATTAACAGTGAGATTGATTCAATCCTACAGAACCATACTTGGGAGTTGGTTGATCTTCCGCCAGGTTGTAAGCCACTGTGCTACAAATGGATATTCAAAAGGAAGATGAAAACGGATGGATCAATAGATAAGTATAAGGCAAGACTTGTCATAAAAGGTTATAGACAAAAGGAAGGCCTTGATTACTTTGACACTTATTCACCAGTGACTCGCATCACATCGATAAGAATGCTTATAGCCATAGCAGCTATATTTGGTCTTGAAATACATCAAATGGATGAAGAGATTTACATGGAACAACCAGAAGGGTTTAGTGTTCCTGGATAAGAACAGAAGGTGTGCAAACTTGTAAAATCCTTGTACGGATTAAAACAAGCACCGAAACAATGGCATGAGAAATTTGACAAAGAAATGTTGTCAAATGGGTTCAAAACCAATGAGTGTGATAAGTGTGTGTACACTAAATCAACTCAAAAAGGATATGTCATTGTATGTCTCTATGTAGACGATATGCTGATAATTGGTAGTAATCATGAAATGATTCAGTCTACCAAAACCGTGTTATCCAGCAGATTTGATATGAAAGATATGGGGATAGCTGATGTGATCCTATGGATTAAGATTTCTAGGACATCAGACATATATATATTATCACAGACTCATTATATTAAGAAGATACTCGATAAATATATCAGAGGGGATCTAAATGTGGCTAGAACCCCTGTAGACCTAACTCTTCATTTATCAAAGAATACTGGTTCAAGCATATCGCAATTAGAGTATTCGAGAATCATTGGAAGTCTGATGTATCTCACGAATTGCACGCGACCTGATATCGCTCAAGCTGTGAATCGGCTTAGCAGATATACGAGCAATCCAGGACACAACCACTGGAAAGCCATAGTAAGAGTTTTGAGGTATCTGAGAGAAACTTCAAAATATGGCCTACATTACGAGAGATATCCTGCTGTACTAGAGGGTTACAGCGATGCTAACTGGATATCTGATACGGTGGATTCCAAATCCACGAGTGGATTTGTTTTCACACTTGGTAATGCAGCCGTGTCATGGAAATCCTCGAGGCAAACATGTATTGCCCGGTCTACTATGGAATCAGAGTTCATAGCATTAGACAAAACAGCGGAAGAAGCAGAATGGCTTAGAAACTTCCTGGAGGATGTTCCTAGTTGGCCCAAACCGGTGCCAGCGATAAGCATATATTGTGACAGCCAATCGGCTATTGGGAGAGCCCAAAATACAATGTATAATGGTAAGTCTCGACACATACGTCGGAGACATAATACTATACGTCAACTGCTCTCAAGTGGCATAATAACGATCGATTATGTCAGGTCGAAGGAAAACCTAGCGGATCCACTAACTAAAGGTTTACCTCGAGAGCAAGTTGAGAAGTCATCGAGGGGAATGGGCTTGAAGCCTATAATCTAAGAATTGTCACTGTGGAAACCCAACCTAGTTGACTGGAGATCCCAAGATCTAGGTTCAAAAGGGACAACAGAAACTTTGTGCAATTCAAAACAAGCACTGAAGAGTTTCGTACTCTTTCCCATTCCGATTATGACGCTGAGTGCTGTCTGTCATTGGTTAGGATAAGCTAAGGCTTTTAATGATCACTATATTAGGAGATGAGTCCTAATGGGGGTAAAGACAGATTACCTCTTCATAGCAGATCACCTATTTCAAGTAAGAAGTGAGGCCGCTTCCATGGGAACCTTTAAAGACGGGTTACCCTAAAGTGCTTGATGAATCCAGGACCGTTGTTCAGGGCCAAAATGAACACAACCGTAGAACGGGAAAATGGTCGAATTAAAGCTGTGTGTTGGCAATTGTCTTGGTTTACACCAACGGCAGAACAGTTCAAGACTAAGTTAAAATTATTATCCCTAAGTAATGTTGTAACATTCTTCTTCTGGATATGCTATTGGCAGATGATTGGTCGCTCTATTTGTTGGAGTTGGTGCTTGGAGCGTCAATCAGAATAATTTATTGTACATTATATTTTATTATTTATTAATAACTATATTTTCATTTCAACACTTGTCAGTGGTAAATATTATGTCATAATGTATATTAGATCGATATATAAATATGCTGAGAATGACATCGACCTTATAATAGTCATGTAGTAATATTGGACATTGAGATATTATTACTATTATAAACTATTCTTAAAGTAAATATTCTTAGTCGTTGGTTTTGGAATACAGTCAAATTCCTATAACCATAAAGACCAACACATGTCATATATTTGAATTAGAGTTACAATGGTTTAACCCGATGTACCATGAGCAAGAGAAGCTCATATAAATATGTGGGTATTCGTTGGAGCGAATACTGAATGACTCACATGTGATTTCTAATAGTTGGAAGTACACACCACCGTCAATAGGAATCTTCTCGAGTCGAGTAGCATATGTGATCCTTGGACTATAGGATAATATTTATTTGTGTGTGATCCTCCACATGTTGATGCCACATATGTCAGAGACTTTTCATGGTCTGACCGCTAGATGTAGCGCACTCACAACACGTGTTGAATGTTTGACATGTATTTGAATTATGCCTCTATGATTTTAATTTAATTATGCATAATTCATATTAGATATGCATTGCATGTTTTAAATTAAAATTTTTTATTTTGACTCAAGCATGTTAATAACTTGGTCTCCAAGAGGTGTGGCTTGGTGGTGCAGGGTTCAGGATCTCACCTTGAGGTCCTGGATTTGAATACAGGGAGTGCATTTATTATAAGAGCCTGGGGCAGCCGGAGGTTTTACCTGCTCCTCTTAAGCCCGTAAGGGATAGTTTGGCGGTGGGGTTTCCAACGATTTTAAAAAAAAAATGTTAATAACTTGATTGTCATAAATCTCACGTGATTAGTTAATTATTTTATTTTAAGTAATAATATTAATAATATTAGAGTATTATTGGATGGTCCGTCTTGTCAATATGGATATGAATGAGTTCTTATTACGTATGCCCAATACCATCATTATTGTGAGGGTATAAGTGGTCGAAACTTAGGTCGTTCCGGTAAAATATTAGATGTAGAGTGATGAGTTAACATAGTCATCCAATACCGTCATTATTATAAGTGTGTACTTATGAAGCTCATCAGTGCACATTAACAAGTATACACTTGGAACACGTCTTAATCCAATACCATCATTATTGTGAGGATAAGAAACGGTTAATGACCAAACTTAGAAGTCATATGGATGTAATTGACCTTTGAGGTCTACCTAATGATTTTATCAAGGCTAAGACTGTCATTATTGGACAAGACCGAATATTAGTTTCGGCGTCAATGTGACTAGCCAATATCAATCTGATCCGGGTAATAATCATTGGACAGCTGTGAAACATACCTTGAAATATCCTAAAGGTACTAAAGATAAGTTTCTAATATATAGAGAAGATGAGCTACAACTTAAGGGTAATATAGACTCCGACTTCTAGGGAGTTTCGGATGATAGAAAGTCTACATCCTGATACATATTTACCCTTAATGGCGATGCGGTTAGTTGGTGATATTCAAAATAATGCTCAACAGCTGATTCCACCACTGAGGCGGAATTTATAGCGGCTTCAGAAGCTGCTAAAGAAGTTGTTTGGACAACAAATTTTATCACAGAGTTTGACATTGTGCCTAATATTGAAGATCTGATCCTACTGTACTGTGATAATAATAGAGCCATTGCACTAGCTAAGAAGTCGAGAGTGCATTCCAAGTCTAAACATGTGGAAAAGAAATATCGTATGATTAGAGAGATTATTGAACGGAAAGACATAGTGGTCTTAAAGGTTCAAGGACAAAAAAACATAGCATACCCGCTTATTAAGGCCTTACTTCCTAAGTTATTCGGTAAACATATGGAGGAGATTGGACTTCGGTACCATTCGGAATTGCACTAAGCAAATGAGAGTTTGAGCTTGTAGCGCCAATATGAATAATATATTGCACATTATATTTTACTATTTATTAATAATTACATTTTTATTTCAACTCTTGTTAATGGTAATTATTATGTCTTAAAGCATATTAGAGTGATATATAAATATGCTGAGAATGACATCGACCTTAGAATAGTCATGTAGTAGTACTGGACACTGGATGGTACCCACTTTCATTGCGCGAGGCAATGATCCGATCTTAGGGGTCCCATAATTGCCCCAACATAATAGTATCAGAGCATGTCTTAATCACAAAAAAATATTGCATGTTTGACATGTATTTGAATCTATGTCTTTGTAATTTTAATTTAATTATGCATAAGTCATATAAGATATGCATTGCATGTTTTAAATTAAAATTTTTATTTTGACCCAAGCATGTTAATGACTTGATTGTCATAAATCTCTCATTATTATATGATTGTTTTATTTTAAGTAATATTATTATTAATGTTGTAGCATTATTGGATGGTTCGTCTTGTCAATACATAGATGAATGAGTTCTTATTACTTATGCCCAATACCATCATTATTGTGAGGGTATAAGTGGTCGGAACTTAGGTCGCTCCGGTAAAATATTAGATGTAGCATGATGAGTTGATGTAGTCACCAAATACCGTTATTATTATGAAGGTGTACTTACGAAGCTCATTAGTGCACATTGACAAGTATACACCTGAAACACGTCTTAATCCAATATCATCATTAATGTGAGGATAAAAAATGGTTCAGGACCAAACTTAGGAGTCACATGGATGTGATTGGCCTTTGAGATCTACCTAATGAGTTTATGAAGGCCAAAATTATCATTATTGTGAGGCTGAAGTAAATGTCATGAGATCCACTTCCCGCTATGAAATTTGATTGCCAAATTTCTACTCCTTTAAGGGAGATTATGAAATTACGTAAAGTAGTGGGAGAGTACTAATAGATTTAAAATATATAATCATATCAGTGTTTTTATATTGAAATGAAAATATTCTGCTAGTGTTTAATTGTTATATTATAGATGTCTGCCGCAAGTCCATTAACGCGACTTTTGGATTCTAATAAATTGAAAGGAGCCGAGAACTATTTTCAGTGGGAATTGAACATTTGCCTTGTCTTGGAGTCAGAAAAGTTGAGCTATATGACGCTCAATCGATTTCCTGTCGAAATTGATCCTGATTCAACTCTTGAATAGCGGGAGACTTTTGAAAAATGGAAGGATGATAACCTAAGGGTGAAATCCTACATTTTAGGATTGATGGTTCCAGATTTATTCAGACAATAAATAAAATTACCTGATGCTTGGAGCATTATTAGAACACTCAAGAAGTTGTTCAAAGTAAATCAAGAAATCAAAATATATCAGAGGTCTAAGGAATTATTCCATTCTAAGCTCAAAGATGGAGGAGCGGACATCATTCATGTTTTGAATATAAACGACCAGATCCGATATTTAGAACGACATGGGATTATGATCGATGAACGACTAGGCCGAAATTTGATTATATCTTCGATATCCGGTACTTACGCTGGCTTTGGGTTAAACTTTCATATGCATTCGATGCAATCTAGTTATAAAGAACTTCATAATATATTACGTATGGCGGAGCATGATTTGAAGAAAGAGAATCTTAATTTTTACCTCTATGGTGGATCAAGCACTTCAAATACATCTAGAAAGTCGAAGAAAGTCAAAATAGGAAAAAAAAGATATCAAAGAGAGACCTTGATAAGTACAAAACTGCAAGACCGCATATAGCTCGTGATGCATATTTACAGTGTAAGAACTCTGGATACTGGAAGAAATATTATCCAGAGTTGAAAGGAAAGGAATGATCCTCAAGTACGATTTGTATTTTTCCTATTGTTGACATCTCATTAGTCTTAGATGTAAATAGTGTATGGGTGTTAGACACCAGTAATCCCACTCATTTTTGCAACTCTATGCAGGTCATGAGGGTTAAAAAAGGCTGAACAAATGGGAGATATAGCTTAGAGTAGGGAATGGCGAGAGATTGGATGTCAATGCCATAGAAACTGTTGTTTTAGATCTCCCTAATGGATGTAAATTGATTTTACATGATTGTTATTATGTACACTCTCTTATCAGACATATAATATCGTTATCGATATTCGATAAAGAGGAATATAAAATAAACATTAAAGATGATGCTTTATGTTTATATAATAAAGACAACTATTTGATATGTGAATGTTCTTTATCTAACGGTCATTATGTTTTGGAAACATATCGATATGTCTTTAATATAGAGGAAAATATAAAAAAAATCTGAATTAAATACTACTGATTCATGACATATGAGATTGGGCCACTTAAGTGTTAGACGCTTATCAAAATTAGTTAATGATGGTTTGATTGAAGATCTTACCTTAGATCTTTATCTAATTTATGAGTCATATATCTAAGGGAAAATGACAAAGGCTTCATTTCTTGATGTCGGACACCATGATGAAGATTTATTGGAGCTAGTACACAATGATGTGTGTGGTTCATTAAGTCATGTCGCCCAAGATGGTTCAATATACTTCATGACTTTAATGAATGATAATTCAATATATGGACATGTCTATTCGATGAGACATACATCAGAAACATTTGAAAAGTTCAAAATATTCTGAAACGAAGTAGAAAAATAAATCGGTAAATTCATCAAGTGTCTTCGATCAAATCGAGGTGGTGAATTCATAAGCGACGAATTCAGATGTTATTTAAGGGAGAATGGGATTCTCGCCTAATATAGCCTACCAATAACTCTTTAACACATTGGTGTGTCTGAGCGGAGAAATCATACTTTATTGGATATGGCACGATCTATGATGAGCTATATAGATCTTCCATATTACCTTTGGGGTTGTGCTTTCCTTACTGTTACCCACATACTTAACAGAGTTCCATTGAAAGTTGTTTCTACGACCCCATACTAGATATAGTATGATAGAATTCAAAGTCTTAGATATTCAAAGATTCGGGGTTGTCCCGCATACGTTTGAATTGCTCAGCGGGATAAACTAGCACCCATGGGGTATAAATACATGTTCGTTGGATATCCTAGAAATTATTTAGGATATCAATTCTATGATTTTGAGTAACAAAATGTATTTGTTGCTCGTTTTACCACTTTTCTTGAAAAATAAATTTTTGGGAGAAAGTGGGAATTGTAGAAAGATTGAACTCGATGAGTTTGATCCCAACATTGAGGAACATGAGATGGAACCAGATATCCAATTAGGTTAATGATCTACAATATAGGTTCTACGTAGGTCGAATAGAATATCAAGACCTCCAGAGAGTCTATTTTTAACATCTTATGTGAGCCACAATGTTCCCTTCTTGGAGGAAACGGTTCCGACTACTTATAAACATGCGATATTAGATATCGATTCGGGAAAATGGCAGGAAGCCATGAAATCTGAAATGGATTATATGCACGATAATCAAGTTTGGGACTTGGTTGAACTTCCTGAAGGAGTTAAACATACTGGTTGTCAATGGGTTTATAAAAGGAAGCGAGTGCCTGATGGAAATGTGGAAATCTTTAAAGTCCGACTAGTAGCGAAGGTTACACTCAATGTCTTGGGATTGACTATAAGGAAACTTTTTCATCAGTTGCCATGGTAAAATCCATCAGGATTCTTTTAGCCATTGTTGCATATCATGATTATGAGATATGGAAGATGAATGTGAAAACCGTGTTCCTAAATGGATTCCTCGAGAATGATATCTATATGAAACAATCAGAAAGTTTTGTATCCAGTGAGCCTTCAAACTTGGTTGGTAAGCTCAAGAAGTCTATTTATGGACTTAAACAGGCGTCCCGAAGCTGGAATCGTTATTTTGATGAGATAATTAGATCATTTGGATTCATCAAGAATGAGGAAGAACTGAGTGCTTATGAAAAAGTTAGTGGGAGCATGATAATATTCCTTATTTTGTATGTAGAAGATATCCTTATCATTGGGAATGATATATGATTGATGCAAAGTGTGAAAGCTTACATTTTCAAAAACTTCTCCATGAAAGACATTGGTGAAACTTCTTATATACTTCATATACGACTCTACCAGGATAGAATAAGGAAGCTTAGAGGGTTGTAGCAATCCAAGTACATAGATAAGATGTTAGAAAGGCACGGTATTACCAATTGCAAGGTAGTAAATGTACCTTTTTCGATATAACATACATCTTTCAAACCTCAGACTGAGGAAGAGAGAGTTACAATGTATAACTTGTCATAGGTTTCTTGTATTGGAAGTATTATGTATGCTATGATATGTACAATACCTGACATCAGTTTCGGTGTCAGTGTCACTAGCCGATATCAATTTGATCTGGGTAATGATCATTGGACAGCCGTGAAGTATATCCTGAAATATCTTAAGGGTACTAAGGATAAGTTTCTAATATATGGGGAAGATGAGCTACAACTTAAGGGTTTTATAGAATCTGACTTTCAGGGAGATCCGGATGATAGAAAGTCTACATCCGGATACATATTTACCTTTAATGGTAGTGCAGTTAGCTGGCGATGTTCAAAGCAATGCTCTTCAGCTGATTCCACCACTGAGGTGAAATTTATAGCGGCTTCGGAAGCTGCTAAAGAAGCTATTTTGATTAGAAATTTTATCACATAACTTGGCATTGTGACTATTATTATGGATCAGATCCCACTATACTGTGATAATGATGGAGCCATTGTGCAGGCTAAAGAGCCAATGACGCATTCAAAATCTAAACATGTCGAAATGAAATATTGTGTGATTAGAGAAATTATCGAATGAAAAGACATAGTGGTCTTGAAGATTCAAGGAGAAGACAACATAGCAGACCCGCTTACTTAAGTCTTACCTCATAAGTTATTCGATAAGCATGTGGAGGAGATGAGTCTGCGATACCATCCAAATTGGCACTAAGCAAGTGGGAGTTTGTTGGAGTTGGTGCTTGGAGCGTCAATCCGAATAATGTATTGTACATTATATTTTTTTATTTATTAATAAAATAACTATACTTTCATTTCAACCATTGTTAATGGTAATTATTATGTCATAATGTATGACAGTTTGATATATAAATATGCTGAGAATGATATCTACCTTAGAATAGGCATGTAGTAATATTAGACACTGAGTGGTCCGACATTGAGATAATATTACTATTATAAATTATTCTTAAAGTAAATATTCCTAGCCGTTGGTTTTGAAATACGGTTAAATTACTATAACCTAGAAGACTAGCACATGTCATATATTGAAATTGGGGTTCTAATGGTCTAACCCAATGTACCATGAACAAATGACATGTGGGTATTCATTGGAGCGAATATTGAAAGACTCACAAGTGATTCCTAATAGTTGGAAGTACATACCACCGTCAATAGGAATCTCATCGAGTCGAGTAACATATGTGATCCTTTGACTATAGGATAACATTGATTTGTGTGTGATCCTCCACACTTTGATGCCATGTACGTCAGAGACCTTTCACGTTCTGACCGTTAGATATTCGTTGGGTGTGGGTCGATGCACTCATTAATCAAGTGCGTATCAAGATAGGATCCGTCGGCCCGTATGTGTACCATAATGGGTTGCAGTATCTATCGAGTAAGTTACCATTCTTAAGAATTTGGCCAAAGCCGATCACCTATGGTTGATCGTATATATAAAAAATGGTGTTCTAATTAGTTTTAAAGAATCATGGACATGTCGACAATAAGACCTGGGCGTCTTGGAAACTTGACTATGTAATTTATGTTTCTTAAGCACAACTCGGATAACCTACGATGGAGAGATTGTTAAACATATGTGATGATCTCGACTTGTATAGTTCAGAAATGGTTCTTGTTCTTCGCGAATTCGGAGGTAGCCGAATTACGTACATATAAGCTATGCTTATATGACGAATGTATCTGGATTTAGAGAGTCCCACAATATGAAATGTACTCGTAGAGAACTTGGGTAGCCGATAATGTTTGATAATAAATAATATTTGATATTATAATTATCAATCAAAATAATTAAGTATTTTTGGATAACAATTAATTATCTATTTTGACTCAATTGGATTAATCCATATTTATTTAATATTTAAATAAATAAATACACAAGTGCTTTGTTGTAATTTCAAAAATATCTCTACCATTAGAATATATTTTGATAATTATAAAATATGTAATAATAGATGTAATGGCTTGATTTAATTGGATTAAATCAAAGTGGTAGACAATTAACTAATCAATTGGTTAAACTTTACATATATTTAATTGGATTAAATTAAATTGGTAGACAAATGTGATTAGTTAAACATAATTATACATATTTGGACAAATTAGATTAAGCCCACCTAAAAGTTGATTAGAACTTTTATTAATTAAAAATTGCACAAGTTTGACCATAAAAGGCAAGCTTGAGTGTAGGAGCGAAGCGGGGTTTACAACTATGCCTATGATGTTTGGCGATCATGACACTATTGGGCTCGCAGCTCGTAGAGAGTACGTAGTAGCTCGCGGGGGACTAAACCGGAGAATAAAGGAGTCGCCACCCAGTGTGAACTGGGAAAAGATTTAAGGCCGCACTCACCCCTCGCAAGGGAAGACCTCAAACCGTTGGGTTCGAAATGGTCCATTACTTATGCCAGTATAATGGACGGGTTCACACAATGGTATAGCCAAGTCTTATGTAGTTCACTCAAGATAATTCAAATAAACATGAATATAAATAAAAGCAAATTAAATTAAGAAATACAAGGTACTATAACAAGAATCATAATAATCAAAAGCAAATAAAGCATTGATAAATAAATAGTAAACAAAATAGGGGTTAATCATGCATATATGAGTATTTCCCGAGTGGTACGTTGAGTTGTATCCCAAGTACTGACCGCACTACCGTCCATTCGGAATCATCTACAGAATTTACGTCTGGGTTTCTATCCGATATACCGCAAGGGATAATAACACACATAACCATCAATGCAATGTAAACGGTCATAAAAAACGGTGAAATAATAAAATAACAATAAAAGTAAATAGACAAAAAGCTAAATAGAAAAAATAAATGCGGAATAATAAATAACGATGAAAGTGCATAAATAAATAATAAAATAAATAACACTAAATAGAAAAAAAAAAACCAATAATAAAATGCCGAAGAAGAAAAAATAATGTGACAAGAAATTTGGCTGTCTTTAATGTAGGACTTTGCATACCCGGCTGGACGTATTTCACGTCCAGCCAGAGATGCCGTGTCCGGAACTATAAAAATAAATAGGGTGCCCTCAGGTCTTACCTTTTAAGTTGCTTTGTCCGAAGTGCGTTAAGCTGTCGCCGGAATGATCGAAGCTTGTTGTTTTTGGTGATTTGGCTACTGTTTTGGGGCTATTTTTTCGGTAATGAGCTGCTATTTTAGGGGACTGTTTTTGTGGTTTATGGGGCTATTTTTGGGGGTGATTCTCCACTGTTTTGGGGGCTGATTTTTGGTTATTAGCTGCTGGTTTGTCTCGATTTTAGAGGGCTGTGTTTGTTGTATTTTTCTTTTTGTTTTCTTCTTGGTTTTTGTTACTTGTTTGACTTCACAGTGATGGTTTTGGTGGCTTCTTTATTCGGTGGAGGGCTGACTTTTATTTTTGTTTGTTTGTGTTTGATTGTTGTCGGTGGAGGGCTGCTAGGTATTTGATTATTTTTGTTTGTTGTCGATGGAGAAAGTGTGTCATAAGGTTTTTTTTTTTTTTTGTTGGTTTGTGCTTGTTGTTTCGGCTAAGGATTTGATTTTGTTGGTTTGTGTTGTGTCATGAGAAGAGAAAGATGAAGAAGTCCATAGATTTCGTTTTTGTTGTGTTTGCCGAGTAGGTTGAGGGAAGGTTTGTAGCCTAGGTTTCTTTTGTGACTCTGCCGTGTGAATGATGTCAAAAGTCTTTTGTGTGTGTCTCTTTACCGTGTGTGTGGGTGTCTTTTCCGTGTGTATGTGTCACCGTGTGTGTGTCACCATGTGTGTGTCTTTATGGTGTCTGTGTGTCACCGTGTGTGTGTGTGTTACCGTGTGTGCGTGTCTTTATGGTTTAGTTTTTTTGCTTGTGTGTGTCGGTGTGTGTGTGTCTTTGTGGTTTAGTTTTGTTGCTTGTGTGTGTCGGTGAAGAAAAATAAAGAAGAGGTTTCAAGATTTTTATTTTCTTTGTGTGTTTTGCCGTATGTGAGTGTCTCTCTCCCCTAGGGTTTGGTCAAGCCTCATTTTTATAATGACAATGGATCTCCAAATCATAGAACTAAATCAAGCAAATTTGGCGAATATTTATTTTGGGATACAATCTTACTAAATTGGAAAGTGTTTTGCATGGGATCTTGTTAAATTGGAAAGTGATTTAAGGGGATTTTAGCATGTGTTTTACATGAGATTTTCTTTTATTTGGGAAGGTTTGGGCGTGTGGTGCATGGGCTTTGTGTGGTGTTTGGTGTGGGCAGGGATTGTATGGGCTTTCATGGGTTGTAGGGGTTTTGGGCCGAGGCTAAGGTTTGAAACAACGGCTGAGCAAATTTGAGGCTGGCTAGTGAGTCCAAATCCAATGAGGTGCTAATTTTTAGAGTTTTCCCTTTCGGTATTTGTTTCCCGGGACTTCCGTAACTTTTCAGGTAGTGCCTCCATACGAGGCTCATCATTGGGCTTCATGTAAAAATACAGTGTCCACAGTTGCCCCCACTTTAATAAGGCTTGTGCAGTGTGTGACAGTGACAACCCTATCAAAGTCATGCATGCATTTTTGGCTTATCTGGTTTGTTTGCTATTGCGATACTTACCTGTCGGTTTGCTGCTTTTGCGAGATGCTTCGATCTCTGAGTTGATTTGATGGTGAGGTGCTTTGCCCCCTGTGATTCATCCATGCGAGATGTTTCGATCTCTAGGATTCATTACCGAATTAAGTTGATTTGATGGTGAGGTGCTGCGACCCCTGGGGTTCATCCTTGCGAGATGTTACGATCTCTAGGATTCATTACCGAATTGAGCTGATTTTATGACGAGGTGCTGCGACCTCTGGGGTTCATCCCTGCGAGATGCCGTGATATCTAGGATTTATTACCGAACTGAGCTTATTTGATGGCGAGATGCTGCGACCAATGCGGTTCATCCCTGTGAGATGTTGTGATCTCTAGGATTAATTATCGGACTGAGTTGATTTGATGGTGAGGTGCTTCAACCTCTGGGTCTTATTCCCGAACCACCGAGTGTGAGATGGATTTTATGGCGAGGTCTGTGACCTCTGGGGTTCATCCTTACGAGATGCCGCGATCTATAGGATTCATTACTGAACTATGTTAATTTGATGGCGAGGTGATGTGACCCCTGAGGTTCATCCCTGCAAGATGTTGCAATCTCTAGGATTCATTACCAAATTGAGTTGTTTTATGGCGAGGTACTGCGACCTCTGGGGTTCATCCTTGCGAGATGCCGCGATCTCTAGGATTCATTACCGAACTGAGCTGATTTGATGGCGAGATGCTGCGACCCTTGTGGTTCATCCCTGTGAGATGCTGTGATCTCTAGGATTCATTACCGGACTGAGTTGATTTGATGGCGAGGTGTTTCGACCTCAAGGTCTTGTTCCCAAACCACCGAGTGTGAGATGGTTCATTTCTGAACCATTACTGAGTGTGAGATGGTTCATTTCTGAACCGTTACTGAGTGTGAGATGGTTCATTTCCGAACCGTTACTGAGTGTGAGATGGTTCATTTCCGATCCGTTACTGAATGTGAGATGGTTCATTTCCGAACCGTTACTGAGTGTGAGATGGTTCATTTCCGAACCGTTCCTAGTTGAGTTGAGATGGTTCATTTATGAACCGTTCCTGAGTTGAGATAGTTTATTTCCGAGCCATTTATGAGTTGAGATGGTTCATTTCCGAACCGTTCCTGAGTTGAGATGGTTCATTTCCGAACCGTTCCTGAGTGTGAGATGGTTCATTTTCGAACCGTTACTGAGTGTGAGATGGTTCATTTCTGAACCGTTGCTGAGTGTGAGATGGTTCATTTCTGAACCATTCCTGAGTGTGAGATGGTTCATTTCCGAACCGTTCCTGGTGTGAGATTTTTCGATCTCTGGGATTTATTCCCGAACTGAGTTGATGGCGAGGTGCTTCGACCCCTGGGCTTTGTTCCTGAACCATGCTCTGGGCTTTATTCCCGAACTGTGCTGAGTTGAGTGATGGCAAGGTGCTTCGACCTCTGGGATTCCTTCCTGACATGTCGAACTGATGGTGGTGAGGCACTTCGCCCCCTGATCTGTCCACCTTCCCGAGGTTGTTCTCCTTTTCCGGAGTGCCATTCCCTGCTTGCTCGTCCTCATTCATGAGGTTGTTCTCCATTCCCGAAGTGTCATTCCCGAGGAGTTGCTCGTCCTCATTTCCGAGGTTGTTTTCCATTCCCGGAGTGCCATTCCCGGCTTTCTCATCCTTAATCCCGAGGTTGTTCTCCATTCCCGGAGTGCCATTCCTGGCTTGCTCATCCTCATTCCCGAGGAGCTGCTCGTCTTCTCTGTTTTTTCTTTATCCTGCAAACACAAAACAAAAGTTGTGTGTATGTATGTATGTATGCATGGATGCATTTCTTATTCTGATGGGTTTTTGACCGGTGCGTAATCACACACGTATAATGCAAGCGCACATATCGTTCAAGTAGTATAAAAAATATCGATCCCACGAGGACTTAATACCTAATCTATTAATTTTATGAGGTCAAATGATTACTAGTATCTAACAGATTGATTGATTTGAAATGGTGATGATTTTGAATTTAAAAATAAGTAAATAAAATTGCGCGAAAGTAGGTTTAAGAAAATTCAATATTATGAAACTATCTAGGGTTGTGAATCTTCCAATATCATTTTAAAGATGAAGTGGTTATTTCATTTTTGTGTAATATATCGGTTTACTAACCTGGAACACTAAATTATGCGAAAGCCTCTGTCGAAGGTCAGACGCAAATACCCAGTATAACCCAATTGAACCATATGTCTATGTCAACCAAATTACATGGATTCATTAAGTTTAAGTTCCAATTATAGCTACCTCCGCCCGACAAGTATATGTCTATCCTGTAAGGAAATCTATTAAAGGGTTATCTATCCTCAAGCAAGATCGTGGGCTATTAAGTGTAAGGCTGAAACCTAAAATTCCTTTGTCAAGTTTATTTTAGATTTACCAGATCAATCTTATTAGTGGCCAATTAACAAGACGCATTAAGCTTAAGACTTAATAAGTAAACCTTTAAATTACCCAAACTATAAAATAACCCCTTATAAATCGGTGATATTAGAATTCATCACAACCCCAGATAACTAACTTAGTTACGACACATAACTAGGGCTAGTAAAAACTTAAATAAAATAAAAGACATAAAGTAAAATGCTGAAAGTAAATTGCTGAAAAGTAAATGACGGAAAGTAAATGCTGAAATTAAATACTGAAAATTAAATGCTGAAAAGAAAATGCTGAAAGTAAATTACTGAAAAGTAAATGCTGAAAGTAAAATGCTGAAAGTAAATTGCTGAAAAGTAAATGCTGAAAGTAAATTGCTGAAAAGTAAATAAAGTAAAAGTACAATAAAAGAAAATGCTGAGGTAAAAGGATCCACTTTTATTACTTCTATTTTAGATATCTCCCTTAATATAATATATTAACTTTGCATGATAATTACCAACCAGCCATATAGGCAGTATCCAGATTAAGTCAAATTAATAATTAATTACCAACTGACCAATCAGGCGGTATCCAGTTTAGTCAGGTTAAAACCAATTTAAATAATTACCAACCGACCAATATGGCGGTATCCTCGTTAAGTCAGGTTTTAACTAGTTTATATATTATAATTAAGGGAGATTAATCTAAATATTAGCAATAAAAGTTTTACCTTTTACCCCAGCAAATGGGAGTTACCTCCTCATTACTGAAAAGTAAAAACTGAAAATTAAAGAAAGAAAAGTACTGTGCGTAAAAGTAAATTGCGGAAAGTAAAAACTGAAAAGTAAAGAAAAGAAAGTGCGAAAGCGGAAATTAATTACTGAAAGCTGTAAATAAACAAACAAGATACAATCTTCTTAGTATTCTTAAGGAATTCCTTAGAAGAAAGTATGAATTTACAAATGAAATTGCTTGGTATTTATAGGCAAAAGTTTGCCTCCATCAAATCATCCACCAAATCCATTATTAATTGGTCCACTAATTGCTCCAGAAAATCCATTATTAATTGCTCCACTAATTTCTTATCATGTTTGGTGGTGATTTGATAATTTTTATTATTTATTTATTAATTTATTTTTTTGCTTTGAAAATGACTTTAATAATTACACACAACACACTTCTGGATGGTTCATCAATTTCGGGCATGAAATCTTCCGAAATCGAAATTATTTTGTCTTTCAAAGTTTTATATCTTTGAGTCTTTTTTAATCTGGAACTTGAATCAGCTCATTTTGATATCGGAGTAAGACGTTATGCCCAAAATACGACAGATGCGCAAAACTGGAATTTCCAAAACTGCACTTCGTTAAAACGCCCTTTCAAGTTTCCAATCTCCAAAATTAATATGTCAAGTCCAATTTTTGCTCTTATTTCGTCCTAAATGATTTCATTATGTCCCAATATTATTTTATCGGCAAAATAAACTAAAACACATCAAAACGTTCATCAAACCCGAGAAACTAAACAAAATATTAAGTAAAAGGGGCGATAAATATTGATATATTTTCCGCTCATCAGTTTTCTTTGTCCTTTTGGCTTGATGTTATCCTTGGTTAGGCCTTCCTTGCGCTCTTTGGTGCCTTTTGCCTATAAAAGTCTTTGGTCGCCCATTGGCCTGCTTACAGTTTCCTCCTGTTAATTCTATTCCGGTGATTACTAGTTTTCATTGGTCTCATGGCTCAAGATCATGTTGTGTCCCTTATTCGCGGGGTGGTTGACTGATTATCCTCAGACCTGGCTCAGCTTTCTACTCATTGGTACATGCACCGGGTCAAGATGGATTACACCTTTTTTGAAAGCGACCTCATCCTTTTGGGATCATGTCTTCCAATTCTCAGGTTTTTAAATGTGCCATCTCCCTGAATTTGGGCTCCAACCTCCGTCACTATGTGATGTGGCATTCCTTATCGATGAGCTATGAAATAGTCCCAATAGTTACACATATTATTGTCCTCAAAGAATGCCTAGTAATGAAATCAGAGAACCTTCAAAACACTCAATGCAACTCAAATCCAAGTCTTTGAATAAATCATCTAAGCCAGACTCACAGTGTGTGTGTGTGTGTGTGTGCAAAGGTTAATTTATAGCTTGGTTCCCAGGTCAGCCAACTCAATGATTTTGTTTCAAATATTGGGATCGATGGGTCAAACCAACCTAGATATCTCAATTATGCTCTGCAATTGCTTTTTATGTGCTCAATATGGTATGATTTTCTTTTTTCTTTTCTTTTGTCCCTGTTTTTTTTCAACACACCTACCCTTTAAGGTAGCATTTCTCTTTATGGTGGTCCTAATACTCGCCCATGGGTAGCTTCACGTTTATCGGTTATAGATGGTTTAATTTTGTTCTTTAGAGACTTTTCTTTGATTTTCAACCATACCACACATCATAACACAAGCAAATCAGGATAAACATCTAAGCAAACGATCATTCATCGACCTGCAATTTCTTCAACTATTCACCTTGCCAACTACTCAGGTTATCACTGCTATAAACCTATAATTAAGTACTTATGAGTCTAACATAGATCAACTACTCAAAGTATAAGATAAAAGTACATCAAGAACTTATCGTTTCTACGATTTCACCCTAAAGCAACCAATTTCATCATTGGACTCATGCTTAACTATTAAGGACTAAGAACAAATAATTTTTTTTTGGCTGAAGGCCCCCCCAAATGGTGTTTCTATTCTGGCCATAAAATTTTATGTTCTCACTGTACGGGGAACTGTCAGACTGGTCATGCGTTGGTCAAAGCTTTTAGTTGCTCAAAAATTTTGGTGATGTCGGTCTCCAATTGATCCATGCGGGAACCCTTGCTGTCTGATGCATCCATGGTTGCTAACCCTTTCTTGACAAGTCTTCATTCTTCTCTAACCCAACGGATATCAATGATGGTTTTTAAAACTAGGGTTTAGTATGATACGTGTATGCATGAGATGCATGTGGTTATCAAAACAACATATATCCTTCCGAACTTATTCATCCCACACCCGTGGTAAGTCCATTCTTGTCCTAGGTATGGCTTACTTTATGCACTAATGTGGGGTACACAAAATCGTTCTCTCCTACGCTACAGGGATGAACCTTGGCTACCTCAGTCCCTTTCCATCGGTAAAAGACAAAGACCGCCCATTTACAAAATTGACTAAGCCTATTATGGGGATCGTGCCATTGTCTAGAAACGATGAATTGGGCCTTCGGTAATCACGGTTGTGGGGATGGACTTGGAGATATCCAAAAGTATATAAATATGTCATAACAAGGAGTACCCTTCCTGGATGAAAGCCAGTGCGGATATCAGACTCATGCGCTTGGCATATTCGGATCATGTTTGGACCTTTTAAGCCCATCAAGGTTTTCATACAAGTTGGCCCGTTATCATTTTAAAGTATTCAATCAGATTATCGCGAGGTGCAAACTTGTCCCAGTTGAAAATGCCCAACAAGTTTACACTTTTACGATAAAGTGGCTAAACAACTTCAAATGATAGGGGGCCCATACACAAGGTGGCCCATCGTCATTTTGAAAACTTTTGGCCCAATCTTCATAAGATACAAACTCGTCCCAGTTTAAGTGGCCTAACATGTTCATAACTATGATGAGAAGTCCAAATGGATCCAAATGATAATGGTCCCAAACCTAAGCATAGGGGTAGCTTCTATAAGACATATAACTATGGTTCATATGTGGGCTTATAAGGGTATGGATAAAGGCTCTCGTTGGCGAAGGGTTGCTCACAACTAGGTCCACCCACTCAAAGGTTCGAGCGACCAAGTGAGCGCGCCTTTTTTATACCCTAGGGTACGTGCCAACGAGTGATGGTCATCACATAACGATCCACCGCCTTGAGTGAAAGCGACTTCACGATACATGACGCCATCGGGGTAAGAAGGGTATGCAAAATATATGAGACTTGGGTAACCAAAGCCAAAGCCACAGACACTACAAGGCATTATTTCGGGGCTAATTCTCTATCCCAGTGGAGTTGCCATCTGTAGGAGCGAAGTGGGGTTTACCGCTATGCCTATGATGTTCGGCGACCACGACACTGTTGGGGTCGCAGCCCGTAGAGAGTACGGAGTAGCCCGCGGGGGACTAAACCGGAGAATAAAAGAGTCGCCACCCAGTGTGAACTGGGAAAAAATTTAAGGCCGCATTCACCCCTCGCTAGGGAAGACCTCAAACCGTTTGGTTGGAAATGGTCCCTTACTTATGCCAGTATAATGGACGGGTTCACACAATGGTATAGCCAAGTCTTATGCAGTTCATGTAAGATAATTCAAATAAACACACAAATTTGAACACCCATAAACATAAATATAAATAAAAGTAAATTAAATTAAGAAATACAAGGTACGATAACAAGAATCATAATAATCAAAAGCAAATAAAGCGTTGATAAATAAATAGTAAACAAAAGAGGGGTTAATCATGTATATATGAGTATTTCCCGAGTGGTACATGGAGTTGTATCCCAAGTATTGACTGCACTACCGTCCATTCGGAATCGGCTACGGAATTTACTTCTGGATTTCCATCCGATATACCGCAAAGGATAATACCATACATAACCATCAATGCAATGTAAACGGTCATAAAAAAGGGTGAAATAAGAAAATAACAATAAAAGTAAATAGACAAAAAGCTAAATAGCAAAAATAAATACAAAATAATAAATAACGATGAAAATGCATAAATAAATAATAAAATAAATAACACTAAATAGATAAAAAAAAAACCAATAATAAAATGCCGAAGAAGAAAAAATAATGTGACCAGAAATTTGGCCGTCTTTAATGTAGGACTTCGCATACCCGGCTGGACGTATTTCACGTCCAGCCAGACATGCCGTGTCCGGAACTATAAAAATAAATAGGGTGCCCTCAGGTCTTACCTTTTAAGTTGCTTTGTCCGAAGTGCGTTAAGCCGTCGCCGGAAGGATCGAAGCTTGCTGTTTTTCTGGTTGCTGGTCGCTGTTTTTGCTCACTGTTTGATGTTCACTGTTTCGCTGTTTCACTCACTATTTTGCTGTTTTCTGCTTGCTGTTTGATGTTTCGGTTTCTGCTCACTATTTTTTTGGCCGCTGTTTGCTGTTTTTTGGGCTGATGTTTTGGTTATTTTTGGGACTATTTTTTGGTGATTTTGGGCTTGTTATTTTCGGTGATTTGCCTATTTTTTTGGGGCTATTTTTTCGGTAATGAGCTGTTATTTTAGGGGACTATTATGGTGGTTTAGGGGGATATTTTTTGGGGGTGATTCGGCACTGTTTTGGGGGCTGATTTTTGGTGATTAGCTGCTGGTTTGTCTCGATTTTAGGGGGCTGTGTTTGTTGTATTTTTCTGTTTGTTTTCTTCTTGGTTGTTGTTACTTGTTTAACTTCACAGTGATGGTTTTGGTCACTTTTTTATTCGGTGGAGGGCTGGCTTTTATTTTTGTTTGTTTTTGTTTGATTTTTGTCGGTGGAGGGCTGATAGGTATTTGATTATTTGTGTTTGTTGTCGGTGGAGAAAGTGTGTCCTAAGGTTTGTTTTTTTTTTTTTTGTTGGTTTGTGCTTGTTGTTTCGGCTATGGGTTTGATTTTGTTGGTTTGTGTTGTGCCGTGAGAAGAGAAAGATGAAGAAAGTCGTTTCCCGCGACTTCCACAACTTTTCAGGTAGTGCCTCCATACGAGGTTCATCATTGGGCTTCATGCAAAAATACAGTGTCTACATTGAGCAATTTTTTGGATTAAGCAAGCATAAGGCAAAATATAAGAAAAATTAGCCTAAAGAAACATATTTGTGAGAGAAGCTTTGGAAATTCTCCATATTTTTCAACAATGAGAAAAATATTATATCTTTGGTTCAAGCTTACTAAGTAAGTTCGATCTTCTCTAATAAGCAATGGTTTTGTATTTGATACATAATAATATAACTTGAAGTTGAAATTAGGTTAATAAATTATGTATGGATACTTTAGAAGCATAAACATAATATGCTTGTAATTGTGTCGGATATGTTCATGTTGGACATAAACATAAAATTAGAGTTTAGAACTCTAGATGAAAGCTTGGAGCTATGGATACCATTCTAAAATCACTTGACCACCTTTAAGTGACCTAAAATTATTCATGGGTTACTTCTTTGTGGGATTCTTGTTTGGTTTGTATTTTAGATTCAAAATTTACGCATGTATGTATTTTGAATAAATTTATATTTTTTGTAAAAATATTTGATATTTTGAAAAATATTAGTTTGTTCTTTAATATGTGTTGATGTCGATTTTGATGTTAAAATTTAAATTTTGGGTGTTTGGAAATGTTTAGGGAAAGTTGGAAATCAATTGGGTAAAGTATCCAATTTGCATAAGCTCTGTTATAAAAAAAAACAATGTGTTGTGCGCTGCATACAGTATGCACCGATTAAACCCTATGGGTCCCCACAATCACCCCAAAAAATACATTCCCCAAGACTTTGGAGTAAGTGACTACGGCTTAAATGGTTCCGTCACCTCGAGCATGACTTTTCTAAGACTTGTGTGGCTGACTGATTTGGTTTCCAATATGCAAAACTAGCAAACTGATATGGTTGTTTGTCATAAAATCTTTAAACTTTGTACGGTTCTTTACCCCTTTAAAACATAAAGTCTTTCAAAATACATACATATACCAATCAAGAAACCGAGTTCATGAGGCTTCATTGATACAAAACTCAAATTTTAAGCAAAACTATAATATCCCAAAATATTTGAAATATCATCAAATCAGAAAGTTTAAAATTTTCTTTAAAAGACAAGTCAAACACTAATTTATTATACGAATACCCTTTGGACGATTCATATCCAAATTGCATATACATACTCAAAAATATACCTTATACAAGTTTCCAAATCATCTATATAACAAACATACCAAATTCGTCAATAGCAAACTGATCACACACACTTAGCCAACACGAATATCGCAAGTTCAGTCTCATCTATCAATAGGAACAAAAACTATAAAGTGATCTATATACAGTTAAAAGACATGCATTATGAGAAACAGAAAACATATTACGGATTCTTTACAGACACTCGCATTCATTATCATAAACGAAAACATATTATGGATCCTTTAAGGGCAATCACATCCTATATCGGATACAATAATCAGCAACGGAAATCAAAATGCAAATACCATAAGCCATTTTCTTTCGTTACCATAAACAAAAAACATAATACAATTTCCTTATAGACAAGTATACTCATTATTGGAAATAGAAATTACAACATACTTCATACAGTCATCTCATACATTATCAGAAACTCGAATACATGGTAATCCTTTCCAAAATCCAACTTATACAGAAACAAATCTTTTTGAGATCAGAAGTTTCCAAAATTGGAATCATCAAACTAATCAAGTGTCCATTACCCGAGTCGCGCACAAAGATCGAATAATATCCGAACAGGAACATGTCGACAGAGAGTAGTAGGTCAGCCATTTTCTGATGATTAAGACCACGGAACAGACACCACAGAGGTTTTAAAAATCCATGAAATAAAATCATCATACAAGCACCATGTCGCAAAATATATCTTATAGCATCCAATCGAAACATATAAGATAAACTATCTGAATCTTTTCAATTTAAAATAAATTACAAACATATAATCTGTTGTGGTTTTGGACAAAGGGCGCAGTGGAAGCGCGGTTCGGGTGAAATAATAATTTTAAAACTTTTTAAATTACCGAATAAATTATTCAATATCCAATATGAGTAATTCATTCATATTTCACCTAAACATATTTATTCGATATCAAATAACGACATAAGAAGTTAAGAAAGATCACGAAATTCTTATTGACACAAAATCAATAAGTGTGGATGATCTCACACAAAATCAATGTTATCCTATAGTCAAAGGATTACATATGCTACTCGACTCGAGGAGATTCTTATTGACGATGGTCTGTACTTCCAACTATTAGGAATCACCAATGAGTCATTCAGTATTCGCTCTAACGAATACCCACATGTTTATACGAGTTTCCAAAACTCATGGTACATCGCTTTAAACCATTGGAACTCCAATTCCAATATACGACATGTGCTAGTCTTCTAGGTTATAGGAATTCGACCGTATTCCAAAACCAACGACTAGGAATATTTACATTAAGAATAGTTTACACCTAGTGTCAAAACTATTCTAAGGTCGATGTCATTCTTAGCATAACGATACATCAATTTAATACGCTTAATGACAATACCATTAATAGGGTATGAAATGAAAAATATAGTTATTTTATTAATAAATAATAAAATGTACAATTCGGATTGGCACTCCGAGCACCAACTCCATCAAACTCCCACTTGCTTAGTGCCAATCTGGATGGTACCGTAGTCCCATCTCCTCCATATGTTTATCGAATAACTTAGGAGGTAAGGCCTCTGTAAACGGGTTTGCTATGTTGTCTTGTCCTTGAACCTTTAAGACCACTATGTCTTTTCGTTCAATTATCTCTCTAATTACGCGATATTTCCTTTCCACGTGTTTAGACTTGGAATGCGCCATCGGCTCCTTAGCCTGCGCGATGGCTCCTTTATTATCACAGTATAATGTGATCGAATCCGTAATACTAGGCACAACGCCAAGTTCTGGGATAAAATTTCTAATCCAAATAGCTTCTTTAGCAGCTTCTGAAGCCGCTATAAATTCCGCCTTAGTGGTGGAATCAGTTGTTGAGCCTTGCTTTGAACAACGCCAACTAATTACACCACCGTTAAGGGTAAATATGTATCCTGATGTAGATTTTCTATCATCTGGATCTCCCTGGAAGTCGGAGTCTGTATAACCCTTAACTTGTAGCTCATCTTCTCTATATATCAGAAAATTATCCTTGGTGCCTTTAAGATATTTTAGGATATGTTTCACGGCTGTCCAATGATCATTACCTGGATCAAATTGATATCGGCTGGTCACACTGACGCCGAAACTGATGTCATGTCTAGTACATAACATATTATACATTATACTTCCAATACACGAAGCATATGGCAAGTTAGACATCATAACTCTCTCTTCCTCAGTTTGAGGTGCCATTTTCTTCGAAAGATGTATGTCGTATCGGAAAGGTACATTTGCTGCCTTGCAGTTGGTAAAACTGTACCTATCTAACATTTTGTCTATGTACGTCGATTGTGACAACCCTATAAGCTTCCTGGCTCTATCTCGGTAGAGCCTTATACCTAGTATATAGGAAGCTTCACCCATATCTTTCATGGAGAAGTTCTTGCAAAGGTAGGCTTTCACACATTGCATCATCCCTATATCATTTCCTATGATAAAGATGTCATCTACATACAAGACTAGGAAAACTATCATGCTCCCACTAACTTTCTTATAAACACATGGTTCTTCCTCATTTTTGATGAATCCAGATAATCTAATTATCTCATCAAAATGATGATTCCATCTTTGGGATGGCCTGTTTAAGTCCATAAATAGACTTTTGGAGCTTACAAACCAAGTTTGAAGTCTCTCTGGATATGAAACCATCTGGTTGTTCCATATAGATATCTTCTTCAAGGAATCCATTTAGGAAAGCGGTTTTCACATCCAT
Source organism: Zanthoxylum bungeanum (assembly GCA_019454045.1). Lineage (NCBI taxonomy): Eukaryota > Viridiplantae > Streptophyta > Magnoliopsida > Sapindales > Rutaceae > Zanthoxylum > Zanthoxylum bungeanum. The sequence continues at coordinate 32,631 of SKCR01031721.1, read as the reverse complement.
CTGCCATATCTCATAGTCGTGATATGCAGCAATGGCTAAAAGAATCCTAATGGATTTTAGCATGGCTACTGGTGTGAAAAAGTTTCCTCATAATCAATCCCAGGACGTTGAGTGTAACCTTTCGCTACCAGTCGGGCCTTAAAGGTTTCCACCTTTCTATCGGGCCCTCGCTTCTTTTTGTAAACCCATTTACAACCAATAGGTTTAACTCCTTCAGGAAGTTCAACTAAGTCCCAGACTTGATTGGCATGCATTGAATCCATTTCGGATTTCATGGCTTCCTGCCATTTTCCTGAATCGATATCCAATATCGCTTCCTTATACGTAGTCGGATCTGTTTCCTCCAAGAGGAGAACATCAAGGCTCATATCAGATGTTAAAAATAGTCTCTCAGGAGGCCTTGATATTCTATTCGACTTACGTAGAACCTGTGTTGTAGATCCTTCACCTAGTTGGATCTCTGGTTCCATCTCAGGTTCTTTAATGTTGGGATCAAACTCATCAAGTTTAATCTCTCTACAATTCTCACTTTCTCTCAAAAATTGCTTTTCAAGAAAAGTTGCAAAGCGAACAAATACATTTCGTTGTTCGGAATCGTAGAATCGATATCTCATGGAATTATCAGGATATCCAACGAACCTATATTTATACCCCCTGGGAGCTAGTTTATCCCGCTGCGCAATTCTAACGTATGCAGGACAACCCCAAATCTTTAAATGCTTAAGACTTGGATTTCTACCAAACCATATCTAATAGGGGGTCGTAGAAACAACTTTCGATGGAACCCTATTAAGTATGTAGGCAGCAGTTTGTAAAGCGTAACCCCAAAGGAAATAAGGAAGATATGTATAGCTCATCATGGATCGCACCATATCCAATAAAGTATGATTTCTACGCTCAGACACTCCATTGTGTTGAGGTGTTCCTGGTGGGCTATATTGGGCGAGAATTCCATTCTCCCTTAAATAATTTTTGAATTCTTCACTCATGTATTCACCGCCTCGATTTGATCTAAGGCATTTGATAAATTTACTGGTTTGTTTTTCTACTTCGTTTCGGAATATTTTGAACTTGTCAAATGTTTCCGACTTATGTTTCATCAGATAGACATATCCATATCTAGACTTTTCATCTGTGAAAGTCACAAAGTATGTGGAACCATCATGAGCGGCATGATTTAATGGACCACACACATCACTGTGTATTAGCTCCAGTAAATCTCCAGCACGGTGTCTAACACCTTGAAACGGGGCCTTTGTCATTTTTCCTTGGAAACATGACTCACAAATCGGATAAGGATCTAAGGTAAGATTTTCAATCAAACCATCCTTCACCAATTTGGATAGACGTCTAACACCTATATGGCCCAATCTCATATGCCATAATTCAGTATTATTTAGTTCAGACTTCCTACTTGTATTTTTCTCTATATTAAAGACATCTCTACATGTTTCCAAAACATAATGACCGTTTGATAAAGAATATTCACATTTTAATAAATTTTCTTTATCATACAAACATAAGGTTTCATCCTTAATGTTTATTTTATATCCCTCTTTATCTAATATAGGCAGTGATATTATTTGTCTGATAAGTGAGGGAACATAATAACAGTCATGCAAATCTAATTTACATCCATTTGGAAGATCTAGAACAACAGTTCATATGGCCTTGACATCCAATGTCTCGCCATTGCCAACTCTAAGATGGATCTCCCCTTTATTCAGCCTTCGTTTAACCCTCATTTCCTGCAGGGAATTGCAAATATGAGTGGGACTGCCAGTGTCTAATACCCATCCACTATTTGCATCTAAGGCTAATGAGATGTCAATAATTGGAAAAATATAAAGTGTACCTGAGGGTCATGTTTTAAGCTCTGGACAGTCATTCTTCCAGTGTCCAGGCTTCTTGCATTGTAGACATTGATGACGAGCTACTTTCGGTTTTGCACCTTTGCGCTTCTTGGAGTTTTTCTTTGATATATTCTTCTTCCCCATCTTAATTTTCTTTGACTTCCCAGAAGTCTTTGAAGAGCCAGCTCTACCATGGAGATACAATGTGGGGTTGCCTTTCTTCAAATCTTGCTCCGCCGTGCGTAGCATGTTATGAAGTTCTTCGTATGTGGCTTGCATCGAATGCATATGGAAATTCAATACAAAACCAGCATAAGAACCAGACAAAGAAGACAGAATCAAATTACGGCCTAGCCTTTCTTCAAACACAATGCCCTGTCGTTCAAGATATCGAATTTGGTCAATCATGTTCAAAACATGAGTACTGACAGCTCCTCCCTCCTTGAGTTTAACATGGAACAGTTCCTTAGACCTTCGATAAAGTTCCATCTCTTGATTTACGTCGAACAACTCCTTGAGTGTTCGTATGATGCTCCAAGCATCTGGTACTTCAATGTACTGTCTCACCAAATATGGAACCATTGATCCTAAGATGTAGGATTTCACCTTTAGATTATCATCCTTCCATCTATCAAAAGTTTCTCGCTCTTCTAGAGTGGAGTCAGGATCGATATCAACAGGCAGTGGATTGATAGTGACATAAGTCAACTTTTCATACTCCAAGACAAGGCGTATGTTCATTTCCCATGCGAAATAGTTCTCGGATCCTTTTAGCTTATTGGAATCCAAAACTTTCATCAATGGATTAGCGGCAGCCATCTACAAGACAATATTTTTGAGTAGTAGCAGAACAATTTTCATTTCAAAAGTGATAACACTAATTGATTATGGAATTTTAAATCTATCAATGCCCTCCCACTACTTTACGTAATTCTGTAATCTCTCTTAACGGAAAAATAGAAATATCAAAATTTCATAACGGGAAGTGGATCCCATGACATTTACTCCAGCCTCACACTAATGACGATATTGGCCTTTGTAAACTCATTAGGTAGACCTTCAAGGTCAATCACTTCATGTGACTCCTGGTTTGGTCCTGAACCGTTTCTTATCCTCACACTAATGACGATATTGGATTAAGACGTGTTCTAGGTGTATACTTGTCAATGTGCACTAATTAGCTTCGTATGTACACCCTCACACTAATGACAATATTGGATGACTACGTTAACTCATCACGCTACATCTAATGTTTTACCGGAACGGTATAAGTTCCGAGCACTTATACCCTCACACTAATGACGATATTGGATATAAGTAGTAAGAACTCATTCATCTCCGTATTGAAAAGACGGACCATCCAATAATGCTCCAACATTATTAATATTATTACTTAAAAGTAATCACCTAATCACATGAGATTTATGACAATCAAGTCATTAACTTAATTAGGTCAAAGTTTTAATTTAAAACATGTAATACATATCTAATATGTCTTATGCATAATTAAATTAAAATTATTATGGCATAGATTCAAAATATGTGTTGAGGTTAAGCCTTTGCTACTGATACCATTCTGTTGGGGTAGTTGTGGAACCCCTAGGGTCGGATCGGTGCCCCGGGCAGCGGAAATGGGTCTAACCCATGGATATCAAGTATGGAAAAAATGAAGCAAAACAAAATCGATGCGCGCGAAGGGCGCCGCGTGCGTGAAGCACACGCGCTACAGTGCGCGCGCGCACTGTAGCGCCCAGGTGCTGCTATTTTTTTTTGTTTCATTTCCATTTGCATTCAACTCACATTCCAGTGAGCTGAATGGATTAGGGTCTTTGACCCTAATCTATTCCGGTCTTCTCTAAATACTTCAAAAACACATAAAATTAATTTTTAATTTCAAAACCAACATAAACACATGTTATAGAATAAAAATCTAGTTTTTCAAAATATCAAATATTTTTCCAAAAACATAAATTTATTCTAAATACGCATTAGCGTAAATTTTGAATCCATACACAAACCATTTTAGAATCCCAATTACGAAATGTCCCATGAACAATTCTAGTCCACCTAAAGGTGGTCAAGTGAATCTAGAATGGTAGCAATAGATCTAAGCTTTAATCTAGAGTTCCAAACTCTAATTAATTGTTTCATGTCCAACATGAACATCTTTGACCTAATTACAAGCATGTTGTGTTTATACTTCTAAAGTATCCTAACACAATTGATTAGCCTTATTCAACATTAAGCTATATGATCATGCATCTAATACACAAATAAACATAGCTTTGGAGAAGATCAAACATTACCTAGTAAGCTTGATGCAAGATCCAATCTACTTCTCCTTGTTGAAATTGTTGAAGAACCTCCAAGGTGTGCAAGTTTGACTTCAAGATCCAATCTTGTTTTCAATGCTTCCAAGCTTTACTTCAAGATCCAATCTTGATTTATAATAGATGAAATGTTGTAGAGACCTCACAAGCTTCTCTAAACACTTCTCTAACTTAGGCTAATCTTTCAAGAATTTGCTTATGCTTGTATTTGAACTTGTAATTAAAACATTCATAAAGCTTGCTATTTATAGCAAAACTTAGGCAATTTTTAATTAATAAAAGTTGTAATCAACTTTCAAGTGGGCTTAATCTAATTTGTCCAAATATGTATAATTAGGTGTGACTAATCTCCATTGTCTCCCACTTTAATTTAATACAATTAAATCAAGCCAAAGATTAGGAAATGGATTAGTTAAATGTTTGCCACCTTGATTTAATCCAATTAAATCAAGCCAAAACCACATATTATTACATACTTACAATTACCATAATATCCTCAAATGGTAGAGATAATTATGATTTTACAATTAAGCCCTTGTGTAATTATTGAATTAATCCAATTAGGTCAAAGTAAATAATCAATGTTATCCAATAACACTTGATTATCTTAGTTGATAACTATAATATCGAATATTATATTTTATAAAAATAATCGGCTACCCAAGTGCTCAACGAGTACACTTCATATTGAGACTCTCTAAGTTCAGATACGTTCGTCATATAAGCCTAGCTAATATGTACGCAATTCGGCCACCTCCGAATTCGCGAAGAACACGAACGACCTTTCTGAACTATACAAGTCGAGGTCATCACATATGTTTAACAATCCATCCATCGTATGCTATCCGAGTTGTGCTTAGGAAACATAGAATATACCGTCAAGTTTCCAAGATGCACATCTCATGTCGACATGTCCACGATTCTTCATAACTGATGTGATCCACCATAGGTGATCGACTTTGGCCAAAGATTTAAGAATCGTGACTTTACTAACATGGATACCTAAACCCCTTATGGTACACATACGGGCCAACAGATCCTATCTTGCTTCGCACTTGATTACTGTGTGCATCGGTCCACACCCAACGAACATCTAGAGGCCAGACCATGAAAGGTTTCTGACATACATGGCATCTAAGTGTGGATGATCTCACACAAAATCAATGATATCCTATAGTCAAAGGATTACATATGCTACTGGACTCGAGGAGATTCTTATTGACGATGATGTGTACTTCCAACTATTAGGAATCACCAATGAGTCATTCAGTATTCGCTCTAACGAATACCCACATGTCTATACGAGTTTCCAAAACTCATGGTACATCGCGTTAAACCATTGGAACTCCAATTCCAATATACGACATGTGCTAGTCTTCTAGGTTATAGGAATTCGACCGTATTCCAAAACCAACGACTAGGAATATTTACTTTAAGAATAGTTTACACCTATTGTCAAAACTATTCTAAGGTCGATGTCATTCTTAGCATAACGATACATCAATTTAATACTCGTAATGACAATACCATTAATAGGGTATGAAATGAAAAATATAGTTATTTTATTAATAAATAATAAAATGTACAATTCGGATTAGCACTCCAAGTACCAACTCCATCCCCATCTATTAGGAAATCTTCAGTGAGTCATTCAATGTTTATCAAATAATAGTAATTAGATCGAATATGTATATAAAAGACAATAGGTGCTACCATTAAATAAGTAATATTATGGAAAAATACATTGTTCGTATTCATGAATCGGACATAAATACGATCCGGATTGGCACTCCGAGCACCCACCCTAACAATTTCTCCCACTTGCTCTAGTGCCAATCCACGGTATCATATGCACATATAAATGTGTATCACATACTCATGGCCCTTAAGAGCTCACCCAGCACTCAAAAGGTAGGCAACAATCAAGTAAGCCTGTTATAACAAATAGAGTTTGTCCAACAAACCCAATTGTTTCCCTTAATCATCATCATTCATATTTTGTAGAACCCAAGTTCTATATCAATATAACTCAGATGCGATATCAATATTGTGCTATAGCTATTAAGTTTTCTAGGTATTTAGAGATCAAATCCAAAATACTATGTAGACAACCGCAAATAAAATATTAATATCAAAACTTCTAATCTATAAGTTCACTATGCAACTTCATAAGTCAATATTTTATAAGTTATAACTAATTCCAATAACATAGTAGAATCATCTTTGACACTCGCACTTCATCTTTTCTGACTCTATATGATATACACTGCCTAATGTCATAATTAGACTCAAAACTAATCTGACCCTAATGGTTGCAGATTATATTCTCCATGAATAAGAAACTCATTCTTAATATCTCAAAGATGACAAAGAACATGTTTCAAGACACATCATATGGTCTACAATATATCAAAATAACTCGTAACAATTACAATTAAATTGATATCTTTAATCATACATAATATAGTATTCATTATGCCATCATCCTATAATGCATAAGATTGATTAGACATTCTAATCAAATTTTCTTTCGACAAAGGAATCATCCTTTACGAAAGATAAATACTATATACAAGAGACAAACTAACTGTCAAACAGTTATACTAACTGTCATACAGATATACTAACTGTCATACAGATAGTTTTAATGTGTCCTTTATTAGATCATATCTAATGTGCGACTAATTGGAGTTTCTCACATGTCTCTTAGTTGTATATCATATATAAAACTTTATATCAAATATAACAGAGACTACTCTCACTGCTATCACGGAGAAAAGAAGACTTAGGTAAACCTTTTACCTCACAAACATTTCATTATTACATTAATAATGATAATGTCGTTAGGATATACAACACTATAAAGAAATTTATACGCTCCCACTGATCTTACTATCAAATATGTATTCTCTATGCTTTGATAAAATCAGACAATCTGACTGTATCAAAATTAGAGAACACATATTTCTGGAAAGCTTATCTGAGTCTACAATAGGCTCTATAAGCTAATATATCAAACTGTGATCTTAGCAGAATACAAACTCTAGGGCCATTCTAGTATGAACTCTTCAAACAAAGAAACCACAACGAATTTCTCATTCGAAGAAAACATTCAGGAACGCCACTTTGCATTCTTTAGCCAAAATATAAAGTTTAATATCAACATTAACCAACAGATCTTTAATTGTTCAATTAGTGTGACTTGAGACAGGTTTTCTCAGAATCTACAATAGATCACTGAGTAAAACCTTTCTCATTGTCATACTGTAAAGGTCAAACCTTTAATTAGCTCACATTGCTTTTGCTGCGCAAACAATTTGCACATTTTATGAACGATTCATAAAGAAAGCTTAATCAGGTTCAAAACTTGATCGTAGTAAGCTAGTAACAATCTTAGATCTATGGTTTAATGCTAGCTTCCGAAATCGATATCAAATATCGCTCTCATTATAAGTTATAGGATAATTTTCTTCAATAAGAAAACAACAGAACCATTAAGTATCAAATACTTTTGTAAATGATTCTGACATCCTATTAAAATTATACAGAAGATATTGTAGGGTCATTTCATTTTATTAATTATGTAGTTCCATTATAGTTTATCACTCTCAATTTGACTTCAATAAGTCAAGTCTTTTCTACAATCATTAACATCTTATGTTACTTTCCAAGTAATAAAACAATTTTATTACACGGGATTATAGAAAAGGTATTCTATCAAATAGAATACAATATTCTATTAAATAGAATAAATGATAAACTTTTACTTGTACCTTCGAGGCGCAAGTACTTTCAATTATATAACCATTATACAAAAGAAAGATTCAAATCTCAAACCTTATAAGATTCGAATTTTCTACTTATACATATCATATACGTAAATGTAGAAACTAATGGAACCTTAATTAAAAAGATGAATTAGTGTAACTGGAGCATAACCCCAAGAGTATTGAAAAACTAATTCGGTAACACTCAATATCAAACGAATCAGATCATATAAGATTCGATTTCTCCCACTGACCAATTCCATCACGATGGAATCGTAGAAGAATAATATTGAGTAAGAATCATATTCATTAAATAAATTTAGAACTAATTGCCATAAATTCATATGTTTGATCATATCAAACATCCTTGAATAATTTAAAGACTCACGATGAATTTTAAAATATAGTTTTCAACACTTCAAATAGAATATCTTTGAACCATTCAAAATATTCTATCCGCGTTTCATCAGAAACATATTGAAAGTTCTCGAACCATTCAAGACGTTCAATATATATTATTTTAGAAACACGTAACTAAGTCATGACAACTCATTAACTAAATTACGAAGTAAAGAAAACTATCCATGGTAATTTATAATTCATTAAACTACATACTTCCAAAGTATTAGTTTAATAAATCTATGGCCAATTACGATCATTGGTTAAATGAGATTTAATTACATCATGAATACAATATTCATTAAATGGATAATGATATATGGTGTGATCTTGTATCAGACCATCCTTTACCATACGAAATAAGCATTTAATGCTTATGTGATAAAATCTCATAGAGCACTATTCTAAGTTATTTAGTTAACCGAATATTTTTCTTAATATTTATCTTTTCATCGATGACACTACTAGTCATATTAAAATATGTAACAACTGTTTATAAAGAACAAGTAATTATCAAATAGTTGCAAGTTCAGATATCAAATATCAAAATAATCATTAAATAATATTTTAAATAACTAGATGAGAGATCTGGTATCTAATACCTATAGTTGTCGTATTGTGAGAATCGATATCCTGTACACACAACTATACACATCTCATTTCTTTAACTTTATAATTTGCCTTCAATTATTCACAACAATTGCAAATAATTGATTAGCAAATTGTGTCAAACACGTGACTTCTAAAAGTCATTAAAGTCAAGAAACGTCATTATAAGATAAACAAATACCTAATGAGGTTTTCTTAATGCCAGTCGAGAATCTCGAGACATGAACTAATTCACGTCAATTCTTACCGCACAAGAAACTATTCTTTCTAGACAATTATATCGTAAAACAGATATCTATTTAGATTACCTATCGTGACTTAGCAACTAAGTCACTAACCATCTTGATTTTCAAGAAAATCGGAACAACAGTTCCCGATGGTTTTGACTAATCTAACAATATCAAAGTCTAGTAATATTCTAGAACCTATACTAGAAGTACGCAACCAAAATTGAAGTTAGAAAATATTTTTAAGTAATATGCATGCAGTGGATTAGAAGTATAAATTCTATTAACAATATAAAATAACAGCAATTTCCATAATATTACACACTGCTTTAGTTATGGATTTTTAACCCAGCAGTGTCTCCCACTACTTTACGTAATATCGTAATCCCCAACGGAAAACGGGAATTCAATAATTAAATTGAATTCCATAGTGAGAGTGGAATCCCATGAATATATTTCGACTCACAGCTTTGGCACGATCTCGCCTACGTATATTCATTAGGTAGACAACTCATTATCAATCACTCACCAGTGACTCCTAATTTTGGTCCTGACCGTTTCTCATTATGACAGCTTTGGCACGTTCACAAGGAGGCGTATCAAGGCTTCACTTGCCAATGACAAACTCAAGATACCGATGTAGTCCTGACAGCTTTGGCACGTTCAGGATTTCCACTTTCACTTGAATTTGTCTAATATCAAATATATATCCGGCATGGATAAAATTCTATCAACTACACCCTCACTACTTTGGCACGATCTCGGATGCATCCATAGAAAGATACCCATAAACCGTATTGACAAGACGGACCAAGAAACATGCATCCAATACATGTCACTTTACTGCCTTATTTAAGCGGGGATATTCCTCAAGGAAGCTTTGCTCTACATCAAATGCAGAATATAATCTAGATCATTTTCTAAACAATTTAATTCTACCTTTAGAAAACATAACTTAACTTAACTATTAAATTTTCGTTACGTTTCCCGTTAGTGTATAACCGAAAATTCAAGAAACATATAGATTACGTGCATGTGCAAATATCAAATTGGATTATATATCATATATCAAGCAAGATTTATGTAATGGATGAAGAATCAGACCTGATCTGATACCATTTTGTTGGGGTTTTGGGCAAATGGCACGGCGGAAGCGCGGTTCGGGTGAAATAATAATTTTAAAACTTTTTAAATTACCGAATAAATAATTTTAAAACTTTTTTGAGATGGGTTTCGACCATGGCTTACTTAAAATGAGAAAACAAAAATTTTCCACTTTAAATACAAGCCAAAACCGATTTAGGGGTTAAATGAGGGGTATTTTGGTCATTTGGTCAATTAATCTAATTAAATAATGAAAATAAACTTTAAATTAACAAATTCAATTTTTAAACTTTAAGTTTAATAAATCATGCCACATGTAACCAATAATAATCAAACATATTGCATAAAATTTATGTAATATTGAAATAATTTAATTATCTAGATATTTAACATTTAAACATCTAAATAATTAATTAATGCGATTATTATTATATATGTATTTTTATTTATATTAAATAACAAATACATATATTAATGGCATGTGATAAAATCTCATTTGATAATTAATTAATATGTATCAAATCAAATTTTGTATCAAATACAAATACATATTAATTATTAATTGACCGAAATGCCCCTAATGCATGTATTTTCGTTTAACTGTTTAAACAATTCGAATTAACTCATTTAATTTGGTGAAGTATTATGAATAATCTATATTATTCATAATGTGTTGCCCAAGTGCTCAACGAGTACACTTCATATTGTGGGACTCTCTAAGTTTAGGTTTATCCGTCACGGAATCCAATTTCATGTCCATAATCAACCCACTCATGAATTATGACGACCACGGATAATCTCATTAAACTATGCAAGTCGAGGTCATTGCATACGTATAATCCCTCCGTCACAGGCTATCCATATTATACCTGGGATATAGATAAGAACGTCAAATTCTTATGGTATAATATAGTCCACTTTCAAATTTACGATCTCTAAATAACACTCGAAACTGATTTCCGAAGTTATACCACGGCCATGGATTTACTGTTGGACAATTATGACCCATAGCATCACTATTTTGTAAAGGACATGGTGTTCTTGTATAAAATTAACTTTGTGACAAATGAAATTGCTCTTTTATCATTTTGTAATTAGATTACTCAGATATATAAATGATAAAAGTCCTTATGATTAGTTCTGTATTAATAAGATATGAGACAATATTAATCCACGGAAGGTTTAATCATTAAATATCTCTAGTCGTAGTATTATCGAGACTGGACATCGGTAATGTTGAATAGGCTAGTATCGCACTTGTGCGCGTTATGGAAGCTTAACGGCATAGTTCTCATATATTGAAGTATTGGATACTTATGCAAGTGTGATAAGAGGTTCTGTTTACCGATGGTACGGGAACAGCTTCGCTCTGGATAGACCCCTCGGAATCACATTGGTAGTATGACTATGTGTCTATGGGAATCCGAATCAGAGTAGGTGTATTTGGTCTTAACTTGAGATTTGCATCGCTAATACTTATAACAATCAGTATGCTTTGGTTTTGGTCATCCGGGGCTTTAACAGGTTCTATGTACACCTCTTCTGGTTATACTGAGAATCGTAGTGTACTGGGTGTGATGTCAAGAATGAAGTATCACTTCAGTAATATGGAGATGATGATCACGTAGGATACAGAACTGATACTCTTAAGTAATGCAGTCATCGGGATAATATGACTAGGTCATGATTATCCGATTATAGAGACTAGTTACCTATGATCTGATATATGCTTCGTACGGGGTAGAAACAATTCCAGCCCTAGGCCTAGCATGTGACATCCGATACTGGATCGTAATACGCAATACCTAGTATTATGGGTGGGCAAAAAAACCGACCGAACCGAACCAAACCGTAAACCGAAATAAAAACCGGACCGAATTTACGATTTTTTTTCTAACGGTTCGGTTTGCGGTTCGGATTGGCCCACCCCAAACGGATTACGGTTCGGTTCAGGAGCTAATCCGAACCGCACCTGTTAAACCGAACCGAACCGTTATAATTAAAAAAATTATATATTTTTATAAAAAAAATAATAATTTTTCTTTTAATTTTATTCTATGTTTTCTTTTTATTAGTATGTTAATACTTTTATTCTTAATTTTTTGTTAATATATTTATTTGTTAATACTTTTATTCTTCAATTTATTTGTTAATACTTTTATTCTTAATTTTTTTGTTTTATGGTAGCATCATTATTCTTGAAAGTAAAATGTTATATTTGTCTCTTAATTAGAATGATGGTAGCATCATTATTCAAGGTAATTTTTAAAAAATACAAGAATTAATTGTGCCTCATTTTCCAATCCTTAATGGAGTGTATGTGTTCCCTGGAGTCACAGCTTACACCCTAGCACTTCATACTATTTGTTGGATATACTAGTTTTTTTTTTTTTTTTTGTCTTTACTTAAGTGGATGAAAATTTGTTTTAAATATAACAATCCGTAAACCGAATCGAACCAATCCGTAAATTGCTGGTTTAAAAAATTTCAATCCGAACCAAACTGTTATTTAATGGTTTGGTTTGAGAGGTAAAAAATCTGAACTGTAAAATATGGTTTGGTTCGGTTTTTAACAAAAACCGAACCAAAATGAACCGCGCCCACCCCTACCTAGTATACTACGCCTGATAAAGATTATATATTCCTTTAAAGAATATTTCTGGAGAATTGGGTAGGCACAGTGCTTTGCTAAAAGCTAACCATGTCTTGTAAATCAGTAAGAACGTGGTACTGGGTACGCACGTGTTCGGATAGTCCGATGACCGAATTTACTGCCAACATATACAGGGATCTCTTGGGTCGCCTCCCAAAGATTCACCGATGATATCTGACTCAAACAGAATTAATCTGGGATTAATTATGAGAGAGAAAATTAATCTGAGATTAATTATGGCATGAATTAATCTGGGATTAATTCGACTAGAAGAGAGAGAACGCGGTTAATTTGGAATTAATCGGCAAAGTAAATTTAATAGTTAAATTGGATTTTACTATTTAATTTATTTAGTTGGGCTAAAATAATATATTGGATATATTAATTGAAATTAGATTTCAATGCAGAATTAAATTAGATTTTAATTCTAGAGAACGAATTAATTTAGAATTAATTCGCAAGCGACTTCCGTAATAATTTTGCTATGCATTATTATTTAGTTAAATTGGATTTAATTACGTCGCGACATAAATTTCGTTTATTTCAGAATTAAACGAAACCGGGCCCGAACGAAGTTGCATGTTGAGTTAGCCGACTTAAATTTGGAATTTAAAAGTGGTGGGACCCACTTCACTTACATCACATGTAAGACATATGATGGAAGTGGTTAGGCTTAAAATCATGGATTTGATTTATTAAAAGTAAGCTTGGCTTTGCTTATATAACACTCAAACCAATATCAACACTCAACCTCACTATAAATTAATTTGGTCAACTTTGGAAGTGAAAAAAAATTCATTATTCACAGCATCTCTCCTTCCTCTCCTAAGCTCAAAACCGTGAGCTTCTTCTTTCTCCATGGATTTTTGTTGCAAAAATTCAAGTTAGCTAGTACTTCAAAGAGTCAAACAATGTGATAGGGAGACTCACCCATGTGTTGGAAACAACATAGAAAGCTTGGAGCTTCTACACATCCATGGAAATTTTCGAAATTCAAAGCCAATCAATGTGAGTATTCTGCAACTCCCTTTGATTAATTCACACACGAATCACTCTTAGAGATCCTTGGCATGTTCTAGGAACACTAACAATGGTATCGGAGCGAGATCTAAGCTTGATTTGAACCTAGGGTTTATATACTTTAATTTGAGATTTTTTGGCTTGGAGCTTGATTTGCCTAAATTGATGATTGGGTTATGTTTATATGATGTTGAATTGGATTTGCACATTGTTGGAATTGAGAAAAATTGATTAGATAAAAAATCCCCAATTCATTAGCATGGCCGAATTTATGCCCTAGTATTGCTCATGGTTAATTTTGAAATTTGACAATTAGATATGTTAATTGGCATGAAATGTATGTTAGATGTTGATTTAATTGGATTGAAATCAAATTGCATGATAATTTCTATGCCTTTACCGTGAGTTATATAACATGTTTTAGAATTGATTTTGCTTCAATTTATGTTGGACATGAATTTGAAAAGTTGAGCATGATTAAATTGGATTAATTAGTGTTTTGGAAACATTAGATTAATTGATTAATTATGTTAATTGCACTTTAATTAAATTAATATGTAATTTAGAATAATGTGTTAATTTAATTTGTTGTAATTGGGCTTAATGGGCTTGGTTGGGCCAAGTTTGGTTTAGGACAATTGGGTTGGATCCAATTGGGCCTAAAATCATTTCCATAAAGTCCGAATATAACAATTGGGCCTTTAAAAAATTTAATTGGGCCTAAATTGATTTTTGGCATAGGGTGATTCCTAATTGGGCCTTGGCATCTTGGGTTTGATCCATAATAGCCAAAGCCCATGCCTAAAGAATTAATTAAAAGTCCATTGGACTTTAATTAAAATAGTATTGGATACTAATTGGGCCTTTGAGACCCATTAAGATTGGATTTAGACTCAAAGTCTAAAAGGCACATAAATAAGTGTAATTATTTATTTTGGAATTAAAAATGAATTAGTATTGGATACAATTTAAATTGGATTTAAAATTGTAGTTCGATATAATTCAAGAATACATACTTTGAGTATTTATTCTTAAACGAGTTGGACTCGCGCAAATCAAATCGTTGTTTGAACATTGGATGGTCATTAATTCAAAGATTAATTAATTGGATTAGATTTATTGAATAACATGCTTTGTGTGAATACATAGATGTATTGTATGAATAATATATATCGGATGAATATTAGAAGGGTGAGGGCAATTTTGGAAATTGTTGTAATAAATTTAGAATTTATTAAATTGGACCTGCGTGTCCAACCTATTATCTATTTATCTATTTGTATTTCTCTTTTCACCAATTCCCCTAAATGTTAATGAGGTTTCTTTAGAAGTATTATGTAATTAGGTAGAAGTAAGAATAGTGCTAGTGGGAGAGAAGAAATAGAGAGATTTGTTCTAGGAACAATTTGTTATATATCCATCCGCATATCATTATTATTTTATTTCGCGCCTTATTATGCTTTTAGAATGCATGTTTAAGGGTGTATGATGAGACCTAATCAAAGATAATAAATTGGTTGCCAATTTACGGGAAAACCCTCATTCAATATTAAGCGTTTTTCCTTCCATTAAGTGATTCTCTCTCAAGATCCAAGATTGGCATTGGTTTGTTGGCCAAAGTCAAGACCTTTGTCCATCGCGGATGTGTTTGAATCCCGAAAGCTTTGTTCCATATCGTACGTCTTGGGCAAGTTATGATTTGTTGGCCAAAGTCAAGGTCACTTCTTGTTCATCGACCTCGATTATGAAGCTTTCCCACTGTCAATGGGTCACGCTTAACTGGTTTCATTAAGCTTGTTGAGCCAAAGCCAAGGCTTAGTTGATTCAGAGGAAAAAGGTTGAGGAATATATTGGATATATTGGCATATATTGGATATATGTTTCGGACTTGAAGGTCCACCTACTGGATCTAGGAATTGGATGAGATCCAATTGATCTTAGAGATCTACCTAGTTACGTTTCATACAATTTGTTGGCCAAAGTCAAGGTTGTGTGTTATTTAACGGGATCCTAGCCCACTAGGAAACTAGGTTTCTCAAGTACTCCACAGACGGTTAGAGGCTCGCCGAAAAATAGTGGGAGGCAAGTATTAAATTTGCAATTTCATTTAGATACTTTCCAATACGCGCTCTTTTATTTTAATTTATCATTGTTATAAATATATTAGTTGGACTAATATTGAATATTGCTTTCTTTGAACAGTTAGACTGTACAACACATTACTCTACTTGTAGTTGATTATATAGTTGGACTATAGTAATCATTACATTTTGAGTGTACCCAAAATCGTTGATTAGATAGTTGGACTATAGCAATTAAGATGGCTGGAAAGATTAACGTTGCGGACATAATCATGGGCGATAATATCTTTAACGGCTCTAATTTTCCAGATTGGGAAATGAATCTCAAGATAGTCATGGAAGCCAAGAAGTTACTCTATATAATAGAGAAACCTCTCGGGCCTGAGCCCGTAGTTAAGCAAATAGTAGAGCATGAGCTATGGAAGACTCATATTGATGATAACTTTAGTGCTCAATCTGTTATGCTTGCCGCAATGACTAATTAATTTCGTTGTCAGAACTAAGGATTAGATCATTAGACCATGATATTTAAATTAAAGGATCTTCATAGATCTAACCTTAGATATTATAAGTATGAATTGTAAAAGAAGCTCTTTCGCTCGCGTATGTCAGAGGGTACATCTGTCGAGCACTAGGTGTCGCAGATGATTGCTGACATCGAACAGCTAGGTTAGCTGGGCATTACCTACGAGGCAGAGACTTCGATAGATTTGATCTTACAGTCTCTGCCCGAATGCTCGGGGGAGTTCATCATGAACCAAGAGAAAACTCTTAGAGAGTTAATGGTCTGCTCAATGAAGCAGAGCCAGAGCTTCTAAAAAGGCAAGAAGCGCAAGGCGCGTCTTACTTCGACATCTCAGAAGGCCAAGGCTTGGCCGAAGGCTTCTAGGGGTGTGAAGAAAATGGGCAAAGGCAAAATCGTCACAGTCTTCTGGGAAGACAAAAGACATATCCCAAGACGTCTGCCTAAACTGTGGTAAA
The DNA here is from genome assembly GCA_019454045.1 of Zanthoxylum bungeanum. Classification (NCBI taxonomy): domain Eukaryota; kingdom Viridiplantae; phylum Streptophyta; class Magnoliopsida; order Sapindales; family Rutaceae; genus Zanthoxylum; species Zanthoxylum bungeanum. The sequence goes on along the minus strand of SKCR01031721.1, from coordinate 15,607 downwards.
TGGGGTCACTGGAAGCGTGACTACCGTATAGACAAGGCAGACATGAAGGAAGTGAAGGCGGGCAAGGCTCTGACTTCAGATATGTTTGTTATAAACATATCCACTGCTAGTTTTAAAATAGATTTTGATACTGGGTGTGGTACATACATATGTACTGATGTGCGGGATCTGCTGATTAGCAGGAGACTGGCTTCAGATGAGATCGACATGAGAGTCGGAAACGTGACGAGAGTCGCTATTTTGGCTGTGGAAACCTAAGTTTTGGAACTGCCCTTTGGGCATGTACTTAAATTAGGAAACTGTTATAATGTACCTAGTTTGACTAGAAACATTATCTCTATATCTAGTTTAACCCGTTGCATGTATACCTTTCTGTTCCAGAACACTGGGTGTTTTTTTTATAAAGATGATATTGAGATATACACATTAGATGTGAATAACAATATTTATATTTCGAATATAAATAAATCTCAAACATATAACATGACAAACAAAAAGCTCAAACGGAGTAAATCAGATGAGACTTAATTATGGCATTATTGTCTGGGACACATTAAGAAGAATCGTATATCCACTCTTTTGAAGAATGAATACATGAACAGATTTGATCCTAAATCATATGACGTCTACGAATCTTGTTTATTAGGCAAAGTGCCTAAAACGCCTTTTAGCGGTAAAGGTGTACGGGCCACCAAGCTGTTAGCCCTTAGTTATAGTGACGTATACGGGCCCATATCTAGCTAGGATAGAGGTGGATAAAAATACTTTATAATCTTTACGGATGTTACATCGCGTTATGGTTATGTGTTTCTTAAGAAACACAAATCGAAAACTTTTGATAAATTCAAAGGTTTTCGACACGAAGTAGAAAAAAAGACTGGCAGAAGTATTAAAACATTACGGTTGGACCGTGGTGGAAAATAATTAAGCAATAAGTTTCTCGATTACTTGAAAGAGTGTAGTAATCTTTCACAGTAGACTCCTCCTGGAACACCTCAATTGAGTGGTTTGTCCGAATGGAGAAACCGAACTTTGTTAGACATGGTAAGGTCAAGAATGAGTCGCTATGAGCTACCAATTTCCTTCAAGGGATACACATTGAACAGTGCAATACTTATTTTGAATAAGGTTCCGTCAAAGTCTGTTGGACATACTCCATATAAAAAATAGACATGAAAGAAACCGGGTTTCACATTCCTGAAGATTTGGTAATGCTGGGCATATGTTTGGATGGTACCGAACTAGAACCCAAATCAGATTAGTGCCTATTTGTAATTAGTTATCGTAGGGAATCCAAAGGATATTACCTCTACAACTCACAAGAGAACAAAGATGTTTGTTGCTCTCCATGCGGTTTTCCTAAGAGGAATACCTAAATGCAGTGGTAAGTGGGAGGAAAGTAGAACTCAATGAAAATTGAAGTAATATTGTTCCTGGCACCGAACCCTAACGAAACACGAACAATTCATCAGGGATGAGACTGTTCCATAATCTTCTAATACACAAGAACCGCGTAGGTCGAAGAGAGTCAGAAAACAACCTAAGAGGTATGGGTTTCTGATCTTACCTCAAGTAGACATTAGTTTTATTGAGGATAATTAACCGACTACGTATGAGGAAGTTATACAAGGTATCGACTCCGATTTATGGCAAGAGGCCATGAAGTACGAGATGGATTCCATGTATAACAACCGAGTTTGGATACTGGTTGATGCACCAGAAGGCATTGTGCTTATTGGTGGTAAGTGAGTCTTCATGGTGAAGACAAACATAGATGGCAACATACAAACGTACAAAGCTAGGCTTGTAGCGAAAAGGTATTGTCATCAACATAGTGTCGATTACGATGAAACCTTTTACCCGTTGCCATGATTAAATCAATTCGGATAATGCTTGCTATTGCTGCATATTTCGTTTATGAAATATGGCAAATGGATGTCAAAACCGCTTTCCTTAACGGAAACTTTTTGGAGGATGTTTACAACATCCTGAGGATTTTGTCGTACCAAAACATACAAACAAGGTTTGCAAGTTAATTCGATCCATTCTTGGATTGAAGCAAGCATTATGTTCTTGGAACCAATATTTTGATGAGATCATATTACAATATGGTTTCATTCAAAACGATGATAATCCTTGTGTATATAAGAAGATTAGTGGGAGCGCACTGACAATGATTGTCCTATACGATGATGATATATTGCTTCTTAGTAATGACATTCCCACACTACAATCGGTGAAAGCTTAGCTTTCGTTAAAATTCTCCATAGAAATACTTGGGAGAGGCAACCTGTATTCTAGGAATAATGATCTACTGGGATAGATCTAAAAGTTATTGGCACTCTCCTAGAACTCATACATTGAAAGATATGTACGTGACCTGGTGTCTCATATGTTTTTAGCATGTGAAGTCACATTCAAGCCGATCCAGGTGATGGTCACTGGATTGATGTAAAGAATATCCTTGAGTATCTTAGACGAACTAAGGATACTTTCTTAATTTATGGAGAATGAGAACTTGAAGTGACTGGGTTCACCGTTGCAAGTTTCATGAACCGATGAAGACGACTTTGAGTTGCAATCAGGGTACGTATTTTGTTTGAACAACGGAACAGTGAGCTGGAAATCTTCCAAGCAAGATACTGTTGCCGATTCATCAAAAGGGAAATATATTCTTGCGGCTGAGGCAGCAAAAGAAACATTTTAGATCATTAAAATTCCTAATTAGATTAGGAGTAGTTCTATTAGCAGCTTAGCTAGGCTACAACACAGGCTAAGGAATTATGGTCTCATCATTGATCCAAGTATGTACTTCGAGGGTTTAATCTGATTCGTGAGATCATACATCGTGGCGATGTGATGATCGAATAAATCACATAAGATGATAACCTTGTAAATCCGCTGGCGAAAGCGATAACTCGGTATAAGAATGAGCGACCCGTACATAGTTCAGATGTTAGACATTTGAGTGATTGGCTATAGGCCAAGTGGGAGATTGTTGGGCAATTATGACCCATAACATCACTATTTTGTAAAGGACATGGTGTTCTTGTACAAAATTAACTAAGTGACAAAGAAAATTACTCTTTTACCATTTTGTAAATAGATTACTTGGATATGTAAATGAAAAAAGTCCTTATGATTAGTTCCGGAATAATAAGATATGAGATAATATTAATCCACAGAAGGTTTAATCATTAAATATCCCTAGTAGTAGTATTATCGAGACTAGACATCGATAATGCGGAATAAGCTAGTACCGAACTTGTGCGCGTTATGGAAGCTTAACGACATAGTTATCATATATTTAAGTATTGGATACTTATGTAAGTGTGATAGGAGGTTCTGTTTACCGATGTTACGGGAAGAGCTTCTCTCTGGATAGACCCATCAGAATCCCATTGGTAGTATGACTATGTGTCTATGGGAATCCAAAGCAGGGTTGGTGTATTTGGTCTTAACCTGAGACTTGCATCGCTAATACTTGCGACAATCAGTATGCTTTGGTTTTGGTCGTCCGGGGCTTTAACAGGTTCTGTGTACGCCTCTTCTGGGTATACTGAGAATCGTAGTGTATTGGGTGTGATGTCAAGAAGGAAGTATCACTTCAGTCATATGGAGATGATGATCAAGTAAGATACGGAACTGGTACTTTTAAGTACTACAGTTATAAGGATAATATGACTAGGTCATGATTATCTGATTATAGAGACTAGTTGACTGTGATCCGATATATACTTTGTACGGGGCAGACACAATTCCAGCCCTAGGCCTAGCATGTGACATCCGATACTGGATCGTAATACGCAATACCTAGTATACTACGCCTGATAAAGATTATATATTCCTTTAAAGAATATTTCTGGAGAATTGGGTAGGCACGGTGCTTTGCTAGAAGCCAATCATGTCTTGTAAATCGGTAAGAACGTGGTACTGGGTACGCACGTGTTCGGATAGTCTGGTGACCGAAATTACTGCCAACATATACAAGGATCTCTTGGGTCGCCTCCCAAAGATTCACCGATGATATTTGACTCGAACAGAATTAATCTGGGATTAATTATGAGAGAGAAAATTAATCTGGGATTAATTATGGCATGAGTTAATCTGGGATTAATTCGACTAGAAAAGAGATAACGTGATTAATTTGGAATTAATCGGCAAAGTAAATTTAATAGTTAAATTGGATTTTACTATTTAATTTATTTAATTGGGCTAAAATAATATATTGGATATATTAATTGAAATTAGATTTCAATGCAGAATTAAATTAGATTTTAATTCTAGAGAACGAATTAATTTTGAATTAATTCGCAAGCGACTTCCGTAATAATTTTGCTAGACATTATTATTTAGTTAAATTGGATTTAATTACGTCGCGACGTAAATTTCGTTTATTTCAGAATTAAACGAAATCGGGCCCGAGCGAAGTTGCATGTTGAGTTAGCCGACTTAAATTTGGAATTTAAAAGTGGTGGGACCCACTTCACTTACATCACATGTAAGACATGTGATGGAAGTCGTTAGGCTTAAAATCATGGATTTGATTTATTAAAAGTAAGCTTGGCTTTGCTTATATAACACTCAAACCAATATCAACACTCAACCTCACTATAAATTAATTTGGTCAACTTTGGAAGTGAAAAAAAATTCATTATTCACAACATCTCTCCTTCCTCTCCTAAGCTCAAAACCGTGAGCTTTTTCTTTCTCCATGGATTTTTGTTGCAAAAATTCAAGTTAGTTAGTACTTCAAGGAGTCAAACAAGGTGATAGGGAGACTCGCCCATGTGTTTAAAACAACATAGAAAGCTTGGAGCTTCTACACATCCATGGAAATTTTCGAAATTCAAAGCCGATCAATGTGAGTATTCCGTAACTCCCTTTGATTAATTCACACACGAATCACTCTTAGAGATTCTTGGCATGTTCTAGAAACACTAACATTTACCATATCGTAAACACGTGTATGATGTTTATGCCCTGTAAACAGGACTGACTAATTCTATCTTGATACGCTCAGGATATCATGAGCATCAGTCCACACCCAACGAACAGGCGGAGGTCTGATCTAAATAGATCGGTGACGTGACTGCCATCAAAGTATGAATGATAACTCATATATCCACAGTGGTATCTAAAGTCGAAGGACCATTATGCTCGCTCAACTCGAGAATATTCCTATTGACGTCGGTGTACCATCTATTAGGAAATCTTCAGTGATTCGTGTGGTATTTATCAAATAAACACTTACATGTCTATACGAGTCTCCTGAGACTCATGATTCATTGGGATAAACCATCAGACCAAATCACGATATACGACATGTACTGGTCTCAACGGATTATACTAATCGACCTGTGTTAGTAAATCTTGACCATGAACTTTATTTAAGGATATACAACTTATAGTAACGCTTCCAAATGTCAATTACAAACTACGTTGTAACTGCGCACAACATAGTAAATCCTAGGGTCTTTTTCGCCGGTAGCAATGCTTAAGTCTATCCGGATTTTGCTTTCTATAGCTGCGTATCATGACTACGAGATTTGGCAAATGGATGTCAAAACGGCTTTTCTAAATGGATTTCTTGATGAAGAAATCTATATGGAACAGCCGGAAGGTTTCACATCCAGCGAAACCTCGGGCATGGTATGTAAGCTTAAGAAGTCCATTTATGGACTTAAACAAGCTTCACGAAGTTGGAATCTTCGATTCGATGAGATTATTAGATCGTCTGGTTTTCTCAAGAATTCGGAAGAATCCTGTGTGTATCAGAAGGCCAGTGGGAGCATGGTCGTATTTTAGTCCTATATGTTGATGACATCCTAATCATTGGGAATGATTTAGGAATGTTGCAAAGCGTAAAAGCGTACCTCTGTAAGAATTTCTCCTTGAAGGACCTGGGAGAAGCTTCCTATGTTTTAGGGATAAAACTCTATAGAGATAGACAAAGGAGGCTGGTTGGGTTATCCCAATCAACGTACGTAGATAAGATCTTGGAACGGTATAGCTTTGGTAACTGTAAGGCAGCAAACATACCGTTCAGACATGGGATTCATCTTTCCAAGAAGATGTGTCCACAAACAGAAGATGAGAAGGTTAGAATGTCTAACCAACCTTATGCTTCATGTTTGGGTAGCATAATGTATGCCATGTTATGTACGAGGCCTGACATCAGTTTCGCTGTTAGCGTAACTAGTCGATATCAGTCCAATCCAGGTAATGACCATTGGATGGCCATTAAACATATCCTAAAGTATCTTAAAGGTACTAAGGATAAGTTAATAATATATGGAGGAAACGAACTGCAGGTTAATGGGTATACAGACTCCGATTTCCAATCGGATCCCGATGATAGAAAGTCTACATCTGGATTTGTCTTTACCCTTAACGGAGGTGCAGTTTGTTGGAAGAGTTCCAAACAGGGATCGACAGCTGATTCCACCACTGAGGCGGAATATATTACAGCTTCTGAAGCTGCAAAAGAGGCTGTGTGGATAAAGAACTTTATCACAGAATTGGGAGTTGTCCCAAGTATCTAGAATGCGATTCCGTTATACTGTGATAATACTGGAGCCATTGCGCAAGCAAAGGAACCGAGGGCGCATCAGAAGTCGAAGCATGTGGAACGCAAGTACCACATCATTCGAGAGATCGTGTCGCGAGGGGATATTGTCGTGTGCAAGGTACCGAGTGAAGATAATGTAGCAGACCCGCTGACGAAGGCCATACCTCCGAAGTTGTTTGATAAACACGTGGAGTCGATGGGTATTAGATACAATCGATATTGGCACTAGAGCAAGTTAGAGCATTTGTTGGGGTTGGTGCTCAGAGCGCCAATTCCCGGTTGTATTTCTGTTAAATACTTCTGTAAAACATTATTATTATGAATAATATATGCAGTTTCTATAATATAATCTATATTTCTATATGGTAAAGACGTAATGACCCGAGAATGATTAGTCATGATACAGTTGCAAAAGCGTCGCAACGGACATTGAGAAGTATCATGACGTTGTCATTCTCAGACAGTTCCTGGTCAAGGTTTACACTACTTGGTCAGTATAGTAAACCCGTTGAGACCGGTACATGTCGTATACTGGAATATATGATTCCAATGGTTTCTCAATGAACCATAAGTCTTGGAGACTAGTATAGACGTGTAGGTGTTTATAGCGGATAAACACTGAACGACTCACCGAAGATTCTAATGGATGGTACACCAGCGTCAATAAGAATCTTCTTGGGTTGAGTAGCACTTGTGATTCTTAGACTTGAGATGCCATTGTGGGCGCATGAGACATCTTCTACACTTAGACGGCAGTCACGTCACCGATCTATTTAGATCAGACCTCCGCCTGTTCGTTGGGTGTAGACAGATCCTCAGGGTGTCCTATGTGTATCAAGATAGGATCGTCATAATCTGTGTATCAGAGCATATGTAGTCCATATGATTAGCAATCAGATAAAACCATGGGCCCGTGGTAAAGTTTAGAAGCTAGTTCTAAACATTCTTTTGAGATTGCTAATAGAATAGTCGACTGGATAATCCCGATAGAGATTTGACGTTTACATCTATATCTCTGGATTTATCCGGATACCTGTGACGGAGGAATTATACATTTGCCATGACCTCGACCTGTATGGTTCAGCGAGATTATCCGTGATCGTCATAATCTACGGGTGGATAGATTATGGACACGAAATTTGATTTCGTGACGGATATACCTGAACCTAGAGAGTCTCAATAATGAAACATACTCGTTGAGCACTAGAGCAACATAAATAAATAATATTGATTATTTATAAAGTCGTTTAATGGTTAAACGCAAGATACATGCTAAAGAGACGAGATAGTCATTTCCTTAATTATTGTGTATTTACATTTAATACTTGATTAATTTAAATACACATTAATTAATAGTCAAAATGAGTTATTTGACTTATTTCCTAAATGAATATATGTTTTTAATATTTAATGTAAATATTATACATATATTTAATATTTGTATTTGATTAATTAATTAATTAATTAATTGTTAAATGATTAAATTAATTAAAATATAAATATCTTACATTAGGATATTTAAAGTAAATGACATTAGTTGCATTTGTTGACCAAATAAATATCTAATAAAGTTGTTATAAGATATTTGTGCAAGTTGACCAAATGAATTTGAAATGAAAAATGAAATTACCAAGCATGCATTTCATTAGATGAAATTCGGCCAAGGCACTTTTGGTGGAGGTATAAATTGATTTTCATTTCATGAAACACTTAACCTAATACACTTTATCAAAACAAACACCATTGAAGAAACCTAAAGGAAGCTTGAGAAAGAAAGAAAGATCAAAGGAAAGCTTGATTTAATAAGTTTTTTCCAACTTACTATTAGTAAGGAAATTGTTCCTTATGATCTAGGCTTCAATATATGATATCCTTAGGTTATTTCCTTCTTTGTTCTTTGTGGTTTTGTTGATGGAAGTTTTGGTGAAGGTGTAAAGCATGTATGATGATGGAAGTTTGTAACTAGTGTAGTTGTAAACATTCTCTTAAGGTTTTGAAACCATGTTGCTAATCTAGAGTTGTTGACCCACTCTTAAATGACCTAGATTTGATCTTGAGTTTTTCATTGTGTTGAGACTTGAATTGGATGGAAGAATGATGATTGAAGTAATTGATTTAATGTATTTGGTCTAATTTGTCCAATTTGAGGAAATTGAAAAATTAGGGTTTTAACTAATTCCAAATTGGGGGTTTTCATATATGTTGAGCATTTGGGTGTGTATATGATGCATGCAAAGTTTCATGTTGATTGGATTTCATTTAGATGAGTTTTGAGACATGAAATGACAAAGTGCACAAATGTGGTCCAAGGTGGTGCTCTCGGCTTTGTGTAAGAAAATGGGATTTTGGTTGCTTTGGTGTTTTGATGTTTTGAACATCATAAGTTCATCTTAGAAATGATTTAGAATCATTCAAAATTGATTGGATCAATTTCGGACTAAAACGGACAAAAATACAAAGCAGGGATTCGGTAAATTCACTTAAAATTGTTTTATTGAATTTATTTTCATAATTTGATTATTGGAATATTAATAAATATGTTATTTAATTAATCCGAGAAAAAGTTTTGAAATCTGAAAATCGGATTTTCACCGCTTCCGCTGCGTTACCGGACTCACCCCCTAAATAACCCCTACAGATTTCGTCAACTTAAACTATACATATTTCTATATTGGTACATATACATCTACACACTTATATCTTATATGAAACAATCATACAAATAATTAACTAGACTTCAAGTATTCATTCCATGGAATACTTACATGATCTCATGAACACTCATAATCTTAGTCAAATCTGTCAAAATAAATTACGAAACGAGGTTAGAATCGTAGTTTTACGGAATCCCCGACTAACTTTAATAAATTTTCGGATCTTACCGGCATACTCAAATTAAGTCCGATTTCAAAGATTCCAATTTCATTACTCTCAAAGCATCTAACTTTACAAATCTATCATATCAATTTTCTTTTTGACTCAAAACTCGAAAATCCTTCGAAAAGTCTGAAATCGTTACAAACGGATCCGAAACCTTTCAAATTTATCATGTTCCTCCGAAAATCAGTCAAGTACTCCTAATACATCATAATACATCATTCCAGTATAATCAAATAATTTAAATCATCAAATTACGTGTTTTCGAAAAATATTACGTAAACATTTCCTATAATGCTACGGAAGGATCCTGAACACTCCGAAACTTTCCAGAACCATTCAAATATCATCATAAACATCATAATTAACTCAAATCTGTCATTAAATTCATTAAAACACAGACACGCGTGAAATTTGATTTTATCGGAAACTCGCTAATTCTACCGGATCGATCCAATTCATTCTGATTTCACCTGAATTATACTAATAGCACAAATTCAATACATTCTAACTTATCCAATTCAATACAACTCAACAAATTACTCAAGGACACTACTGGAAGCATCCAAATACAATAAGCTAAACTTAAAAATATCCAATTTTTACCGGGAGGTCTTACCGAAATTCCGAGGGTACCGGCGGACTCCCTACGCTCCCAAGAACGAGTAGGAAGCAAATGAGTCACACTATTCACCGAATGCTCTTTGCTCTTTTTGCGCGAAACCGAGCACCCATCGAAAAATTGACTCCACAGCCTTGTAATACTCTCCAGGGCTTCGATTTGCTGGTGACTCAACACATGAAAGAAGCGACGAGCCGAGATTGAAGCTTGGAAGTGCGCACGTCTCCTCACCAATTTCGCTAGATTTCGGCCACCGAGGGATGTTGCTGGCCACCACAAGACAATGGGTGGCCGGCGCACCCATCTGGGTCGTCATGTCAGCCTGCAATGGCCAGTTGGCCGACCGACAAGCCCCATTTCCCTCTAACTTACGAATGGGTCGAGTGAAGGGAGTTGAGAAACTTTTGAGAGTTTTGCAATTTTTGGAATATATAGGTATTTATAAAAACTTTTTGATAATTATAAAACAGCCCCCGTAAAATTACAGATAGGTCTATGAGATTTGACTACTTCAAAAATTCACATTTTCGAGGCCCTTCTAATGCAAATTTTGAAAAGTGGTCAACATGAAAGTTGTTTGCCTTCGACATTTCCAACGGATAAAAAATCAGCTCAATTGGAGTTCGTTTGATATTTTTATAGTCGAAACAATGAAACTTCCTCTTTATTTTAAATCGCGTAATCAATTCTTTCAAATTTCATTATTTCTAATCTGACGAGATCCTACTTTAAAATATTCCGACCTATTATTCAACACTCAAACTCTTATTTTCCAACATCGTCTCGTTCTGAGACCTAAATTACGATCCGATAACTCTCTAAATTTATTCCTGAAAATTCGGGATATTAGAGTTTCTCTCATTTTTCTTTCTCTGTGTGTGTCTGTGTGTGTGATAATTCTTTGATTAGTGTCCGTGTGTGTTTTTTTTTTTAAGTTGTTAAAATCTACTAAGATTATATTAGGGTCTACTAAAAATATGATAAAATACGTGTATAGTACAACCGAGAGGTTTAACGAGCATGATGTAAAAATCTAAATAAACAAATTACGAGATCTCTACTCTCATTATTAGGAATATTTCTACCTTTTATTCATATTTATTGAAGAAAAAATAACTCGAAAAGATGGTTATCACCCCGGCCTAATGCCTTCTTAAGTGTTACATAACATCTAAAATGAAATGGCCAGTCCACTACAAGTATCAATCAGCAAGGAGTGCAATAATTGCTGGGATATTGTCGACAACATGATGATGGTCCCATCCTTTTTGGCTATACAATTAATTCTCAAATTTAAAATTTTCAAATTTGCTTTGAAACTAAAAAAACTTCTGCCCGTGCTCGGCCCCTTTACATATGTTAATTGTTTTACACACATAGCATTTGCTACCTATTTTCACCCTCTTGTTTTTTTTTGTTTCTAAGTGTGATGATATTTTAACTTAATTTTTTTTTTTTTTTTGTATTTAAATCTAAACATTATTATCTAACCATTGATTTAAGTCAATGTTTTAATAGATAATGATGAATGAATTTTATATTATTAAATATTATTTTAATTTTGATATATATCATTAAATTGACTTAAATCAATGACAAATTTTAAAATTAAAATTTAAGTCCAAATTTTAAGTTAAAATATTACAACCCTTGATTTAAATATTAATTATGTTACGAATCTTATATATATATATAATTAAAAGTTTATCATAACTTATTAGGTAAACTTTATGACGTGGTAATAAGGATATTTAACTTTAAAATAGACTTGATATAATTATGCCCTTTTGGGTAATTTTCTTTTTTGCGTTGTATTTTTTTTTTTTTTTTTTTGTATTGTATTTTTAACATTGCCCTTTTTGTTTACACTTCAATAATTGATAGATTAATTGACAGTTACCACCAGTGAGTTAATGATGAATAATTTAATGACGATGATGATTAATATTATCTTTATTTTATGCTATGAATGTGAAAGTGACTTTATTGGTGCTTGCCTTTAGTCAACAATAACCAACCGAAATTGGGGGAGCAATCATCTACTTTTAAAAATGAAGTGAATGATTTGGTGAACCTGAACTACCTTCATTAACTCCCTTGTGTTTTTGTGGACCAACACCAACATCCTTTATTTAACTAAGCTTGTACAAAACTCATATGAAAAACACAAAACAAAACACACATGTCCAGTCAATGCATGCACTACACTACAGTATTCAAACTATTATTAATTATCAATCTATTGCTGCCTCTAACACAAGATTCCTTTCCCTCTGTTGGAGGGAATTCAAACAATTTCTATTTTGAAAAAAAAAATTTTAAAAATTTCATTCAACCGCAAAGTCATGATTAACAGAATTATTAAGTATTAACTTGCTATCCGTTTGTAATATTCTTTGTGAAAAAATAGGAGTAATATTGCATATATTAAAATCTTTTTCATATCTTGTTTTATGAGCCTTATGCACCGGATACATTGTCGTAATATAGTCATTCTTGCTTCTCGGGATTTGAATAGAACACATGGAGAGCACAAATGTATAACAAAAATGCAAAACATGAACTTTAATGTACATTAATTGTAAAAACATAGCAGCATAATCCTAACATAGCAATGTACAGACCCACCTTCCTTTTGAACTCCAAATTGGTTTTCAGGTTACATTTTCTGATAATCTAACCTAAATTACACTCAACAAGACCCCAAATGCAATTACATGATACAAAGAAGAGAAAATGATGAACATGTACTAAGGCCTAATCTGCATTTGCCTTCTGCTTTTGCCTCGACTTGCCGTATAATTTTGAAGGAGATGGAGAAAACTCAAATGGCAGTGGCGGGAGATCCATCTCCCCTTTCAGAATCCTTACAGTCTCCCCAGTATCCGGCCTCAACTCTGGTGTTTTCTGTAAGCAAGTTAAGGCCAAATTGATGCACAAACTTGCTTGCTCCTTGTTGTACTCATCTTTCAATCTCTCATCTACTAGTTCTAAAATGTTACCAGCTTGAGCCAAGTGCCTGCACCAGCTGATCAAATTAGCCTTTTCGAGCTTCATTGGCGATGCAAGAACATGTAATGGCCTTCTACCAGACACAATTACTAGGATCAAAACTCCTAAACTGTAGATATCAGCCTTCTCCATTAGGTAACCACAGCCACCATACTCTGGAGCAACATAACACAGAGTGCCTCTCATACTCGTTGTGCTGCTCAATTCGCGACTGAAAATATCTCCACTCCACATATCACTCCCCATTGAATTTTTGTTCTTCTTCCTCCATCCCCTCCTAAAACTAAACTCCCCATTTGCATCACAATCATCTTGATTCTGCTCCCCAAATTTCTTTCGTCTATGAAAATGAAACCGCCTAGCCAGATCAAAATGCGGAATCTTAAAGCCCTTCTTCCATTTTGTCTCAAGCTTCCTTAATTTACTACTCTTCTTGCTCATCTCAGCTAAGTGTTCTTCTTTCCACCATTCTTGCATCTTCCTATGCTTTTTCTTTCGGTTTTTCCTTCCTTTCGATTCTTTCTTCTCAAACCCTTTATCCAATTTCTCAAAACCAAGCTCTTGCAACTGTGGTTCATGACCATCCTCTAAGTTATCCAATGGAGTTGAATTATCCAACTCAATTTTCTCATTGGTACTCTTTTTCTCTTCATCCCAATCAGGATTTGTCGATGGACAAATTTGGCTACCTATCCACTCCATAACATAATCCTTACTACACAATTCACCACTCCCATCCTGCCTCCACCACCAGTCCTTCCCCCATTGCTTAGTACTCGCCGCATCATCATTAACAGAGCTGGCATTAACATTCAACTCCTTGCTATGATCAATACTAGCACTAGAAAGCTCATCTTCATAAGGCACAAACTTACTAGTCCAATCAACCCCACCAATATGTACTACACTAGAAACCTCTTTCCCCTTGCCATTCCCACTCTTAACTTCACTCTCACTCGCAATATTGGCATTATAATTCAAAGAATTCAAGTTCAAAGCTCTAACATTATAACACCTACTATTGTTTGATGAAGAAGAAGCTTGTAAAGCAAGTGCAAAATCTACCTCATGAGCACTCTCAACGGGAGTACTAATTGTTGGTGTCTCGGTAGTAGTAGCCAAATTCCCTGAAAGCTCTTGACTTTTCCATAGCTCTTGGCTCTTCCCCAAGTCTTGGCTAAACAAATCCATCCCAAATTCACCCTCCACTTTAATCCTTGACAACCCAAAATCAGAAACTTTCCCTCTAAAGTCAGAATCAAGCAACACATTACTAGGCTTAATATCACCATGGATCACAGGAGGGTCACAACCAAGATGCAAAAACTCTAAAGCCTTGGCAACATCCATTATGATATCAAATCTCTGACTCCATTTCAGCACTGAATTACCTTCACTAAATAACATCTCTTGCAAGCTCTTATTTGGCAAATACTCATAAACCAAAAACCTCTTGTTACTCTCCATACAGTATCCCAAAAGGATAACCAAAAAAGGTGACCTTAAACCACCAAGAATCTGCAGCTCATTCTGAAACTCTCTCTCAGTTTGTAAAGAAAGAGTATCAAGTCTCTTGATAGCAAACAATTTCCCATCTCTTGCAATGCCAAGAAACACAGTACCAGAACCACCTTTGCCGATAATATTAGCCTCATCAAAATCATTGGTAGCATTCTTCAGCTCTTTGTAAGTGAATCTTTGCAGCTTCAAAGGAGCATTGGAATCAAAAGGGATGGTTCTTGAGCGGTTTACAAGATTGAACCAAAGATGGTAAAGAAAGTAAAGAAATGTGAACACTATAACTAGAGAGGATGATGTAATGAGAATCAAAAACAAGAGTCTTGTTTTGTTAGCAAAGCTTGGCTGAGCAAGATTATTGTAGCTTGGAGGAAGAGGCCTTGAAGGCATTGTTTTGGCTGTTTCTGCTTCTGGGATACCTCAGAGAGTTTGTTTGTTTAGGTCACTCACAATATTTGATTATGAAGAAAAGTTGTTTCTGCGTTTTTGTTTAGTGCAATGCGTATCCAATGCAAGTTCGCTTTACAGTTGGATTATCAAAAGGAGATGATAATGTTTTGTTTAGTATGTGTATATGTATGGTGGTGTAAGGTGTTTGATATTTACATATTGTTATTGAGTGTTTATTGATTCATTGGAGAATGACATTTGTCCCCAAGAGACATTCAACTTAAATGTTTTTGAAAAAATAAACACCTAATTTTAATTATTTATTATGCAATGTTTATGTTCATTTCACTCAATTTTTTTTTTTTGTCGCCTAACAATCTTTTCCTTGATTTATTTGATTAGTATTTTGTTTTTTTAGTTATAGTGAGAGTTATTTTAGTGATGAGGATTATGAAAAGAGAAACGGAGGGTCCCAAGGTGCTTTTGACTAAAGAGCAAGTTTTTGCAGAGAAATTAAGAAAAAAGAAATGGAGTGAATATGCACTACTTTTGTCAGTTGTGTTGTGTGGTCACTCATCACTGCTCAATGGTAAATAACTTTTAACAAGAATGAGACA